>CM029114.1:10010000-10267500 GCA_016859345.1 Istiophorus platypterus | reverse complement strand
TAAAATTATTGCTATAGCAGCTGTGCAACCAGGGAGCCATGATTTTTAGTGTGGCCGCCTGTTGCACAAATCAAGGTTGTAGCTACATTTTTACTTTCTGTATGACAAAAAAAAAAACTTTGTAAATAAAATGTTAACATTTTGTGCTTTTCTCTTTCTGCCTTGCTTTTCTCATGCCCCAAATTTGACATAAAGGGATAAAATGAGGGCCGTATGGCCAGGTTTTTTCATCTGGTCTTGCTTTTATGCTCTTGAAATGTTCTCCACAGTGATGGTGACTGTATATGGCAGTCCACAGAAACGGTTTTGTGACTTGTCTTAAAGGATTGATACAGTACTTCCATGACAATATGCATGTGGAAATAGCAGTTGGTCAATGTGTTCATTTCTCCTCTCAATACTTGCCATGAGGTGATCCTTTTCTAATGGGTCTTGTGTAAGAGATGGGGGACAAAAACCAGTCTTTAATTCTGTGTAAAATGCTTTCTGATTTTCACCTGTTGCTAATATTGTATTGTACAAGGCCTTAGCAGCCTGAATTAGTTAAATCAAGTGTGTATGTTTGCAGTTAATCTTTTTGGTATGAAATTCCAAGAGCGAGAATTCTTAGGAGATTACCATTTGATTTGGTAAACTCAAGACTCAAAGATTCATTAGCTTTTGGTAATACAGAATGAGGAGTAGATTTTTTCCCTCATGTCTCACATTGGACTAGAAGTAGGAATGGATCACATCATGGCCGTAATGAACAGAAAAACGAGCACAGCAGTGATTTCCAACCACTTTTTTTATTGGCCTGATAAACGCTTGATGATGCAATGTCCACTAAGCATATGTTTATGAGCTGTGAGCCATATAATCTTTCCAGGTTGTTGTATTTGAATAACTAGTGTATGGCTGAAGAGTAAAAACGATCCAGCAGTGCAGAAAAGATAAGAGAAAAATTAACACTTTTCTTGTGTATAGCATGATCCCATGTCTTATTGTCCGTTTGGGAACCAGTGGTTTACAGTGACCAGTAACTGCACACAAATGAGCATGTGAGTAATTTTTAAAGACAGGCTTGAAAGGCTGCGTACCTATTCATTATGAGTTTTCCCACATAAGGTTCAGACTGTAGTAGCCTGTAGCCTTCAGTGTATAATACAATCTGTGAAAAAATGTAGTCATTTTTCACCTTACAGAAACAGTAACACAAAGCCTTAGATATAGTGCTGTCCTGTAATGCCTTTATTTTTAACAGTTAGCCCAGAAATGGCAACTAAACTGTATTACTCTGTTTTTGAAATAACAGTAATTTGTTTTTAAGACTTTAAGACCACTGAGCTCAAGGATACTGTTTCTTATAAAGCTCATTTTTATATTTTAAACAACCCAGACAATCATGTACAGATAAATGTTTGTTTCCACTCCAAACAGCCGACAGTTGGCTGAGGAAACTGTTTTTGTAACAAAAATAGCAAACTCTGCTCAAATATTAATGTGTTTGTGCAACTGAGTGAAATGTTTTATATTTCAGTTTATTTGTTTAGGTCTATGGTCAATGGTCTGCTCCATCAGAGAAGGTCTACAAATAGATGAATGGATTTCCCAGAAAAATTTAATTATACCTTATGTGATTAATATATTTTTTACATGTTTTAGAAATAATATTAAAAGAAGTGGGATAAAATCCTTTTTTTCACTTTTTACTAAATACATTTAACAGACAATTTGAAGACATCACAATATTGCAGTTAAAAAAAAGAAAGCAGCTAAGTCAGGCACAGTGAGACTCATGTGAACCCAGCAACAATCCTCAAATGAACAGGTTTCTTAACTCAGACATGTTCAGACAGTGAATGCTACAGTTGACTCTGCAGCTGCATTATTGCTTTATTATAATGTAAGAGAGTGTTAGAGTGTGAACGCTTTAAAACAAAGAGGTGTCTGGAACAGATTGATGTTGTTCTGATTTGGTTTTATGAGAATTTCTTTTATGAGGAGTATTGGCCACATTCATCATAAAGAAAGAGAAGGACGATCATCTGCAGCGCTGGACTATTCAAATGTTCTTTAAAGTAATGCAATCATCACTCTACCACAACATTGTGATGATTGATTCATAAAACTTGGTGTGTTTGAAAAACAAAAAAAGCACAGTGTCTTGTCAATAATTCACACCAGTGTATGATGTCTGTACATTGTTATTACAGAAAACATAATAATAAGCCCAAAGAACTGAAGGAAATTAATGGGTATTTTTGGTCTAGTAGTCAGTGAGGTGATCATTCTGCCGTCCCATTGTCAGACAGTAGCCTGCAATTAGTGCAATTTCTCCCAAAACTGCATACTTGGAATCAAATTCAATCATTCATCGGTTTAAAGGGGTACTTCAATAATTTATTATTGCACTGAAATGAAGTTGAGGGGTTGGCAAGAAAATATTTTTTAAGAGGATGATCAAGATAGATGCACTAAAGGCTGAGATATCCTGACATTCGGTCTCCAAGCCAGGACTATATTTTCCATGATGCCATTACAGTTTGTCTGTTACACACAAGCCCAATCTGAGAGAATGTGGATGGCAGAGTCGTAGGAGACATTTAACAGCTGATTTCACAGGCTGAGAAACACTCCTCATTACAAGTGAACAAATATTAAAGCACCATCATGTGACTTTTGGAAGAAGAAATATATAATTCTTCCTCTTACAAATGAAAATTAAATTTTATCAGAGAAAAAAAACACAGCTTTGCTCATTTCCCTATAATTACGAGGTTGTTTTTTTTTCCTTTCCAGCCATACCTGAGCTGGTATGACCAGGCCAGTTTCACAAAGTTTGACTTTGACTATGACTTACATTTAACAAATGTCAGACTTCAGATTCATCTGCTGCAAAAAGCTGTTTAGTTCATGAATTCTGGGTAAATAAGGACTTTTCTGGCTTAGAAACATGACAGAGCAACTGCATAAAACCACTCAACCTCAGAGAAGATATACAAACACGGTACAAGATGCAAAGAAAGTAATGTTCAAAAGTGAAAACTCCTAACACAGGTGGATTACAGGAAAAGCTTTAAGATACAACATAAATGGTGACTTGTATTAGACTAACCTGAGGGCTAAATTGAGACTAGTCTAATTCTACAGACCACTCTAAAGTCTCTTTGTGAAACCAAGCCCCAGTCACCTGTGGTGGCTAATGTTAGTTAATACCATGTGTAACAGACTTGAGACTACTGAGTCAATTCAAAGACTTTATTACTCTTCCGTACTCGTGTTACTGTTACGCCACTTTGGTATTCGCCTTTAGATTGTCACTTTTGGCCACAATGGCTACTGTTGAGCAAAAGCTATAGTCTTCATCTTGAGGCTTAAAACTGCTGGAATGGCCATTTAGCAGAACTGAACGGCCTGTGTTATTCAACAACATGAATAAACTGTACATACTAGTTGTATCAAACTGCTTTAAAGGTCCTGAACTACTACGGTCTACCCACACAAGGGATGCCACTAGGTTAGCATGGAAAGACTGTTCGGCTGACATCTCCCCAACCATCCTACTGTATTAATAATGTTGCACAGGTTTGGGTGAGAGATATTACACCTGTACCATTCTTATTGGTTGGTGAATTTGCTGTAATTCCTGCATAGCCCAACCTAACTTCAACCTGAGCAGAGGTCTAATCAACAACAGTCAGTGGAAACCCCTGTGAGGGTCTTCAGAGCCTTTCACGTGAATAAACCGGAAATATATCATTCTTAGATGAGAAAAACTTAGACAGGAATTTTAAAATTAAAAAAAAAACAAAACAAAACCCAACAGTTTTTGACCTGCCACTTATTAAAAAAAATGCAAAGTCCAACAACTGGGGGCGTCAGTCAATAAAATATAATATCAATAAATGGTAAGCCAAAGTTAGCAATATGTGGATACATACGGTGTGGGTGAAACGGGGCAGCAGCAAGAAAACATAGATTTGCTTTGGACAATTCAGTCACTATAACAGTGCTGCAGACTGCTCAAAAATGAAAGCTGTTATTGGCATTTAGCCAGTGATATGCTGCATCTCTTTTATTTGTGGTATGAACTGCATCAAGCTCTGAATTCCGAAGCTAACCAATGTTTGTTCTTTAAAAGTTTGGCAGATGTTTTTAAAAAAAATCTTTTTTTTTTTCATTTCCATTTTAAGGCAGACTTTAAAAAAAATGGTTTTTTTTGGGGGGGGGTGTGTTGGGGTAAAATACAATTCAAAGTTTTTGTGAAAAACCTGGACATGATGTAACAGTTTTAAATATTTCTGCGACAGAAAAGAAGCTGTATGTGAAACCTGTTACTTGAAAATGAGTAATGTGAACAAACAGCCCAATCAGCCCTTGAACAAGTCCACTAACCAACTGTAAAAAAAGCACATCAGGGTGAGAATGTGTTGAAACTTGTCCACCCACAGCAGTGGTGGTTAGAGATTGGCCGAGCTGCCCGTCGCTGCTCCTGGACAAAAGTCAGCCACGGACGGAGCTGTGCTAGAACTGTCCCGACAGGGGTCAAAGGGGTCACAGATCACTATTGTATTGAAACCAGTGTGCCTGTATGTTTGGGATGTGCTGTGGCAGTTTCCACGTGTCTCTCCTCACCTTTTTTTTTTTTTTTAAATAAAAACAAGTGACCATGGCACGAAAGCCAAATCTAGAATATCATCATGGTGCTTGTGCATCTGACTACATAAATACAGGCATGCATGATCATTCATACTGTATGTGACTGGTTATCTTAGGATCAACTAACAGCTACATTGTTTGTGGTACCTAATATCTGCAAGCATTTCAATGACATCTATGCATATCTAACATGTCTATCAGCGTATTCTTTCTCAAAAAAAAGTGGGTGAGAGACAAGGGATGGTTTTCTTGTTCTTATTTTGTTGAAGGAATTTCGGGTCAAAATCAACTGCCTGAATTCTGAAAGCAACAAATGTGAGAAACTGGTCTAACTGCACTGTGGTGGAAACTATGAAAACCATTCAGAAGTTCCCTGAGGGAAAACACATTTCAACAAATCATTAGGATGGACTCTACTGGCTGCTCAGTGCAAATATATGTACATTTTACAATTATTTAGGCCTGTTTCAGTTGCTTTAACAGATGAACATTTAGCTAAGCGCTCAAAAACTGACTACACCATTTATGACTTACCTATCATTTGTTAGTAAAATGTAAAGAGACACAAACCTGCCCTCTTTTTAAGATCACTTCGGTTCCACTAGCCTAATACAGACAATGTATTTTCTCATAGAGGGTTTCTTTCAAAGCTGAAATATCATACTGGATATCTCTTTGCATCTTCTAAAAAACTACTTTTTTGTACTAGCAAGTATAATTGGAGCACTAGTTCTTTAGAAAATAATATATTGGCAGGACAATATGCACCCAAGGTCCACTTACTCGCCTATTTTTGAAACTTTTGAGCACATCACACGGTTTTCATGAGCAGATGAACTGTAGTTGTCAAAACTTCCGTTATTTTGAGCACTTAAAAACTTGTCGTTCATTTTATTGGCTTAAAAGTTGAGCTGCTCTCATGGTCCGGATACCAATACCAATTTATCTGGTAATGAAGACCACAGAAAGCTCCAGAACAAGCGAATAGGTGGATCTTGAGTGGAGATTGTTTAGTCAACGGGTCGTTCCAAGATCAATAGTATATTTAACCACCAAAGGTCCTGCTACGGAGTGAGTAATATGGGTGCAATCCTTTGTTACAGTATAATTTTCGTGATAATCAAACAATCTTAAATAATTTTAGGTATACTGATATATATCCAGATATAGTACATTTACTGAAAGGGGTAAAACAACCAGTTTTGAATATCTATTTTTGTTGCTCTTCTTTTGGTCTAATTCAGAGAGTTAAATTTTCGACAAATTAAGAAACCTCATCACGTTGATGCAAAAATTATATAAAAATCATCTACTGCTGTAAAACTGTCTTGCTAGAGGCCCTAAGGCTGTACTTAGGCACAGTGGTGCTTTGAGCTAAATGCCAATGTCAGCATACGAAACCAATCACAGTGACAAAGCCACAATGCCGATGTTTAACGGGTATAATGTTTACCATGTTTACAATGTTAGGTTAGCACGTTAACATGCCAACATTAGCAAAATACCTCTAAAGTACAGTACAACTGCAGCTGATGGGAATGTCATTAGTTATGTCACAAACCACAGTTCGACTCAAATCCACATGTCCAAATGTCAACCTCATGGTAGCACTACAGAAACGGTCAGCAGATAGACAAGGTTATTAGGACACGTCTTTTCGGGGAACATGAATGACTCTGTCACATTTTATGCCAAACTGTTTTGAAGATGCTGAGACATCTCACTGGATAAGCGAAATGCAGCTGCTCACACGTCTAAAATATTGGAGGAATTATGTCCGCAGCATAAACAACGTGGCCAAAAATCTGTGACGGTAAAATTATTTACATTCACTGACCACTTTATTAGGTACATCATAATTTTGCCACCCCCCCCCCCCAACCCCCCCCTCCACGTACGTCAGTGGGCTGGACAAAATATAGGAAACACCTCTCAAAATAATGTCCTCTGGACCAAGGTTTAGATCATGGTTTATATAATCTCCGCTGTTCCCCATATCAAAACCTTGTCAGAGTCTTCAGTACTTATACTCAATTGCGCGGTACTGTAGTAGATATCCTTTTAGCTTCAAATATGTAACCATATCATCTTTTTACAAAGAACAATAAAAAGGCTATCTATGGGTAAATACATTAAAAACTGAAAGCCACAGTAGTGGAACGCAAGCCGACTCAAAAGAGGTGCAGTACTCAGGCTCTACGATGGCTTTAAAGTGTTTTCTTTCACAGTGACTTTACAACATGGAACAGCAATTAGCCTTTAAACAGTTTGTGTGCTGTATTTTCCAAAAGTACAAATTTGAATTCAAGTACTTGAGTAAATGCTATTTTCCGTTGACTGTGTCCTAATGTTAATATAAAAATTAAAATCAAAACTGCTACATGGCATCAGTTACACAATTGGCTTACCCAATAGCTGCTGTGAGACAAATTGATTTTCACCATTTTTCCAGTTGTTAAGAAATAAAAATATAAAAAAGGAAAAAGACAAAAAAAAAAAAAAAAAAACATCAAACAAAAAATCAAATGGAGTTCAATGGAATGGCTGAACACAGCTAGGGTCATGATAATTGCATTCATTTGGCTCAATATCATTCAAGCACACATCATGTATGTTCAACACCACAGCCATCTCCACTTACAGTAGTTTACATAAAGAAAGAAAAAAAAATAATCACCAAGCATAGAAAATAAATTGCAAATGATGTCTGCTCCTGCCCTGCGACAACTTTCAAATTACATTAAGCTTGCATAGCCGTGAAGCGTACCAAAGAAACGGGGGAACGGTCAAAAGGTGCGAGACAAGTTACAGCCGTGTAAGATTCAGTGTTTAAGTGTATGTACATGAATAAAGAATATGTGCACCTTGTGTAGAATTAACAAAATGACAGACTGAAAATAAAGTTTGAGGTTTAAATAACCCCTGTGTGGTGAGGCTTATCAGAGGAAAACAGATGAGTCGGGAACCTGCAAAGAGTGTGGTGGTGTCAAAATAGGTTGAGTATGTTTGTATAGTAATGCATGTGTCCCGTGAGGAGGTGAAGGTGACTCTGCAGGTCAGGCAAATCTTAAAGTGAGCTCTGAGATTGGTAGTTTTTGATGTTCTTAATCTCCAGCTCCAGCTGTTTGATGCGCACATCTCTTTGGTTGAGGAGCTCCCTCAGCCGTCGGATTTCCTCCTGCTGCTTGTGGAACTTGAGACGTAACTGTGGACATAGCACACACACAAGAAATTGGAATATATCAAGGAGGTTATTTTCACTGGAGATGGGGGAGTCAGCCCCCTCAATCTGAATGACTCACTGAAGTCTCACTGCATAGTTTCCTCTTACTGTCTAGATGCTACAGTACCAAATCTCATCCAGTGGTATTTGAGGCATTTACTCAGAAGACACAAGTCCGAATCGCATGGCTGCGGTAGAGGAGCTCCTCTGTGTGATAAAAACCCAGAGGACGACCCTACAGGTAGCGACACGAAAACGATTGAGTACCTCGTTCTCTGTCCTCGGAGGAGAGCAGAGTGCCAGGTCCTCTCCATTCCTAACCAGCATCCGACTCCTGTTGTCTGTTGTCGTCTGGCCGCCGTCCTCGCCGTCTTTGGTTCCCAGTCGGTCCTGAATGTACGCCAGCTGTAGCATGCCCGGTCTGCTCTGAGACCTGCGAGTGTCCAGGGAATTTCCCAGCCCCTTGCTCATCTCTGAATACGACTCGGCTACTTGACTTCCGGGCTTCAGAGACATCAACACCGGGCCTGGAGGATAAAGAGAGTGACCGGGGGGGGGGTGAGTTGCATAGTGTGGCAAAAGCAGATGACCTTTCAAGGCCCCCACCACCACTAATGTATACAAATATGCATTGCACACACAAGCATACATCTTTTCTGACCTTTGTCAATGCCACTGAGCCACTCCTCCGCTGCCAAAGCAGGCTTGTTACCAGCTGTCATTGGATAGATGTCTTCTTGGTACGACTCTGACTGGAAACACATATACAGGACATTCACACACAGAAGCCAAAGTAGGTCCCTGAGATGTATCAAACTCCAAAGTGATGTCCCGGCGTCACGTGTCTGTGGTTTTAAGCGAATCAATGTACTCTTACCCTGCGGGGTACGATCATCGATAGAGGCTCAATGAGACTCTTGATTGTCACCAGCTTGTAGAACCTGAACACCTCACAGGAGCTCACATCCAGGCCTCTCTTTGGCATCACACCTGTAGGAGAACACATGTGCTGAGTCATTCACTTTTTCTGCCGGACTAATGTGCTATACTGTGCCCATGCTGTCACAGTAAGATACATTCAACAAAACCCTTTATTAGGAACACCATACTAATACTGAGTAAAGCCTCCCGTTGCTCTCAGAAGGGCTTCAGTAATTGGGTTATGGATTACACAAGATGTTGGAAACTTTCATCCGAGATTCTGGTCCGTGTTGACATGATTGCATTCGATTTGTGCAGATTTTTCAGCTGCGCATTCATGCGGTAATTCTCCTGCTCTTCCACATCGTAAAAAGTGTTCTGCCCGATGAAGATCTGGTTGCTAGTGAAGCCATCAACAGATGGTAAATTATGGCCATAAAGTGAGACTCATGGTCAGCAACAATCCTCAGAATACTCAGAATACTCAAGGGTCCCAAATTGCCAAGAAAACATGAAAGACATTACACAAAAAGGAGCAGCAAATTCGGACCCCACCCTCTACGTGCCTCAGCAGAAATCCAGATTCATCAATGATTCATCAGACCTGCCCTCAACCATCCTGTTTTGATGAGCCTGTGCTCACCTTCAGCCACATATTTCTGTTCTTGGTTGTCAGGAGTGGAACCAAATGTGGTCCTCTGCTGTCGTAGCCCATCCACCTCATTTTTTCCATGTGTTGTGCATTCTGAGAGGATTTTCGGCTCAGTTCGGTAGTAAAGGGTGGTTATCTTCTGTCAGCTTCTGTCACTCTGGCTCTTCTCCTCTGAGCTCTCTCATCAACAATGCGTTTCTGTCCACAGAACTGCTGCTCACCAGATGTTTTATACTCACTAGTATGAAATGTTAAATACTCAATCCAGCCCGCCCTACAACACTCATGCCGCAGTCAAAGTCACTGAGACCTTTTTTATCCCCATTATGGTGTTTGATATGAACATTAACTGAAGCTCCTGACCTGTATCTGCATCTTCTGTGTCACATAATTGGCTGATTGGATATTTTACTGAAGAAGTAGATGTTCAGGTGTTCCTAATCAAGTGCTCTATGAGTGTAGACTGTATATTTGTATATACTATTATGTATCGTATATTATCATAGTTAAGCACAGGTACCGTATGTTAAAAAGTGTGCTATTTGATAGAGCGGAAGTAGAAATGTCAGAGAACAGACAAAATATTACCAGAAATGAGATGTACCATAATTACAGTATGATTTAATACTATTAGTTTTGCAATATGAAAAAGAAAAGTTTTAAAAATGACTTTTGATAACATCTAGTTTTTCAAACAAACATACTTATGTTAATTTTTTTCAAGGAAAAATTAAGGCGTCACCCAGCCTGAATACAAATGTGTCACCAGTGGAGAAACTATGAGCTTTTTCCACTCATTTATACTGAACTAAATTAAAAACAACTGGATGATTTTTCGACATTGGGCCCGAGCAATCAATACGTCTAACTTGCTAGTTGTGTGCTCTCCTGTACATTGCTGCTGGTTCATTTTTACAACACGGTGTTTTTCTGGAAAATGACCATAACAACACCAGTAAAAACAGGAGTCTAATCTATAAATGGATATGTAACGTGCTCACATTCATACAACTTTTTAGAGTACTAGCAGTCCATGAAAGCTCTATGTAGTGATTGTATACTGTGATAGGAACAGTGGGTGGTAAAACAGAACAGGGCTGCTGCCGTCCAGTTCCCTATACATTTAACTGGCACTTAACTGGCCATCCCATAAAATCCTTCTCTCTATTCTACTTCTACTTTCACCGCACCTAGCGAGCAAAGTATGAAGTTTAAAAATTTCGAGCATGTAAGATGTCGGTCTGTTCGCAAGCTTCAACCTACACTTCATGTCACTTCACATGATCTACAACCCCACTCTGATCAGCTGGTTTGGCTATTCAAATGTGGTTCGCTTATTTGCACAGCAGCTTTGCTTACAGGTGCAAGAGAGTCAGCAAAGCAAGATGTCTGTTTCCAAACAGACATCAAAAGGCTTTAACATTTCTTATGTACGTATTCAGATAAAAAAAAAATAATTCGATATCATCCAGCAAAGTTGAATCTGATTACATATAAATAGGCAGCTATGTGTGTGTCACATTTCTATTTGATTTTGAGATTTTACCATTGCGTGTGTTTGTGTGTTTGTGTGTGGTCCTCACCCATTCCTTTCTGAGGTAAGTGCGAGCGATACTCTGTCAGGTAGTGGATGTATGGTTTTTCTGAGCTGATCTCGTAGTACCTGATATTCCCATCACCCTGACAACAGACAAGAGAAGACTTTGTAATGACAGTATCCGGGGTATTTTGTGTACACATGTCATGAAAGGTTCTGGCTGCTTTTCAGAGACCAACCTTCCCAGCAAGGTAGAGCATGTGTGTGTCAGGGTCGTAGAAAGGAAAGAGAACTCCCGACGAACCATCCAGGTTCTCTTCTAACAAAGGTACGGACAGGTCGTCCTACAAATCACACACGAAGACACACGGAGAGATCAACAACTTCATCAGAGAGAACCAACCCCCCCCCCCCAAAAAAACACTAAAGCACCAGTAGCGTGCAAAATGTTCCCTGATATCAAAACACTCAATCATTTAAATCCACGTCTGCATAAGAAGCACTCTCCAGCGCTGAATTAAAAATACAGAGTGCTCAATCCCTAATCCGTGCTTCAGCCATAATCCTCCACCTTCATTGCACTCTCACACATCAAAACACACCATCCTGCAACATCTGCACGGTTATAAACTCACAGGTGTGATCTGGATACCTGGCATGGACATAATCAAGAAGAAAATAACTTTCGCCCTGCTTTAATTCACACTCAGTGAATTCTGAAGGTTTAACCATGAGCGCTTTAGCCTGTCCACTAATTTGTCCACTAGATGGCACAGTCGTGTGTGAGACTTCATAGTTTGTGGGCCTTGGACTGGTATTTGCAGCATTTTTAGAGCCACGGGATCATGAGTGGTGAAGGAATTTTCAGATCCTTTACTCAAGTAAATTTTCTAATACAACAATGTAAAGTACTTCGTTAAAGTAAAAGCAAAATGTACCTCGAGTATCGACAGAAACAGAGAAGTTCCTCCTAAGCGTAGACATTGGCTCCTCTGACTGATATTTTTATGACATTATTAGATTTTTAATACTGATAAATGAAAGCATGAGCAGCATTTTACTGCTGTAACTGGTTTAGACTTTTCTCCAGTATTTTTCTTTTTTTTGTGTGTCGCATTGAACAATTTTAACCCTTTGAGCCTTAAACAATAATGACCTCCAAGCTGAGAGGTTTAGAGGGTGGAAAATGCAAAGTCAGATATCTGGAACATGACATTCTGTCTTTGCATAGGACACAAACTGAAAGCACTGGAAAACAACTGATTTAACATATACCAGTGCATTCTGGTCATCCAATACTGATATCATATACAAAATCATCAAATAAATTTGGAGCTAAATAGATGAACTGATGAGTTGCTGTCCACCATTCCCCATAGATCATTATGTCCTAAATATTCAACATTCCTAACTTCTCTTAATTTCTGTCTTATCATTTTCTTTCTTTTCTTATTTCAATATTCTACCACTTATTTCCTTTCAACATTCAGTTCCTAGTTTATTATTGGGGACGCCTAAACAATATTTGGCCTACTATCGTTAATATAAATGAGGTGAACAAAAAAAATGGAAATTCCTGCCATTATAACAACCCTCTAAAACAATTTCTACACAAGTTGAAAAATTACGGCTAATTTACTGCAGGACTGCTGTGTTAGACTGCATTAGTTTTAGCTAGATGTTGTTGGGAAACTGACAACTAAGCGTTCTTTGTGTTTTTTTGCCTTTTCTCCTGACTCTGTAGTGCTCAAGGGTTATTTAATGCTGTAGGTGAGGAAATAGGGTTTTCTAGACTTGTAACCTCTCTGGTGGTGAGGGAATAGGGTGATTATTCATTACAACTATTGATTCTCTGCTGTTGGGGTTGGGCTTTTTCCGGGGCCATTTACTTTTATTTTCTTTCGTTGCCAGCTTCTTGGTTTATTCTGCTTCTCATGTGCATTTGCATACATGGGCCTTGGGAATAAATGTACCACTGTACTGTATATCAGTAATAAATACATTTTTCTCAATAATTTTTCTCAATAACTCTCTCACTGTTCCCTGAATGTCTGACTATTTTTAGTAGAGATATAATCCTCAATCAAACCTTAGAGCACATGACGTACTGGTCGTTCTTTAATCCAGACTAAGGGTGACTTGACTTTTACCATCGCAGCACTTGCTGTACTCTTCTGCTGCAGAACTAGGTCAGAATACCAATTTCTATACAAGTGTTGCAGTTGTGATATTTATTCTCTTTCTTTCCCGACAATTTGACTTTGTGTATGAACTTGGGTCTGTCAGAACTGGCTTTCAAACGCTCATCTGATGCTCACACTTCAAAGCTGTCAAGCTGTACAGTCATTAAGAAGAAGATACAGAAGTTGTTGTTTCTCTGTAGAACTGCGATTAGTGCATTGATCGATCGGCCGAAAATAATTTGCAACAATTTTGACAATCAATTCAAAATTTAAATCACTTTTCAAGCAAAATTTGTCAAACATTTGCTGGTTGCAGCTTCTTAGTTGTGAATATTTATGATGGTAAACTGAATTTCTTTGGAAATCATAATCAACACTTCCACTATTATCATGAAAAGATTAAATTATGAAGAAAATAATCATTAGAAGCGTACTACTTCTTTTGTAGGAAAGGAGTCTTTTGTGGATAAATAAAGAGGGCGGTAACTAATGAATGGAAGTGTAGCCTGTACTGACTGCAAATTATTGGTCATGTACAGAAAACTGCAAATCAACTACAAGGGACAAACATAGGTAAGCTCAGCAATTTGAATTTAGAATATTTTGGTAGCCAAAGAAAACAGCAACTGAGTGCTTGTTTTTGACTCACGATAGAGAAACATAACGTCACCACAGCAAAGTACTTCTAGAGCATGTGGGGCCATTCTCCATCATGGGAACAGTATGATCTGAACTCCAAGATCTGCTTTCTAGCTTTTTCAGTGTTAGGCCACATCTCATGGTCTTCCTCCGGGAATGGATGCAGACCCGGGGATGCAGCTCAGGTGTCATCGGGTCACCTGAAGTGTGGAACTTCAGTCGCACAATAACAAGTGATCGCAGGCGCCACCATATGACCGAAATTCCACACGATGACACCTGATCCAGCTCCATCTGCTGATGAAGACCATGAAATGTGGTTAAAGGCCAGGAGGATGCTCATGATTTGAAGTTGGAGATTAGGTCATTTTGTCGTTAAAAACTTCCTGTACTGTGTCGGTGGCTTTGCGGTCGCTCTCACCTGATCCCACAGAGCTATCTGTCGATCATTCCAGCGTGAAGTGCCTGATGTGAGGAGCATCTTCATGTTACCCAGGATCAGCACTTTACTGGCTTTGTGCGTCTTGCAGTTGGCTTCCTGTAAGCACACAGGCCAACATACATTGAAGCAAGCATCAAGCATAGTAAACATTTGGTTTACACAGCAAAAGACTTTTTTAAGAGTTTATTTTTTTGATTTTCTGTCAATTATAGCCTCCAAAACATCCCTGTTGTAGAACTGTGATAACATTTTCTTTTGAACCTCTTTGGGAGGCAAAAGGGAGTGAGAGCAGGCTAATGTGAAGTGTGTGAGTGAGTCACTGGCTGGTGACCTAGGGGTCTCTGGAGTTATGCTGTGGGCCGGTCCAGGCCAGAGGTGTCAGTTTTGGCTGTGTGGTGCTGAATGAGTGCCTGGGTGCCCTGGCTTGAGCAAGGAACTCCCATTTATGCAATACAGGGTGTTGTACTATTGTAGACCCCCAACTGAGGCTCATGGTTCTCAAATTTTTATTGATTTAACTGAGAAATATTTGGAGCACATCAGTTTAAATTCATTTTGCTTCGGGTTTTATAGGAATTTGAAGGTTTTTTTTATTTCCAGAGGCAAAGAGACACTGTTTCCTGCATTTTTAAGTAAACAAGATTCATTTGCTGCAAGCGCATCTAATGAAACCCCTGCAGTAACAAAACGTGAAGAGACAAATTGAAAGAAAATGCAAATGAGCTGCTGATCATGCAACAGAGTCCCAAACTTATATAAAAACAAAATGAGTTCAACTTCAGTATTAAGCTACCAATTACATTTCTGACAACTTAGCTTTCAGTCATTTTTTTAAATTATTATTTTTTAAATCACCTTTTTAACTTTCTTAAATCATAAATTACTATTTAAACATAGATATACTAAATTCCTTTTATCTACAATCAACAGAAATAATGAGCAGTAAATAAACCTGTACCTTACAGTGATATGTGGTATATAACATAGCATGGTAGATATGGACATAACAATATCAAAACAAGAATGCTGTATTTCCTTTAATGTTAACGCAAAATTGTCAATCCAGCTAAAGATACAAACAACACACACACACACACACACACACACACACACACACACACACACACTGAGCATTACCCGCAGTAGGTTTCCTGAGCGCGGCTCCATCAGTCGGACCTTCTTGTCTTTGCAGGTGGTGGCGAGGAGGCTGCAGTCTGTGTTGAAAGACATGGACAGGACCACATCGGTGTGGTGGCTGATGGTCCGTACGGGGTTCTTTATCACCTGCTCTGAACAGTCCAGGTTCCAGATCATTATCTGCAGGTGTGGAGGGGCAGACGGGGTGGGAGGACACACACACACACACACGCACACACACACACACACACACACACACACACACACACACACACACACACACACACACACACACACACACACGCAAGCACGCACAAACTTTAGGTTTGATTTGGACTTTTCAAGAAAAAGTCCAATATTTTGGGATATACAGCATCAAGAAGCATGAGGGAAAAGTTCAAATGCTGAAGACCATCTCACCTCCACCCATCTGGCAAATTACAGCTGATTATCAGATCAGATTGTGAGATTTTCTGAAATTTCTCGGACCCCCCCCCCTCGCATTGCCACTGTTCTAAAGCTGTGCGGGGAAGGGGTTAGAGATGCCATTTAATAATCTGACAAGCACTTTATCTGATCTGACAGATTTTACCTTATGACTTTCTATTCTTATTTCAACATTCAACTATTCATTTCCTTTCAACACTCAGTTCCTAGAGAGACTAATAACTTAATATTGATTTGGGTGAAGTGTCTTATGAATTCAGACTAAAATTGGTGGGAAAGGTGAGTTTGACATCTCTGCTCACAGTGTTGTCATGTGACATTGCTGCACTATGTTAATAACAGGGTATTGTTTGTACTTAGGGAGTAAAGGTTGACATTTGACATTTCCGGTTTCATGTATTCTATATGAGAATGTTTTTATGTGAATATGTTTTTAGAGGAGTAAATATAGTTTAGTGTAAAGATGGGACGCTTTTCTATGAAGTTAAACATTCTATACAAGAGGGAGTTCCGCGACCGTCTTGTTATACAAACTGTAATTGTTGTTTTTGTTGTGTATGTGTGAAATCTGAAGTCTAGTATTGACATTTTCATGTTTTAGAGTTGTATTCTAATCTATTTTCATGAAGAATCTGCTAATTTGGGGAGTTGTTGAGTTGCCATGAGCTTCGACACCATGTTTGCCAACGTGGGGCAATTCACTTTGCTGGTGATGTTATATAGGCAGAGAGAACATTAAAGCAAGAGCAACCCTGTGAATGTTTTGTTTCTTTACAACTACAGGTATGTGGGGAATCCGTGGGTTATTTTTCTGATAGGAAGTATCTGGTCTTTTTATTCATTTGAACATTCTGAAAATGATCCAAGTTCATTAGGCAAAATGAAAAATGCATGCGATGCTCTGTATAGTAACTATTTGAACTCTTGACAGAACAAAGCTGCATCATTGGGCTGCAAGCAAACCTTAATTAGATTCATTCATAAGAACTAGGCTGCTAAAAACAGCTGGGACTTGTTTGGCTAGATTTTACTGCAGAAGTATTTGCATTGCATATCCCAGTGACTCCCATTTCTTGTTATCTAATAGTCATTTGGCCAGTAAAGCTTGTAAGTCTGTGCTGAGGTTAGTGTGTATGATGATGTTACCTTGTAGTCATAGGCCGTACTGAAGAGGATATTGTTAGCGGTTGGGTGCCACTCAATGAGGCTCACTCTGCGGCTATGACCCTGAAGCTCCTTCCACGGTACTGTAATGTTCTTCAGCATACCATGAGGAGGGATTTCCCACACTTTCACCTGCACACACAAACACACACACACACACAACACCACAACAAATTAAAAAAAAAACCAAGACACACGCATACACACACACACACACACACACACACACACACACACACACACACACACACACACACACACACACACACACAAAACCAAACCAAAACAATTCTCAACATAACACCTGTAGGGTTACGTAAAATAGCTGGTGGGGATTTAGTCCAGGGATGTACGGTCGACTGAAAATGGAAAATGAATGAGGACAGTCCCGATGTGCACTTAAAAAAAAAAAAAAGTCTTAAGATGATTGATAAAACTGTTGACTCTCCCTTTCTCCCTCAGTCTACGGGGATTTGTTCTGAGCTGCTTTGCCAGGTCAGAGCTGAGGAATGTGAGGAATGACTTCTAGTTCTTCTTCAAGACTAAACTGAAAAGCACTGGAATCATCCTCCAGCTGTTACATGCTCATATTCCAAGGCAAATGATAACATGTCGGTGAGCTTTTTCTTTGAAAATGTGCTGAGTATGTGTGCGTGGGAGTGTGTGTGTGTGTGTGTGGTAGAGGGAGTGTGTGTGTGTGTGTGTGTGTGTGTGTGTGTGTGTGTGTGTGTGTGTGTGTGTGTGTTTGTGTGTGTGTACAAACCGTCATGTCCTCGGAGGCAGAGGCGATGCAGCAGTCATTGAAGGGATTCCACTTGATGTCCAACACGTTGCCTCTATGGCCCGATACCCTTGGGTGGTGGGGGTCAACTTTACCCGTCTGGTGGAGCAATTCAAATAAAGTTAGTGAAGTGGTTACACTTTATCTAAATCCCCCTTATAGCATTTATGAACATCAACATTTAATGAAATCTTTATAAAACACCATAATGTAGTTATTAGCAGATATAAGGAAATTTTAAGTGATTATTAATGTACAGTTCTTGTCAACAATTTTAACTTCTATGAAGCCATATAGGACAATCTGAACCACTAATGTAAATTATATTACTGGGTACTATCAATTTGAAGTGCAAATTACATTGTAATGTTAAAAACCTTTAGTTCAGTGTCTTATCTCAGGTTATTACTTATTTTATTCAAATTGTGTGTTTTGTTGTTGGTTTTTCTTTTTTTTTTTAATTGTGTTTTGCTTCTTACCTACCCCATTTGATTTATGTGTTTAAGTGGCTTTTTGGTTGGGATTAACAGAGTAGTCTATGTATCTAACTGGGACTTTACATGCATACTGCCATATTCTGATGAAGAACCTTTATGTCTAAACTAAAAACTTTCCAAGACTTAAGAAAAAACAATCTGGTCTTTCGCCGGGTTACTTTGTACACTCCATTTTTATCCACAGGTTTTCATTTCCCATAAAAGAAGCCCCTTAAAGTGGAGTTAAAACATCAAAAATAAAGGCAAAAGGCCATTCAATAATACAGGTTTCTGACCTTTATTATTATTTCTTTTTATTTAACTGGGATGTCTCTTGAAATAAAAATCTGTTGTTCCAGAGATCCTGGATAAAATAGCCGCATAATTATGTTACATGAACCAGAATAGACCTTACATAGAAAGAAGAGAAGAGAGTAAGGAAAGGAGGGAAACACAAAAATTTCCAAGTATTCAAAACGGCAAAGAACTGAAACTACATGTTTCACTTGCACATTGGAGTCGTTAGACGTTGGAGTTTGTGTCAGTAAAATAATTTCATTCCAGTTCTCGATGATATTAAAGGGGCTATGTGAATATGAAAAAAATTTTCAGCTGTTGAATTCATTTAAAAAGAATAGGCAGCATAATACCAAAGAAGTTGGGGTGGTCATCCCTATCTTTACCCCCCCCCCACTCCCCTGTGCTACAGTTGGATTGGCCATATTGGCCAACCAGGACAAATCCCGGTGGGCCGCCGCATCGTGGATTCAAACCCAGCTTGGTCAGTCAGAGAGACGATGGCAAGCCACCAGAGGTTGCGGTCCGGGGGAGGGAGGGAGAACAGCTGGAGCACCGGCGTCAAAAAAGGGAACTTTTTGGAAAGAGTTGAGGAATGTTGCAGAGAGAGGACGGCTTCAACACGGGTTTATAACCTACTTGCATTCACTACTTCCTCATCTTCAACTGCTGGACAGAGGACAGGCTGGATGCTACAGTGACTCACTATTGCCTCCTGAGGTACAAAGTGGTAATACGGGAGGGGGCTAGCTGATTAGCATGCTAACTTTGGTAGATTCTATATACACCTGCAACAGAATAAGTGAACGTCTTTGACAGAACGCACATTGTTGTTAACCATTTGTTAATTTTCCAAACGTTTTAAATTAAAACACTTCAATATTGTCCCTTTAACATGAAACTACCTAAACTGAGGATGGAATTATACAGATGTTTGTAACCCCTGGTAACACCCTGGTACTCCGCGATCCAATTTCAAGGTAAAAGTCAAAGTCATTGATTCTTACTGAAGATCTTCTGCCTCAACAAGACCACCAATTATGCTGTTTGTACAAACAGAACCTTCTTTCAACTGACACGCACACCTGCAGGCTAGATTACTGTGCAGGTAAGGTGTGTCTGGAACAAGGAAGTGATGAAACCATTATCTCTGCTTCAAGTACAACACAGCAGTTCTGTTCTTTTATTTATATGTGTTTACTATGTTCCAGGCCGCAGAATAATAGCTTATCTGTAAGCGCATTCACACACATAGGTGGGATGTGAAGGCGGTGGGAGGAGAAGAGGGCTGAAGTTTCACCTCCTCGAGACTGTGAAAGGGGGCGAGGGGGTCAAAAAGATGAGTTATGTCATTCCTGAGCTGACATGCAATTCTTTCCCATGCCAGAAGGGTGGTGATAATTCACAGAGGCGATTCAAAAGTTGGAGACGGAGAGGAAGAAAGGAGGGAGAAAGGAGGGAGAAAGGAGGGAGAAAGGTGGGAGAGGTGCTCAGCTTGATGAATCACTCTGGACTGAGGATACACAGCGTCACGGAAAATTTAACCAGCACACTAGTGAAGAGGTGTGGCGGAGTTTATTTGAGAAATCGTTATCGTTATTGACATCCCAAGTAGATGTGATAATATGCATAAATAATGTCTGGGAGCGTGTTTGAGTAATCACATTTCAGATGAGGTTGGTGAGGGAGTCAGACAGAATGATGGGGGGAGGGAGGGGGGAAAAGACTGCGATGTTTAGGTTGTAGTGACTGAGCTGCCGGGGGGGTTTTCCTATTGTTTAGAGATACTTTTGGCTTTACTGCTGCTGTGCTATTTATATTCTGAGAGCAGAGCTGTCTTGTCCAGGTGTGCTGCGTGTACAGGAGCATGGAGACACCGAGAAGGAATTGCTGAACAATTCATTTCACCTCAAGAAGTGTATAAAAATTTTTATACCAATTTTATCTTTATCTTTTATATCTTTGATGTATCTTTGAATGTTTTTATGAATTTCTAAGAGTTCCTCTGGATGGATGACTTATAAAACAAAAAATGAATTGTGTTCTAGGAATGAAACCTTTTTGTGGCAGCTTTCACTTGTAGAGTTTGGGACAGGAGACAAAATCGCAAGTAATGTTGTAAGTTAGAAGTTATGTTCCTTTCTGACAAATGTTTCACCATTGCAGTATTTTGTTTTTTTTCAGCTGAACACAAAGTTATGGCCTCATCCTGGACAAACTACATGTTTTATTGATTTTTCAAGTGAAAGTAAATACAGCTCCTGCAGTAAACGGACACTCAAATGTTAATATACTGTGACTTTATTTCATGAACCAAAAATAAATAAATCAAAATTTGGGGTGCCCAACCCACTTAATTATTATATGTCATAAATAGCTATGATATCATACATCATAAATAACTGACTTACCTTTCTGGCACTAGGTAATTATTAATCAGGGAGGACTAGACTAGTGAGGGCAACAGTGAGGTCTGGAGGCAGACTACTTCTCTCTCCTTATAGCAAGAGAAACCGTCTCCTATCAGAGTACAAATCAGCAAAACAACGGCACCATATCACTGCATCTCTTATCTGCATTTTGAGTGGAATAGTGCATATATCACATCAAACGACGGACATCAGTGTGTAAATTCAACCACGGCGCTAAAAACACTCACATGATGGACCGACAGGACCAGGAAGGCCCCTCCCCCGGCACATTCAGTGATGACTGCCAGGAAACGTGGGTTGGCAGCGCAGAAGTGGTTGTCCTGGACGCTGCGTGTGATTGGCACGCCATCGTAGCAGCTCTCCTTGGTGGCGGCCTTACCAAACACGTGGCGGAACTTGGAGCTGCGGTACTGAGGACGCCATGTCATCTGAAAGAGCAGAGAGAGAGGGCGGAAAAGAGAGGTCAGTCAAGGAGAATCATCCATCTGGCACAGTTATGGTGACGGGGCTTTTTATAGATGTTAATACTCCTGGTCCTTTGACACAAGGAAAGAGTGCAGGGTAATGGCCGACGAGGTCAGTTCTGCAAAACACCAGCGACATTCACTCTGCAAAAGCATTACACTGAAACCTACTTAGAGAATAGAGAATCAAGACACACCGTGTGCATCAGAAACACTTGCTTTGTGTTACATCCCTTTTAGCTTGAAGGAGCATTTCACCATTTTGATTTGTGTGGTATTTACCAAAATGTGTGTTTGACACTAATAAAGTTAGCATATTTATAACATTACAATAAAAACTCTCATCATCCATCTTGAACTTACATCTTTATCTATTTAGTGTTTATTTCTTTTTTTTTTTCCTTTTCAAGCTTATTTTAGGGGGTTTCCAACATTTTAATTTGTTTATGAATGGTTTAGACTGTATTGCTTTTTAGTTTTGTATTGCCTTTGTGCATGAAATTTGTGTTGAGTTAATGCAGTTAATTTCAGTTTGTTGTGAATAGTTTAGTTCAGGACTCATATTGTTGAACCCTGTCTCACGCCAAATTACTCTTTATCTTGTAGTGTTCCACAGGGTAATATATTAGTCCCCCTTTCAATCCTATCACTGGTCAATGATGTGAGGTTTGCTTGTTCCCTATTATTAATTTTAATTCTGATTATTCTGCTTTTCTTGTGTCCCAAACAAGAATATGGCAAAACAAGCAGTGAGCAAAGGCTTTTACAAGTCTGGTGGATGACTTAATTTGGAAAAAAAAAAAAATGTATGATTTGCGTGCAGAGCAAAACAACTGTCAGCGCAAATGATTTAAATGCACAATGTTATGGAGAAATCATGGAGGCAGAGACATTTGTGAATTATATAGGTGCAGATATGCGTCACCTAGTGTCTGGTGAGAATCTAAGGTACTATGGAACAACACCAGTGACAGTGTCGTTATTTAGTGTCCTTATTATTATTCTCTTTATGTTGCTACTTCAAAGCTCTCAAGATATAAAATTTCCATGTCTAAAAATAAACTACTTGGACGCCAGCTTGTGCTGTATCCTCAAATGTACTCACAAGTGAGTCATTTCTAATGTATGAATTTTATCAAGGTAGTGAGGGGGCCGAATAAAACAACAATCCTAAAAGCTTCGATTAAACCATTTTAACTCTGTTCTAATCTTTTTTAAAGATATAAAATAACATTCATGTTTGGATAATGTAAAGCATAATGATATACTTATTTTGTTTGGGAAATATTTTCCAAAATATTATTGCAGTGAAGTGGAAAATGCTTAGAATTGGCATTAACATTAACACAGAAAAATATGGTTTATGAAAATGTAAGAGATCAGATTAGCTATGGAGTTACTGTTTATTCCCTTTTCATATTAGATCATTTGTTTATGAGCTATACATGACAATATTCATAGTCATGAATGTAATTATGCTTGTGTTACCAACAGAGGGCTTGTTTAATTATGACAGTATTAATACATTTTTTACCTTGATCAATATTTCATGGCCATAATTTTTTGTGTTTAGGACCCTGCAATTAAATTAATCCCTCAATCAAATATATTACATATAATGAATAAAGAGGGGAATACCTGTGAGTCTCCCCAAATCTTGAGTCTCTTTTTAGCCACTTTTCTTACGCCAGTCAACGCTTATTGAATTATTTTGCGGGATAAGTGGCTCTGGTCCACAGGGACGGGGCCCGGCCAGCCGGCATGTCTGCTCTGCTACTCTGCCTGGCTCCCTGCTTGCCTGCTGCATGGTCATTACTTATGAATTAGGGGCGGAGAAAGTTGATGGACAAGATGTTTACACAAAAAAAAAACAACAAAAAAATGGACCCAAACAACTACTTAGAGCAGACACAGGGAGAGCAGAGAGATGGTGGGGCAAGAAAATGAAACAACGGGAGATCCAAATCCATCACGAGCTTATGCTTCCTTAAAAAGCACAAGTCCACGAAAAACAGTCCTTCGTCCTAAAAACAATGACATCACTCTCCCGATTTATGTGGACTGCCCACTGGTTATTCAGACGATGGCTAAATAAATATAACCGAGCGCGACATCAAAGCGAGTGAACTAAAAATAACATTTAGTTAGCATGATGCAGGTGTGGCTGCAGCAGCTCTTCTGGCTGGAGAGAAGCTGGGCAGGGACGCCGAGGAGGAGACACTGGTTATTAAAAAAAAAAAAAAAAGGAGAATGGCAGAGTGACAGAAATGGACAAGTCAAAATCATGACCCGCTACCTGTGGGCCATCATGACAGCCCCGTACTTTCACACAGAAATGTTTCCTCATCTGACAACAGACCCTCATTAAAGTTTTTAGTCCCAACGCCTCTGAGACACAACCTGTCAGATCCATATGATCAAACTCGCAGGTGAACTTGCAGTGTTCACACCGTTACCTTGTCAGCATTTGTTGATGAGGCAGTAAGCTCATTGTGACTTGGCTCAACAGACTAAACTCTAACAAAGAAATGCATAGAATTTGAATTATGGTGTGTGCTATCATTTCCCTTGATTACAAGGTAACAAAGGGACCTTGTTATCTTGAAAAAGCTTCTCTATCGGGTTTACATAACGCAGAATTGTTAGCGGTAGGATACACTTATTCTCAATTCAATATAAATTCATTTAAATTTTTATTTTAATCCGACTCGGCAAAACTTCTTAACATTCCAAGTTAGTGTAGTTTTAGTTTAAGTGAAACAAGAATGTGTGAACCGAAGGGCATCATGGCAATGCATTAAATAGCTGATGAGAAATTTCACTCGAAACTCAAAAACAAGTATTAACCTCATGGTGGCTCGAGGAAAGGTCAGAGGATCACATTAGTCACTAGGACTCATCCTCTAAGGACCATGAATGTCTGAATGTTTTTTTTTTTTAATTCATCGATTAATTGTAGAAAACTCTTAGTGTGAACCAAAGTGTTGGATAATCTGACCTATTGATGAGCAATTTTAGTTCCATGCTGTTAGCACCCCTAAAAATTGCTCACACAATTAATTGATCATCGAAACAATTAAACGTTTAATTTTGTGTTAATTGAATTATCAATAAATCAACTAATTGTTCCACGTCAACTTGTTTCAGGTATACCCATCCTCTTTATGTATACTTTGGACTTTCTGAACTGCATTCCTGTTCAATGCCTCATATAGTTGTTAGGCTATTCCAATTATGTAAACTCACATTTCTCTGATAACATATCTGTGTTGCAATTCATAGCTGCAAACAACCATTCAGGATCTTTATCACCAATTTGTCCCTTTAAAAAGTAACGCCACCTACTCTGCTCTACCATAACAAACCCATTATTTAAGGGCAACTTCCTTGTAGGAACGTGAAAATGTTAAAGACAAACAAGGCTGACACCCATAAAGGCATGAGAAGAATCAACATACCGTCAGACATGAATCGCTACCTACTTTTTACTTAAATGTCTGACAAAATGGATACATCAGCCAGCGGCTGTACGTTTTTCTCTAAACGACTGAATGCAGTGCTCCGTAAGCGCTGTGCAATTACAAACCAGAGCACATCTAGGTTGATATAATCAGCATTCATGTTTTGCTGAGGCTTACAAGACCAGAGGGAGAAGCTTCCAGGGCAGAAAGCTAGGACATCTTGTCACATCTAAAGCAGGTTGTAATCAGGCCATCGGCAGCTTCCTTTAAGCTGCGTCTTGCAGCAGGTACACAGCATGTATGCTGCATGGTAGGCGGCCTCGCAGAACTGATATCGAAAACGCTGTTCTGGCTATTTTTACTCCAGCTTCTTACTGATCAAAGGACAGTCCGGCATGTTCAACAACAGGGTTTTCTTCACGGGGCCTTCTTCGACGGGCTTTACCAGGAGATGCAGTCCTCTAAGTCTGTGACCAGTGACTCACAGTGGCAACCGCAATATGGGGGCTGTAAAAACAGTCATAAAACTAAACTGAAAACACAGACATGATGTAAAAAAAAGAAATACTGTATGTCTGGTTTCGCCCAGCTTCAACGCTCTTGCGGGTCTGTATTTGTATAAAACTATTCCGTGCACAGCATTCCCCCCTCCCTCACCTAGAGGGTGTCCTCTAAGCACCTCATAACTCATAAACATGCACGCTAGCGGCCACTCCTCTCTTTATCTTGCAGAGGCTATAGGAAGGGGAGTTCAAAGTTTACTCGGTCTTGTCAAGATCACGGTTACCCAAGCAGCGTAGGACCAACAGCTATGACAGAAAGAAATCTCCTAATCCCCACACTCTCACTACCTGTATGCGTTTGTCTGCAAGGTTTTCTGGCCCCGTCTTCTCCTAAAGATATTGACCTTGTCAGAGTGAACCTAATCCAAGAATCCTCTATCCAAAGGCACAAACCAGCCCCGCTTTCACTATCTGAAGGTGTAATATTTTGTAAACGTTTAGAGTGAAATTCAAGACAAGGAATGTACAGGTGTGAGCACATGCTGAGGCAGTATGTGTGTTCACATATTCATCGTGCGTGAGTGAGACACACTTCCTTTGGTTTACACTGATGTCATACACAGACAGACAGCTTACAACCTCTGTCTTGTAATAGGATAACAGCCACACCGGTAATCCAATAGCTGCTACCTTGCTATATAGCACACATATGAATGAGTTTGAAAGGACAAGGACAGGATATGGCTGTTTGTGTCATTCTGTGTGTGCATGTGTTTGAGTTACTCTGTTTACGTGGAGAATATTTCAGCTTTGTGAATGCACGCAGCATATAAATACATTTGCACGTTTAGATCTTCAGACTGGCAATAATCCTTTATTCTGGGTGGGTGATTTACTGGTGTATGAATTCACGGACAGAGAAGCCCGAAAAAATGATGAGCAAGCACAGGAGTCTGGTAGGAAAGTTGTGGATAATTTGAGTGAATCCAAACAATTCATGGACTAAAAAACAAAACAAATCAAAAAACAACCCCTTTCGATTGAAAGTAGCCAAAGCCTGCTTGAAAAGTCACTAGTTATTATAGCTTCATGTCTTCTTTATATCATATATGCATTCTGCCTTCTGTGAGCTGCTTTCAACCATTTGTCTGTTTATTTCTTGCTTACTCTCGTAAATGTTACATTTTACATGTTTTTCTGGTTTTGTTGTCAGACAACAGAACAAGTATGAAATCCTGGCATGGCCCATTAAGACCACGTTAACCAGCAGTCACTTTCAAGCCATTTCAAAGCTGCTGCTCTGCACTGCTAAAATCCTGATTTTAAAACCACAACATTTTATGACAAAATCACCATACACATAAATTAAAGACCGTGGTGTTGCTGTGATGTTGGCTATATTTACTTGTGAAATGATCACTCAGAGAGAAAGTTAGAAGCTCATTCACGTCTATGTCAGCTGCTGTGTGGTCAACTGAATGAGATGCATACAGAGGTGTGCATGTGGAGGGAAAGCCTGGCCTGACACTCCCTGGGCAACAAGGGTGACTCTCAGCGCTTTGAGGAAAAAAGTTGCTAAGAGGGTCTGAAAAGTTGGTATATCTAGTGACAAAGGCGCCAAGTTGGAAACCTGTAAATGCCCAATAAAAATTTTGCAGCAAACTCACTATGAAAGATGAACAGCCAATGTTGAAACTCCACAGACCTTTGTGTTTGTCAGGCTTGGCTCGCTGTTCAAGTCCAGGCAAATGAGACTAGAAAACAAGTACAAGAATAATCTGAAGATACATTACTACCAAAATTATTTTTTAAATCAGGTACAAAAAGATGTAGTTTAAACTTTAATGAGTCTAATTTTCATGAATTAGCCTATTGTTTTTTTTTTTGTTTGTTTGCTTGTTTTTTGACGACAATATTGTACTGAGATCTGGGACACAGTGATTTTGCTACATTACTAGAAAGTTCGATGGAACAAGAAACGCAGGAGGTCAGATGATCAGACAGGTTTTAAACAACAGGGGTTTAGTCAAATTTTCTAAACCACTTCATCTGGAAGTAAAATGTGCGCACGATTGAAATGTAATGATAGCTAGCTGCAAAGAAAGAATGTTGCACAACTACAGTAAATTGAAAGCCAAACCAGGAAAAAAGTTTGATTTTACAAAAAACAGTTTGAGCTATCCCTGTGTAAACTCCATCAAACCTTAAGTGGGAAAAAACAAACACTTGGAGCAATAATTTTTCAGTTTGCTGTTGATTTGTCTGTCAAACTAACTTAGATTAACCTGGGGGTTTATTCACAACTTGTCTGAATGTCTGTTTCCTTCACAGTCTGATTTCTTTCTAGTACAATGTTACTCAACAGAAATGGGGGCAAAAACTGCAAAATTGACACCACAGTTGTAATAAGCCGGAATTATGATGATGTTGACTGCCCTAAGTAACAGTGGTTCACCAAAGGCACAAAGATGACTAAAAACAACAGAGAACCTCATCTCAGCCATGCATAATAGCTACATAGTGAGTAGGTATCCCATTAACTCATTGGTTTCCCATGGGAGTTTTCCATTATTTCACAGCTGAGAAGAGTTCACAGTCCCTCTGCTGTGACTCCACTAGCCACAGAGGAACATGCAGAGATAACAATACAAATCATGGAAGCACTTACCGATACTAAAACACACATACACAAACCAAAAGTAAAGGCTGTGTATTGTTTGAAATATTTTGGCATTGGTACAAATATGACACCCAGGTCTGGTACCAAACAAAAAAAAAACAACAAAAAACAAAACAAACCAAAACACAACACAGACATTTTTCAATAGCTTCCCTTGGGCAATATAAACATGGTTTAATCCATTTTTTATTTAAGAAAATGTGCAAAACTGCTTAATGTTTTAAATAAGAAGGTCGCTTGAGTAAAATTAAGTCTTAAGATAGAATAAAAGCCATGATTTGGAAAAATAAAGATCTTTCAAAAAAGCATTAGAACGTGATCAAGTACATTTCGGCAAGCACTCAAAAAGCCTTGAGGTTTGATACCCAGCCTTGACTACACTTTCACAGTTAAGACCAACAGCCATGCTCATAGGTTCATAACCTTGACGTGAGAAGCAGGATACCAAGCTTAATGAAAAGACCTCGAAGAGACTGCAATTCAAACCACAAGGCACATTTTTCAGTGGATGGTAGTGTTTTGAAGGGTGGACGCCACCATAAATTAGCATCTGTGGGTAGAGATGCCTTGACTGGGACGGTGGATGATGTCATTTTCAGTGTTGTGGAACAGCTTGAGTTTCGAATTGACTTTTTTTTTTTTGTCATCAGCAAAAAATAGAAAACACTTCCACGCTTCTGCCAGAGAGTGAGTGGCTACGTGTCGGAGTTTGGTTTAACAGGATGATTAACTAAAAGACTACAAGTCAAGTCTGGTGTCCAAATAAATTTGTGCTGTGCAGGGAAAGTTTTTTTAAAAATAGTTTTATATGCACTTTTTCTGGCAAAGAGATGGTCTGAAGGGAGATTTGTTTCATCTTGTTCAAGCCTGTCTCTGGCACATGCAAACACACTCCTGAGTTTGAATCCCCAGGGTAAAAAGTGAGCTCTCAATCAAACACACACACACACACACACACACACACACACACACACACACACACACACACACACAGGTCTAAAGAGTAGAAGATCAATAACAAAATGTCAAACTGCAGAAACAGATCAGAGAGAGCATGTCATGAAAGAAAGAAATCAACAGTGAGGCAACATGGAAGAAAAGAGTGTTTGAGCAAGTAGGAGTGGGGCAAACTGGGAGCTCTGCAGCACTCACCCTGTCGACGAATGAGTCGTCACTGGCACAAGACGGAAGAGCAGGTCCTTGAGTGAGAAAAAAAGTTATGTCTCCGTGTCTGAGTGACAAGCAAGAGAATGAAAATCCCTCCAAAAAACAATCGAAAAAAAAAAAACAACAACAAAAAAACAAAAAGCAACCCACTCTTTTTGCTTTATCTCAAGCACATGGAGCTACTATTCTTCTTCTAGGCCCACACACATGCACTCCAACACACACACACATACAGACACACACAGTCACACACACGGGCGGCCTGTCCAAAATCTTAGTGTCCTGTCCAAGCAGAGTCCCGACTGAGCTTCTGCTTTGATGTGCACGAAGACGGTCTGAGGATACGGTGGGTGTGTGTGTGCAGCATGAAGGCGAGAGCGTGTGAGAACAAGCAGGGGTAGTACGCAGGAGTGTGTGCACTCCCAGAGAGGGGAGGTGACTATGGAGAGAGAGAGAGAGAGAGAGAGAGAGCGAGAGAGCAGGTGATAACACTCCCTCTCTTTCTTCGAGTGCTGCTCCCTCCCTCCACAGTGTTTGCTCAATCAGGATGTGTCACTCGATCTTTGAGGGAAGGGAGATTATGAGAGGAGGGAAAGAAAAAGGGCAGGAGCTCTTCTTCAGATTTGTCTTCTCACTAACATTGCAGGTGATAAACGTACAGTGTGTTTAGCGCTCTCTCTAGAAAACATGATGTCAGACGGGTTTCAAAGAAGAACTGCAACAATTAGTCAATCAGTTGATTATGTTTTATTCAGTAACTATTTTAAAAATTGTCTTATTTTTTTTTTTTTTAAACATTGCCACTTTTCAAGCAAAAGTGCTAAAAGTTGAGAATTTGCTGCCTTTATTTGCCACGTAGGAGAGTTTATGAAAAACCTTTGCGCTTTGGACTGATGGACAGAAAAATTAAGAAATTTTAAGATGTTACTTTGAGCTGTGGGAAGTCTGAATGGGTGTTTTTCACTACTCTGCCAATCATTTTATCCATTAATTGTTCCGTTCATGTAACATCAAAAAGTAGTAAAAACACCCACCACAGTTTTGCATATTCCAAAGTGAGTTCCTTGGACCTCAATCGAAAATCCAAAACCTAATGATAAGTAATCACATTTCTGCAGTAATCACGGTGACATTTTTCTGACCGGACCCGTAGATGTTTGGCAATTGTGCTTGAAAAATGTCTGAAAAGATTAATATATTATCAGAATAGTTGCAAAATTAATTTTCTTTTGATCAAGTGATCATTTAATCATCACTGACATATCCATGTCTCCTCCCAGTCACCTAAATACTTTCTCTGCTCTAATAAAAGGAAAAATGCTCTAAAAATACTTCAAGCAAAAGCAGCGTTTTTTTTAAATATTGACTCTTTGTATCATTTCATCCATTCATAAGTTGCACTGAACAAGAGTGCAGACCACATGTTCTCCACTACACAGACAACAAACTAATATTTCTACTTAATGGAATAATCTCGGACCTTCCCTCTCAAACCATCTGTCCTCTGAAGTCCGACCGGACACTTCACAATCCAAGAACCTTCAAGTTAAGAGTATAAAATGTACACAAAAATTAGATTGGCCGGATTGTTTGGCAGAACGCCAACAGCTGCTATAAAACCCATTCAACCGTTCACATGGCTGCTGCGGGACAGCGACGCTCAACTCTCCCTGGTTAAGTCAAACATTACGTAATGGCACATTAGCGCCAGAGGCTAGGCTAACTGGTCGATATGAGGACAGGCTAGAAAAAAGCTGGTCACTGACAGCTGGCCTTCACACGGTCAAACTGGTTTAGCCGGGGTGGGTGATCAATCGTTGTTATTGCACAAACGTGCATGCCAGCCTGTCAGTTGTAATTCAGATCACTATTCCTGTAATCCGATGGGTTAGATCTTAGTGAGGTGAAGTGCTTCAATGTAAAAAGTAAAAAAAATTTTTCTTGAAGCTGTAAACCTTTTTTTTTTTTCCGAATTTAAGTATTGGTTTTTAAAATTAAATGTTTGTCACTAAAATATCACCATTCAAATATGAAGCTGGACAAAAGCTTTTTGTTCCAACTTCAAGTTTGTCCAAGTGTGTAAATGATGGAACAGATGTGCTAAACTGGACTGTGAGGGTGTGGTTTCGATCAGAATTTGATCATAGAAAATACGTTCTCATGGCTTTAAAGTACAGAAATATAACCAATAAAATAATAATTACAATTGCGAGGGGCTTCTTTTACAATGATGTATATATCATTCAGTTATCACCACTGATGAAATAATCTGTCAAAGGTTCACAACTTTATACACTTTTGGGTACTTTGATTTATAGCCGGATCATTTTAAAATGATCGATGATTGATGTTTTGTATGTAAAACTTTAAATCCGCAAATGTGACCACCGACAGCAAAATAGTAAAAGAAATACAGCCAAGTAAAAAGCTTGAGAGTACACCTGAGAAGACACGTGCACACACCCACTCACACACATACGCACCAGTGACGCAGCTGACCACAAACACATCTCTCCCAATTACACAACAAAGTCCAAGGGTTACACCCAGTCTCTGAGATAAGAGTCAGGACAAGCAGGCTGGCAGAGACATGGCTCATCTAAGGCAGGAGTTTCAGGAAACGATCTCTTGGTATCATTTTTAATCAGCGAGAGCGGTCAATGCACAGCTCCCCAGACCTTAGCACCAATAGACAATGAAAAAACTGAAACCAGCTCTGCTGCGGAACAGAACTGAACGACTGCACAGAAACTGAAATCGCTTGGAGATGCTTTGAAACCCCAAACTGGTTCAAACAGACCAAATATGGCACAGACACAGGTAGATTTTTTTCTAATTTTATCCTCAAGCCTGTATCAATGTACCAAACCAGACAGCTGACTAGACAGTGGCATTGTCGGCCAACGTCACCTTTCATTTGCCGCTCTTATCAAAGCTGACAGACAACGGTGATTTATGACAAATGGCTCCGCCCGAGTGCACTTTATTTATTTTCATTCAGTTCTTGACTCAGGATTAAACCTTCATGCCTCGAGCGACTGTGTGTCTAATTTGTGTCAATTATCAATAAAGACAGGGCCTGAGTCCTGAAAGGCTTGTGACTCTTTCCAAAGAGCTCAAGCCAGAGGCTTGCTCTCTAATCACAGAAGACAAAGCCGTGGGCTAATAGCTGGCTTCTGTGAGAAAATAGGCCAAAACCTTTGACACCGCAGAGCCACATTCACCTTCCCTTCCTCACTTTGTCATTGTCGATTAACCGTCTGACTGTGTTTTGACTGTGGAACACCTGGTTTTAGTGCCAAGTGCGATCCTGTTTTTCACTTCGGTGCCAAAACTCCTATATTTGAGGTTCTGGGCTTTTTGTACTTGGGAGTACAAAAGGTGGGCAAGTGTTCGCCGACTGAGAAAACAGTGCAGTCCCATGCAAGCAGACACTTAACTGAAACGGTCCGGTACATAGAAACACATCATTATAGACAAATGAATTCAAAGGAGTCCTTCTGAGAGCAGATGAATGTCTAAATGACTGGTTAAGTGCACCCTCCTCCTTGAAATAAAACCCTTTTGCTCCACTCAGCCTGACCTTACTTGCGATTATCGAGCGGCACTGCGCACGAGAGAAGCAGGATCCAGCCTTTTCAGTTCACCATAAATTTGAATGCTGCCTTATGCTCTGTTTTTGATGCTTTACTGTTCAAATGAGAAGCCGTACCTGCCTAAACACACAGGAGAGAAACTGATTCACATTTATATATATTCTAATTCAAACTGTACTTTATGTGCAGTGTATGTGAATTAACCCTAAATTTTTTTGGAATAATTGACATGGGTCAAAAAAAAATAACATAAGACACTCCAATATGAAAGCATAAAATAAAGTTTGACATTTAGGAAACAGTCATCGTGATTGGAACAAAATTAGTGATTTAATGTAGAAGTAATTCCTCTCCATGGAAAGACAACCATTTATATTGGATCTGGTTTTGTTTAGATAAGGCCTCATTCAAACACTGGTAATATAAATTTGACTACTCGGAGATTATACTGTACTGTTCATATCTCCGGTTGTATCAGGCCAGTGATACAGACAAAAATATGAGGTGAGAATAAAACTGAATGAATCGGAATCATTTCGGGATGGAAAGTAACCAAGGATGCTCTGGTGATGGCAGCACCTATTCCGACAGGATAACAACGTGGGTCAAACAACATGTTAAGCTCATATGACGGAGGGTCTTTTGTCAAGGGAGGAAAGAATCGCAGGTGGTGCTCATCGAGCAAATGTGTTAAGAGAGGCAACACCAAAACGTGAAGCCACCTTTCTTGGTCTGGAGTGCATTGTTATTGCACTTTAGATGGAGATCCCCGTCCCTACAGAAATATGAGAAATATGCCTGAAAGAAGTTGTTCGAGTTCCTGATAATGCTATTTCAATTAAATTCAATTTAGCTTGTTCTGTTCCTAGTTCCTCACGACTGGTTTCTCATTGGTAAAACCTAAGTTAGTTTAGAGGGAAGGAGATGGGAGAACAAAGGTGAGCATCAATAGCATTGGAAATAGTGGTTATGCAGAATTTTTGTATCATGCAATGAAATGCCTTGTTCATTTTATATCTAATAAAAATCAATATTAGCCAGAAATATACATTCCTCTTGTCTCATTTGATCCTGGAACACTAGAGAATACTATGCTATACTCCAACACTGTGTGTTGATACTGCAATGTAAACATAAGATGACGGAGCAATGACCAACTGTGAGAATACATAAAGACTAATTGAGTTTCAGATCGGACAAGAATCTAATCATGTCTCAACAGGCTGAGGTGTGATTAAGTCCCTGGGTTTATGAATCTTTGCCTAGTCTAAATCCCAGAAAACAGTTTTCAAAGTTTGTTTCCAGCCACTTCATCAAACAGCGATTCAAGAGCACGGCTATCAGCTAGATTCACTTTGCAACTCTGCCAAAAAGATTCGTTCAGTCCGAGTATGCAGACGGTCTGGTCCGAGGTGATGACCGACTGAGATATGATCCATTCAAGCAGATCAAAGACAGAGAGGTGATGGCAATCAACAGAGAGTAAGTGACAAAGGGGAACAAAGTATTTGATAAGATGTTCAAGAGTCATTCTAAGACTTTGCTGCCGATGTCAAATAAGGAACCGTGATTCACGATATGGACGGCTGGAGTGCATCATGTGAGGGGGATCTCGCCCCCGGTTAGCACAATTGTTACGTGAGTCACACGTTAACGTGCCCGTGCAGCACTCCTCATTCTTTCACGCCGGGGTTCACTCCAATATCTGCACCGACACAGCTGTTTGAAACAATTCCCTTCCCCAGGCTGTGCTTACCTGCTGACATCAAGTTTGGCAGAGAATCGTGGCCTGTTTGGCCAATAATCCCTGGATTTACATCAGAGAAACACTAAAGAAAAAAAAATACATTTTTACACGCTTTAAAGATCAAGACTCACATGTAAGGCATAATCTGTTATATAGTGAAACCTTTATTTGCACAGTGATTTTAGGCACAAAGAATGTAATCTCCCAGACAATCACACATACAGACACACGTCTGGCGTCCAGGGGTGGAAACAACGAACATCGACTGGCTTCTGACAGGCTGGAAACCAGATCAATCCCCTTATTGACCTACAGTTAGAGGGTCCAGACTCGAGACATGATGGGCGGAGGCTTTATTGCTCACAACACATAACAATCGCAGCAGAGAAAGAGCGATAGGGCCCCCAGCGTTGCTTCAGGTGTTTCCCTTTTGTCGGCGTGTTTGCCAAAAGCTGAGCTAAAGATGACGACATCTTTCCAGAACTTTTTGATAAAAGTAGGAACAACAAACCATGTAGTTTCCCGATAGTTTCCTAGACGGGCGACCGTTACGTACATTGTAGTTTTATTTTAGAAAAGGTTTTCTGAAAGGACTGGGAGAAAAATTTGGTATCATCTGACCATTCTATAAGCCCCCCCCCCCCCCCCAGTTACTGTTGCTGTGCCAGTAAAGATTTCCATCCTACCATTGTGTAGTTTGAAGTTCACAGTGAAAACAGTGCCCGTTTTACCACTGGCGCTAGCTGGCTGGTTGATTAACGTTGGTTGAAAACTCTGGCCACAGTACAGAGGAAACCAAGCTCAGACTCCCATCATACTCTGGGGTTCGACCTTGGCAAGTTCATCTCGAGAGGATTGGAAGACAAAACATGGAACTGACTGTGAGTGTAGCAGAAGATATACCCACATCGTCCATTACAATCAGTTGAACATACAACCAGTCGGACGTTGTCCCTCTCTTGTTTGTATTTTGAACAGTGTGTTCTTGCTGAAAGGATGGAAACTAATGGACAGGTTTGGCAAATATAACACATCAACAGGTGTGGATGAGGAAAACTTCAATGAATTAAATACAGAGCAGGACAGAGCCACTAGCATTGGTCTTAAAACATGAACAATGGCTGTGAACTGGGCTTTTCTAAAATACACAAAAAAACACAAAATACTGTAGTTAGTCTTGGCTTTGGAAGTAACACTACGTTAGCATTACTACTATAGGTATTAAGCTAGTTAGCAGGGCGAGTTTGAAGCTTACATTAGAGCAGATAACGAGACCATCAAATCCACCTCAACACGTGGTTACTTCAGCTATACTTCATTACAAATCAATAGGCAATTCACCAGGGAAAAACTTGAATATATTTTAGTTGATTTAATTTCTAGCTTGTTCAAGGAAGGACCAATACTTTGTTATCGGTTGTAAATGTCCATGTAAAGTATAAAATGCAATCTTTGTGTTTCTTTCTTCCAAAGAAGAGGGATCATTCAGTGTGAACTGGGTCAGAAAAAGTTAACCCCCCCCCAAAAAAAGGACGTAAAAGGTGTCAACTATATGTGGAGATGTCTTCAAGGAAAATGACGGACTCTTAAAATAGGAAAATTTAAAAAAAAAAATAATTATTAAAAAAAAAAAATTCTGTAACATTCAATGCAGTAATTATAATTATGGATAATTTCACAACGCAGCTAGAGAGCAGTGTGTCTCAGGTCATAGCCTCAACAGGGTTTCTGTTGTATGAATTACAACAAATCGAAGCCATTCTGCAGACAGTGAATAGCCTCTGCATCAAAAGCTTCTGACATAGTTAAAAATATTCAGCATCAAAGAGAACGAGGAACGGGGGAAAATATGCAACAGCACCAAATGAGGTTTGGTATTATAAAATTAGTTCAAGAGGCACTGCCTGAGGAATTACTCTGTAAAAGAGATGCTTTTTCATTGCAGAAGTCACTATTTGTTAAATATGCACATAATAAATGAAAAATGGCTGAAGGGCCACAGGGATCCTTATCACTTAAATTAATACAGTCTACAGTGCTAAGTCTGAGCAGCTAAAGAGCAGCAGCCGTCCATAGTAACTGTAGTCAAGGTGAGTTTCACTTTCAGTGACTCAAGGGGATTAGCTTGCCTTTATGTACAGGCTCAGCCTCTCCCTCTAAACAATACATAGACGCCGCACTGTTGCAGTGCCCGCCCTATTATCTGGCTGAGGGAGGGCCACTGCTAATCAGATCACATCCATTAGTCCGCCGCATTAACGTGTTGTGATAGTCAACACACCAGAGCTGCAGCTCACCGACGAGTTTAAGTGTTTGTCTGTGACATCTCACCCCCAAGGAAAAACACACTTCAGTGGAGAATACTTTTAGAAGCGCACCATCAGTACTAATGTATTTTGACTATTTGCAGCATGTGTTCACTATCTTAGTTTGGGGCATTTGCATGCTAAGATCTGCTAATCGGCAGTAACACAAATAGTGAATGTTCGAACCAATGATGGCGCCGGATGAAAAGTCAGGGGATCGTCAGAATTATTACAATTCACCTGAGATGAATCCTTGTCTGAACCAAAAAAATAAATAAATAAAAATTCAAAATCATTTTTACAACTAAATATATATTTAGCTAAATATCATGAGCTGTTTTGAAACTGAATGATATTAAGGATCTTGCACATAACTAAGGTTGTAGTGCTCAGTTCAAAAATCCATTTGAAAGGAAACACCTGAGTCTAATAAACAAATGTACTTACAATATTTACCTCTTACCTTGTCAGAGAGTGAGTGTAGCTTTGCTCTGTCTCTGCTCCGACAGCATTTCTAATGGTCATTAGGGCTACTTTAGGCCTATGGGATCAATATGGCGAACAAAACAAACACATCAGGGGAGAAGGCCATCTACTGCTATTCATAAATAATGAATCAGACACTGCCGACCCATCTGCCTCACGATTAAGACCCTCTGACTCCAGAAACAACATGAGCGCACACTGACCGAGACACTGCTCCATTCACAAATGCATCTCATAAACGCTCATGTGCTGTACATCACCAGAAGAGAGAAAAATCAGTATGAACAACAGTTTGGTTCATCAACCGGGGTTCAGTACCCCCCCCTTTTGCTTTTAATGTTCTTCGTATTCCTCTGAGGTCAAGAAAATAGTGCTTTGTATCAGCAAGAACACTTTAGTAGGAAGGTTATATTTTACTGAAAGAAAACAACTGGGTAGGATTTATTAAAAAAAAAACAAAAAAAAAAAACGCCAGCAAATCCAAGTAAATAAATACAGAACTTTGTAATCAAAAGAAAGGCTGAGCACAACAGAAACAAGTTTGTCATATAAAGATACCTACCTCCGCTGAATAAAAATATTTATTTTCTCACAGACATTTTTCTCTATTTCCTCCAGTCCAAGTTTTGGAAAAACCCAGGAGATCAAAGAGCAAAACGTAGAGCTTAGACTCCTCTGACCATCTGGATTAAAAAAAAAATGTATGTTTCATCCTCTTCTCAAATTGGGACTCCACTAATCCAAGCAAAGACTTGATTTGTACAATGTGAACCAAAATTAAAACATGCAAGCAGATACAGTATGCCATTTCCAGCTGCCAGGACAGGAAACAGTGTCACCGCAAACATACTGCAGACATTTTTGTTTGATTTTTGTTTTTTAAATCCAGATTGACAGAAACGTCTTTCGATACTCTGAAAATATCTTCATGACAGCAGTAGGTTTCTTTAAAAACTTGTTCTAGGTATTTATTAATGAACCCTGAAGTCTGTGACTCAAATGTACCATTACTACATGAGAGGCAGAAACTGGGGCTACAGAACATTAAGAGCTAACCAGCAGTGTCAGATTTTTACAAGGTTTGGTGAACTTAGTGTCCTAATGGGAGCTCTGAGCTTTCCTCTTTACCGTGGCCTTAACAGTGTCCACTCCCTGCAGCCTCAAGAAAAAACTTGCACAAGAGCACTGGGAGCGCAGCAGATCCACAGATCCACAGATCCACAGATCCACAGATCCACAGATCCACAGATCCACAGATCCACAGACTCTGACTATCTGTTTGTTGTTGGGTTTTGTTGTTTTTCTTTTTTGAAGTAATCCTTTCCCTGTGCGCCCCACGTGGAAGCAGCACCAGATAATCCTGAAACACTCAGACAGCTGTCATGTCAGAAACGTGCAGGACAACCTGCAACAACTGATCTGACTGACAGTGATTTAACAGTCAAGAGAAGAGGCACGGATCGGAAATACAAAACAGTCTTCTCAGGCTATTGTTTAAAAAGTCATTATGCTCTGCTGTGTAAATGACCCTGCCCTGTGGTGACAAGAAACAGCAGGAGCTGGCTTGTTAGGGGAGGCTAGTGGTCTTCGGGCGCTCTGCGTGCGACAACAACAGCGAGAGGTTCTGCGGTCACGTGCAGGCTCTCCAGTTACATAAGAGCATTTTAGGATTTCCAAACCATTGTCAGGATAAGCACAGTAATCACCCCCAACATCAACCAGCAGATTGATGTTTCCTAAAGCTTTTGCACTTAAATATGACAGATATGAAGCAGTTTGGTAGCTGGGCCTGTCTGGCACAACTGAAAACGGAATAATTTGGAATCAATAAACTGACTTGTGGGACAAAACAAGCGGCTTCAAAATGTCAGCTTTGGCTTTGGGAAATTTGGATGAGTATATTTACTATTTTCTGATATTTTATGGACTAAAAGAAAAAAAAATCAACCATTTAAGAAAACAATGGCCAGATTAAACAGATTAATGAAAATAGGCAATAATTTTAGTCCTAATCCAGAACCAGCCCGCCTTTACAATATATAATCAATGAAAAACATCAAAGATTTACATTAATAACTGTATCAGTATTAAATTTATTTATTTAAAACCACTGCTTTCTCAGTTTCATGTAAGTGAGAAACTTTTTTTCTTTTTTTTTTTGGTTTCGAATTGTTGGTCGGACAAAACAACTGTGTTGACATTATCAAAATCAATTTGTTCTGAGCATCTGAAATGACTGTGCTCCTACAAAACCAAATCCAGCATATACTGACAAGTCATTTACAACCAGATCAGGAGATCTGATCTTGATTGGGGCCAGAAAATTGCTGAATCTATCCAATCAAATACAAAAAGTCTTTAGCACACGTCTCACTTTATCTCCATCAGAGGAACTGCTGGTGTTGACCAGTAAGGGTTTAGTATTGTAACAGTTTTTTCTTCAAATCCATTCAATACCTAAAAAAAAAAACCACAATGAGAACATCAAATGTTCTTAATCCTATGATGCAGGATTTTTGAAGATACTGTAAATGCATCATAAAGGATGCATTATTCCATGGGTTTATATTTAATGTTGTCTCATACATCTCTAAGAGTCCTTAAAAAGACAGTCTAAGTCAGTATCAGTAGCTTCATTGATGGTGTGAGAATAGTGGGATTAAAAGTGACAGGACACAAACACCACAGTCAGCTCGGCCCTGCTGGGCAGGGAGTCAGGACTTCATTAGTTTAGTGAAGAGTGAACCACAGGGGGAGAGGTGGTGGTGGAGTCGGAGACTTAAGCCCCCCCGGGGGCTTTGTTCTGGAGCTATAGTCATATATGAGGCATCATTTAGTGGCCACATCAGGTTCTCCACCACCACCTCAAGCCACAATGTCTGGTTTGTAAAGCAACAGAGTACATTTGAGATGATCTCATTCACCTTCAGGCTGTTTCTAACTTGATACCAAAGCAGTGGTATAATCTAGCATCAGGGCAAAGAGGAATACACAACAAACACAGAGTTTCAGTTGCTTGTGCTGGTCAAAGTGTGACCTGAGGATGGAACTACAGACACCAAGGTTCTTGAAATTCATCCTCTGGAGACCTTGAATCCATGTACCAAATGTCACGGCAATCCTTCCATCTGTTATCGAGATATTTCACCACACATCAACAATGTCAACCTACCAGTGGCGTGAGAGGAAACGTCAGCAATCACCAAAATTATTAGTTGTTTATTCATCCTCCTTGGACCACTGATGTATTTGCAAGCTAGCTGTTAACAGTCTGTCAGTCTGAAACAAAGCAGAGGTCCAACCTGCATTGCTAAACCACCATCACATGTTAAATGGACCCAAAGATTTTCAATGTACGAGCATTTTTAGAGGCCTGAACCAATGAAAATGAAAAAAATGTCTGTCAATTAACTAATCGATTATTGACTAAACGTCTCAGCAAATCAATTTCTTTTTACTATCATACAAGACTGTGAAAACCAGAAAATGGAACTAATGCAGTTTGGCATCTTTGCTTAGGGAAAATGACATATGATAAATAAGTAATCAAAACTGTTGTAGATTAATTTACCATAAATCATTAATTCAGTATAACTTAATAATTAATTGACTACTTTTTCACTTCCAGCTTGTGATTCCATTAAATAAAAAGACACTACACTTGCAGTTCAAAGTACATTGTTAGGGTAAATATCAAATGGCTTCTGATGCAATCAAGGCATAATGTTGGTCCATAATACAGGTTACAGCCCCTGTTACTTGGGAATCATCGTATTGCACAACAGCAGCATGACAGAGACACAATGCCTGCAATTGAATTTCTTTCTTCCGGTTCAAAGATGTATTAGCTCAAAAGCGCGCCTTCCATTCATAGCATTTATTACAGCAGGAAGGACTTTGACACCCATAACTAGCAGCGAGATCTAGTTACTGTGTTGAGAAGCTTGATAATAAAATCTAGTACACGATCAACAGACAACGATTTATATACGAGTCTCTGATTCCGAGAGTCTGAAGAACTGAGCTTCTACACAGCAAAGTGCGCAAGTTACAGTTTGGAGAATCTCAGGTATGTGTTAAGAGTCTGTGTGATAACATGCCAGAGATACAGGTTAGCGATTTATGGCTTTTATGGCCCAACATGAAAGTGCACAACAGATTTCAGTAGAATTCAACAGAAAGAGAGAACAGTCTCTTCACATACCACAAACTCCTCGTTAAAAACTTTCTGATACCATCAGGATTTGTTGTTTCTCTCATTAAAAGCCATATACGAGGGGAGAGGTTTATTTCTCGGAGGGAGCTGTTCTGTTTCCCCACAAGTGAAGATGTGTGGCAAACTCATTAGCCTAATGCCCATTTTGGCTGGGTTTTGCCCACTGGTCATCTTAGACTGATCTAGCGCTGGCATGACACCTCCACACTCCACGTGCGCAGCGGATTACCGCCCTGTACAGTCCGACAAACTGTTGCGGTTTGTGAATGGGAAGCCGGCGATTCAAGAGTGTGTATTGGAGCATGCAGATAATTAGCAAAGGACTTGTTCTCGTTAAGGACCCGGATAGAAATTTTACGTTAAACCACAGCTAAAGTGTTACTGTCCTCACTGTTTGCCTCCTGTGCACTGATAAAAAAAAATATTTAAAAAAAAAAGGTAAAATGTTAAATCCAAAACTAAAAAGAGAATAAATTTGGGCTTTAAAAGGTCAGTTATTATTCAGCTTTCCTCCCAAGAGCTAGACGAGAAGGTAAATGCAACTCTAGCAGGTTATTGCGTAACATCGTTGCTCACCGCTTGTGGGAGTGAGGGAGATGATGGGAAAGATTACCATGTTTACAACCTGCGAGCCATCACGTCTTTGGGCATCACAAGATGGCGGCACTAAAGTCTTCATGTGCAACTTCTTCTCACTCACTACTGGAGATCCCCCCTTTGTTCTAATCAATAAACACTAATAAAATGAAATAGAAAGACAGGAAAGTTAGCTACATTTCCTCAAAGGACATCATAAATATTAGTAACAGTTATTTTACTGCATATTTGTTCAGGTGAAAAATACTGTAACTATTAAATTTCAGTGTTTTTTTCCCCCTTAACAACAGACTTTGTATCTATGGTATCTAAGAATGAGTTAAATGTTAAATCTATAGTCTAAACATGACCTCTGAACTTAGAAAAAAAAAAAAAAAGAAGTTTCTTTTGTGAGCGTTTAGGTAGAACATAAATGGAAAGAACAGAAATCTCAGAAAAGACGACATTTTTATACATGCTGTCATTGTGCTGATACCTGATAAGATCAATTAAATAAAAGTTCATTCTGATTACCCTCTGGCTTCGCCTAAAGCTCGGCCTCAAGTTCGGAAGCTCAGTTTGAGCTCATGCCCAACTATTTGGGGATGTGGTTTAAATAAATACATTAGTAAAAGAAATATTTCCTGATGTCAATATGTACCATATGGAATATGGAAAATAAGCAAACATAACGTAAAAAAAATCAAATTGATGATCAGTCCATTGAAATGTGACCTACTCCTCAACTGTTCCAAACAAAACCTTCAAAACTTTGTGAATATACAATAACAATTAGCCTTGAATAATTCATTTTGGACAAGCTGATTTTTTTGTGAAAGAAAAAGTCAGTACAGTCACATCATCACAATATAATACCACCGAGAGTCCATGAAACAACACCCAATGGTAAACTGTACTCGGCTCCAAACACAGTTTACGCCCCGGAACCTGCCCCTGTGGAAGCGAATGTGCCATGCCACACTAAAGGGGCCAACTGGCACAAAGTCCCAAATTGCCCTCATTGCTCCACATGTGGGGAGCATTAGACTTGGGTGATTAAACGCAGAGCTCTCAAACTGCTTTTCCTTAGTTCTCAATTTTGTTTACATCCATCCAGACAAAAGTGAGTAAAAAACAGTAGATCCAAACCATCTGGGGAACCGGGTGGCTGGATGGAATACAGCCACCCATGCAGCAAAATTAATCAATTTCACCTATAACTGATTACGTGTTGTGCCGACACGAAGAAGCTAACTGCAGGGGCACAACCCAGTGTATGCCGGATATATTTCAAGAAACTGTTGCTTACGGGACATATGAGTTCGGACTGCGACTAACTTATGTTTTCAGCACTGATATATTCTTTTGAATCACTGTTTAGTCTGTAGGATGCATAAGTGCCCCCAAAATGCCTGTCACAAGTCCCCAGGGTGCAATGCAATTCTTTCTTTCTCAAAACCCAAAGATATTCAATTAAAATGATAGAAAGTAGAGAGTAATGAGGAAAGAGTCAAAATCTCCCCTTTGACCAGCAAGAACCAGCTAATTTTGGGAAATAATGATTGATAAATGACCTAAACACTTAACCGGTTATCAGTATTTGTGGGGATTATTTTTCTTTCGCTTGACAAATCGACTAATTATCTTATCATTTCAACTTTACATATTATATTTGTGTAAGTTATGCTCCTTGAAAGTTGCCCCATTGCTAGTTAATATATTCAAACTAGTTTTTTTTTCTGACCAACAGTCCCAAACCCCCAAAGATTCAGTTTACTAACATGTACAGCAAAGAAGAAGTGGAAGACTTTCACGTTGGAACAAATGATCGACTCATTATCTCAGCAGTACATCTAAATATTGTGTTGTTCCAGCAGTACCCGCTGCTGCAAACAATTTACATCAATTCTTGGGGATTTTTTTTTTTTTTTTTGGCGAACTCCATCTGAAAATAAATGATTGAGTGGTTTCTCAAGTGACATGTGGGGAATCTTCAGCAGTCCTACAAAAAAAAAAAAAAATAGAGGCTTGTTTTATTTAACGCTGAAGCGTTTGGTGGATAAATTTGACAATCGACAGAAAACTATTCAGTGACTATTTTGATGACCCTTCAATTGTTTTGGACATTTTCCCAGGCAAAAATACCAAATATTTGCTGGTTCCAACTACTAAAATGTGAGGATTTGATGCTTTTCTTTATCATATATATGAAACTAAATATATTTGGCTCTTGGATTGTTTTTCATTTATAACCACCAGGTTAAAGATGACACCCTGGGCTTCGGGACTGTACATTGCAGTTGCTATCTGCATCCCCCAAAATGACAGTGAAGTTGAATCAAGACCTTTCTGAAACAATTTCATCAAAAATTGTACATTAAAACCTGCATGAGGGAAGGATTTGTTGCAGGACTGCATCTGCTTTAACTAGATGTTTCTAATCAACTGGCAACTGAGTGTATAATGGTTATTTTACGAAGTCAGAAACGTGCATCTTACGGTGAGCAAATGAATCTCTCTGTGGCCACAAACTATTCATCCGCAGCGCCTCCACACACACACTCGAAACCTGGAGCCGGGGCGTGTTTCCACGCCCGGTCAAGAGGAGGCTGTGAAGCCGCATGGCAGAGCTGCAGCCCGGGGCCACGCTGCAGAAACGCACGGCCCGAAATAAAACTCCCGACGGGGAGAAATCGGTTTGTCGGGCGTCAGCGGAAAAGGGGGGGGGAGGCAAAAAAGAGGAGGACAAAACGTCCGCAAAATGACGAGCGGCCGCCGACGAGCCGCGGGAGTTAAGCATGAGGCGAACTCACCTTTGAGACGGTCATATGGTGCGAGGCGCGCCGGCAGGTGGTGGCGGTTTTCCCCGGAGAGGAAGGAGCGGAGCGCCGCTGCGGCGGCGGCGGCGGCGGCGGCGGCGGGAGGCAGCGAGGGAGGGAGCCGGCGGAGGACTCGCCGGAGCGGGGACGAGTCGGGCTATAACGCCGGCGGCTGTCGCTGCATGGTGGTCACTTAAGAGACATGATGCCCGGCCTGACCTTGACAGCCCCCCCCCTCCAACCCCCTTCCAAAAAAAAAAATAAAATAAATAAATATAGAAAAAAAATTAGAGCTCACAGACAAGGCATGTCCCTCCTACACGAACCGCAGCCACCGGGGGGGAAAAAAGGAAAAGCAAGGGCAGGAGGAGGAGGAGGAGGAGGAGGAGGGAGGAGGGAGGGAGGAGGATGAGGAGGGATGCGAGCACAGGATGCGACGAGAGCGGGGAGGAGGGAGGGGCGAGGCCGGGCAGGTTGGTTTTAAAGCGTGTTCCATCTTTAAAGGGAGATTAAATAAATAAATAAATTAAATAAATAAATAAATACCCACAAAGTGCAACTCGGGAGTCCAGACACGCCATAAACTGTCGAAACGGGAATAACGTCGAATTATAATCCGAGGCTCAGCTGGATTATGAACAGGACGAAACCATCGGGTCCGTGGTGGAAAGAGTTTCAGTCCATGTACTCAAGCAGGCCACTGTACGTAGGTACAGCTTTAGAGTATTTCACCGCTAAAGTACTGGACTTTATACTTGTTAACATTTCGTCTGGCAGTATAAACTACTCCTAACTTTGATCAATCTATGGATTATACACGTTTCAACTCTGCAACTCTGCAACAGATATGTGAAGAAGTTCAAATCAGCTCGACCTCGACTTTTCATGTTACACTGCAGTTTACAGGTTAAGGCACCTGTAAAAATGATATAATAATATGAAATACATAATAATGTAACATTATAATACGTGAGTTTCTGCACTATGATTTGAAGTATAATTTGAAGCAAAGGACTTAAAATGGAATATATTCCATGGTATTTCATTGTTGCTGACTGGTTTATGGTAATTAGAACCAATCTTAAGTGTTATGTTTATGTATACATCTGATATGGTTGATAGTATGTTTTAAATTGTTGTTTGTGTATATATACATAAATATACGTGTGTGTGTGTAGGTGTGTGTGGATATTTAGCATTTAGGGGAGAATAAAAGTAATGATGACCAAGTGGTTCTGGAAGTTGCTTTTCTTAAACCAAATACTATCTGAAATATGAAGAGCCAGTCTGGTAGAAAGGGTTGAGAATCAAAATCTAGGACTAAGATATTTATTATACTCGAGAATATTGCACATACATGGTGCATGTTCCTAAATAAAGTATTATTGAGCCTAATTGACACAGAGGAAACCTGGGGCATGGGCCACCGGTTGGTTTCTGTGTCTCCACAGGCAAATCACAATGAAGCTGTCACGTGTCGCCTCCCTGGCGAACTGTAGTTCATGGGAATTTAAAGGAGACCGGGAACGACATAAACAATGCAGCACAGAGAAAGAGGCAGGCAGAGGCGTCAGTAGAGGCTCACAGATCATCGTTTCCCCAGGGCCCTGAAGCGAGTGTAGCTGGTGAAATGTGGTCGGCACAGTGCAGAGATCTGGCGTGCTGTTGTGTACCCACTGTACAAAGAATTTCATAGTATTTGAAAAGAATCAATGCGGTTCGAGGTCTTTACGTGCATCAGTAGAACACTCTGCAGCCTTTCTGTGATCTGATACCGACAGCGGGAACCTGATAGAAGAAATGCACGATACTCATTATGATATGGTGGATGAAGGGGAGTAATATGTAGCTTGTTTTATGATTCTCAGCTCTAAGGTGACAAAAGAGGGGATGCCTAACAGTGACAGGAAAATGGCACGCCACATTAGTTTTCAGCAACAGTGACCCAAGTTTCCTGCTACAGCACATACAACATGTTGTTTTTTGTGCAATGCTCAGTGCACATCTTCGAGTCTGTTGCCCCCCAGTGTTAAACTCAGCTATTACAAGATGATTCATGAAAGCCGCCCCAGGGTGAAACAGAAGGATGACATACTGTACAAATGGCCTTTAACAAGTCCCACAGTCTCACAAAGTACAACCAGATGTTTTACTTGTATTATGAAGATAAAAAAAGGCAATCTGTAAACAGGACAGTGTTGGTGTTTTTTTTTTCCAAAGTGTCAATTAAATTTGTTTCTATCATTGATGAGAGGTTTCTCCGACTTGAACGATCTTCCAGACGGTTTCTGATTCACATTTCTCAAAACTGTCCACCGCCTCCTCCTGCGGATCACTTTTCACCACGCTGACACAAAATGCATTTCGGGCACCACGTTTTGTTGGAATTCATGTCAGTTCATGTTTTCTCACTCAAACTCAACCACCACCGTGGGACGATGAGGCGTTTCACCGCTCTCCTCCAACCACAGAGCGGTTCACAGCCCGTCCCAGGATGGTGTCACTTTTCCTTCCACCTTAGTCTCTGTTCCTCGGCTCCACAGAGGAATTAGTTTCCTCATAGAGACGGAAAGTTTATGAGCAGGGGCCTGTGTCATGACGTTACCCCGTTGGCCGAGCGTTGGAGTTTCCCCGTTGGGCGTTGCTGTCTTTCAAAAATGAATTGGCACCAACCATTTCTATTGCATCATTAGAAGCTGTGTTCACAAAAGAAACACATTACCTGGACTATGTTTTTTATGTGTTATGTCATGTTTGTCACAAACTGTATACTCACTATCTTGTGCACGAAAAGTTTTCAAACTCCTTTCAGGTCTTATAGGTGGATTTTACCAAAACCATGTGTGAACTGTGTTATCAGTCTCCTCGTCACCCAGAGGCTCAGTGGTTGAATACTTGAAATGCAAGGACTTGTCTAGTTTTAAAATTCTGCCGACAAATGTAAAACAAACACAAATGTCTTCATACATCCCAATTGAGGGTTTGTTCACACAGCCTCCGCATTTGCATTAAAACAAAAAAAAAAAAAGTTCTCAAAGGAACATTTTCTAAAAAAAAAAAAAAAAAATTGAGCCGGAAGCTTTGTGCGTCCCAGAAACCGTTGTGTTAAAAAACACTGATCCTACCCAAGAAACTCAAAATACAGTAAAACTTTCAGAGCTGGTCCTAGTTCCGTGACACCACAGGATCCAAGAAAACATCTTGCGATGACTTGAAAATGAATTAGAAAAATAAATAAATAAATAAAAATCTAAGTCCTGCAAATCCTGGTAAACTAATGATTGAATCCTTTATCTACAAAGCCAAGTTGGACTAAGTTACATCATAGATGTCAACTCTGATCTATATTCTTCAAATATGTTTGAGCTTCATAGCTGTAAAATTGTCAGTCTGTTTCTACATAGTGTAATTTTGTTGCTGTTGCTACTTTGGGCTATTCGTATGAATAAAGTTTCACTTTATCAGTACCGCTTTTGAATGTTGGAAAGAGGGGAAGCTTGTTTGATATATGGCTACAACTAACGGTTATTTTAATTATCAATTAGCCTGATGATTATTTTCTCCAATAATCATTTTGTGAATAAACTTTAAAAAAATAATGAAAATTTCCTAGATTTCAAGGTGATGTTTCTAAATCGCTAGCAGTATCTGGCGACATGTCCAGGAACAAGAGATACTCATGTTATTATCATATATGACAAAGAGAACAAAATCTCAAATTTGAGAAGATGAAAACAACTCTCATTTTTTGCTAGAAAAATTATCTAAACAATTAGTAATTTAGCAGATTAGGTTTTTCTCATTCGACGAATTGATTAATACAGTTGAATTAGAAAAGTTTGGATTTCTTTGTTAAATTGGAAAAAAAAAAAGTATTTTAGCATCATTATGTCTCATCTCGGTCGGTCAGGTCGATCTGGTGCGACTGATCTTTTTTTAGATTTAAATGTCTCAAGCGTTAAAGAAATGATAATTTCCCCAAAACAAACAGTCTTCCCCCATGGAATATGTTACTGTAAGTGTTAGAATCATCCATGTTTAAAATCAGCGAAAGGAACAGAATCTAAGTATCTTTCTGGACTGTCTGAGATCTTCCCCAGCAAACGCTTTACACAAGACATGACAATACCAGAAACATACTGAAACATAGGGATCGTATTTGTACCAACAGGACACTAAAAACTGTATCAGTCATAAATAATAATAATCATAAAACAAATTCAAAAGTCTCATTGTGGATTTAGTAAAATTTAATTTATCTACAATTATTTCTCCATATAGGCATACAGACCGATAGATTCTTTATTCATTTCAATGTGGCTCATAAGTTACACAATATCATACAGAAGCTGGATGCCAGTACTGGACAAAAAGTTGCAAAAATATCTTTTTTGTCTTTACATCTTTTCTCTCAGTGTTTTGCAGCATATTGTAGAGCGGTAAGGTTGTTCCTCGAAATAGAGAACAACTGAGTGTTGAAATACTTGTAACACCGAACTTGAACTGATTTGGGCTTGAAGGCTGAAAGGAAATTCAGGGTGCAGCACAGTGACATGTTGCCGGTGATTCAAATGCATCGTGCACCTGCTCAGAGCAGGGTCGCAGGACTGGACAACAGCCGGCCTCTCAAGACGGCATGTTTACGACAAAATGAGAATAATATCTAATCCGTTCATAGTTGCATTTTTTTTTTTGCTACATTTTAAGTCCTCCTTTCTAAATGTTCCAGATAACTCTTGTGTATTAAAATGAACCTAGCATTTTTTAATTTTTTTTTTTGTGTGTGTGTGTGTGATTACAAACTATATGACATTACGTTACAATGAACACAACACTGGTAAAAGTCCATCACAAACCAATGGTAAAAGTAGCGGAGATGAATGTACTGACATGTTCATATCTTTTAGCTGTCACCGAATACCGAATCCTTGAACAAATAATGTCCAAAATAACTACAAATATGTGTGATGCGATGGGAGCTGAAGAAAAATGATGATAGCATGGCAGCTGGGAAACGAAACTCCCTCATTATATTAGTCCTCTCTTTGAGTTTCTCATGTGTATTTTTGTAAAGTCTTTTCTTGCCTGCTGGCTGAAAAAATTCCCATCTCTAGCTTTTCTTCTTTCAGGGTTTTTCCTTTAGTCCTCATCTTCATCCTCATCCTCATCATCGTCGTCCGTTTGGTCCCTGGCGTCAAGGTCGTCTTCATCTTCCACCTGTAAGGAGAGTGTCACAGTCTAACTAGAGCAAACAGACAAAACACAGCCAAGCAGTTATTCCTCCATAATAAAGCATACTGGTCAGGATCTCTTTACAGCAACATACTACGACCATGGTGAACTGGTTGACCTGGGTGCGGACATTAAGATTACTGGAATCTGAAAAGACACCCAACACTCAACTGTTTCCACCACCGTAAACAAATGTTTTGATCTTTAAAAAACTGAATGGCTACTTCCCCTTTTCATGATCTTCTTTTGTCCTCCCAACTTAGTTTGACTTTCTCACTAAAGTTCCTCTGAACAATGTCTCTTTCTTTCTGTCCAGATGTCATAAACCAAACCAGAGATGCTCTGAATCTGAGTTGCCTCCAGTTAACACCGTGCGCTCACAGCGATACCATTAGCTTTACAGACTGCAGCAAGCGGTGCGGCGAGGCGAGGCGAATGCTTTGCAGACTTTGCCATGCAGGCGTCCTACCAGGGTTGTCCTGGTGGCCCAGAGGTTTCAGACCGACAACAGACAACAACCATGAACTGCAATGTTTCTGTGATGTCTGGACAGGGACTGTTTTTTTGCTCATAGCTGTCATCTCTCTACTGTGAACAATCTACAAATACAAGCATCCTTTGAGCACCACAGCCAACAATAATCATAAAATAAATCAGCACAACACACTATCACCACCTGCACACTATGCGATGATAACACAGGAGTCAAGAGTTTAAACTCCTATATGTTGTGATGAGTAAAGAAAAATATAATGCTGATTGTGCGTCTACCGTCTCTCCAACGTCTTTGAGTCTCTTTATGAGGCTGTGGATCTTCTGGTCCTGGTCTGCCAGCAGCATCAGCAGGTCGTCCTGCTCCTTTTTGGACTCTTGAACCTCCGTTTGCAGCTTTGATTTCTCAGTCTGCAGGATGGCCACTGTGCTGGTGGCTGAAGCCAGCTGCTGCTCCATGTCTGCCCGGCTGTCTGCCAAGCTCTTTGTCTCCTCCTTTCTCGCCGAAAGACAAAGGAGAGGACAGGGGAGGAAGGTGAGAGAGTGAATGAAGGGATAAAAACACACAAAACCTCTATAAAATAACAGTTAATATATGCACTTTCTTTCTTAGTTTTATCTCACAGTCCTCCCTAAATACATATAATGGGATTCAAGGAAAAAAGCCCTAACATCTGACTGACAGAGCATGAAACATATTGTTGTGCAGATATTCTACACACCTTGAGTTTCTCTGTCTCAGTGGTCTGTGCTGCAAGTCTGCTCTCCAGTTCTGCCATCTTAGTGGTATCTGATGAGCCATCACTGCTGGGGACTATGTCTGAGGACTGAGGGAAACCAGACAAATGTTCATTCATTTAGTATCTGTTAAGTATACTAGGATATTTTTGGCACAAATTGTGATATTTTCTCTTTTGTATATACCCCAGCTTCAGCTCTTCTGAGCAGCTCTTGTCTCTCTGTCTTCAGCTGGTTGATTTCTGCCAAATGGGATTGAACCTGACTCCTCAAAGCCTCCAGTTCCTGCAACAAATGACAAATTTAGAACAAAACACAACTTTTAAATTCATTTAATTAAAAAAATGTTTTGGATTGAACTTTTTAGAATAAGGCTGCCAGTATTCAAGAGTTTTCATATTGTCAAAGACTCAAAGACCAAAGCCAACAATGATTTGATCTTACTAAGTATCGTTTTTTTACCCAAAGCCTAATTCATCTGTGCCATAGACCTCCATTGTTGTCCAAAAACTTTTAAAAAAGATAAACGATCCTCTCATCTGTTACACTGTTCCTTCATTGTCCTGAACATGAGCACTGCAGTGCACTTTGATTCAATCCCACAACTGTCGACCCAGGATTACTAGAGCGTTCACCAATAAATTTAAAACTTTTAAAGAGATTTTTGATACCACACAGAAATCAATTTAATGCCTATCTCACAATCACGCCTACCAAAAATATTAAAGTATGGTGGAATAACATGTAGCGACAATATGGCCTTCAATTATACAGCACCCCCCCCCCTCGGATTATGAAACAATAATTCCTGATGATATCGAAGTATCTAAATAATCTAAGATCATCTGAGTTTTCGTTAAATATGGACAATGATCTTCCCGGCTGCCCCAACAGCAGTAGTGACAGTGTTTGCTACAGGTCTGATGGTGCCAACTAAGATTCCACAAAAAAGGGTCCTCCTGCAGCACTGTCCACTGTCAACTCAATCCCACTTTGAGATGATATTTCTATAACATAGAAACTTATATGTGTGTGTGTCTGATGTCATTGTCTATGACAGATAAGAGGACATATCCAAGACCTTCAGAATAACACATGCTGGTCTTTTCATGGGTTTTGAGCAATGCCAGCCTTATCCTGACACAGAAAACGCAGTTTAATTTCAAGTTTTCAATTGTTTATATCAGAAACAGAAAATATGTGTCAATCAAACTTGAGAAAAGTGTATAATAATGATGAATCCCACCTTGAGTAGTTCTGTGTTTTCTGATGCTCCAGCTGAACCCTCTGCTGTCTGTGACGCCTCTGTCCTCTGCACAAAGCAAAAACATAACACACCATTTCCAAAGTGACACGGTATTATTTCAGGACAGAGCGACAATTAAAAGCTACTTTCATTATCCATTTAACTGCTGATTGTTTTCCTCATTAATAGATTAATCCTTTATTTAAGATATATGCCAGGGAACTGTGATATGTGTTCATATGATATGATATCTGTCTTTTCATCACGTTTCCCTGTAATGTCTTTGAATGTCTTGTTTTGTCTGACAGCAGTCCAAAACTCATGACTTACAAAAGTTAAAAAAAATCTGCAAATCTTTTTTTGCTGAAGAACTAACTTAAGCAATTATTAAGTACTTAAAAAGCTTCTTGAAATTTTAAGAATTTGGTGTCATAAGTCATTTGCCTTAAAAACTGTTGTTGGCAACTACTGCTCTAATGTAATGTCTAGTTGTTTGCGGCTCAGTATGTCATTTAATATTCAAAGTCTATCTGCTGTTCATGTTTTGAACACGGCTCTGATTAGACAAGACAAAACTAAACATAAATTATGTGATTATGACAACAGTCTTGCAGGAAACAGGGGTGACATGGAAGGCAGTTTGTCTACCAATCAATCGCACCCTAGTGGTTGAACAGTGACCACCGCCGTTTTGGAAACACTCCCCAGGTCGTCACCGACCTGTGTCTGGATTGTGTTTTCCACCTGCACTTTAAGCTTAAACACACACATGCCCCAGTGATGAGAAATTCTGTTCTAAAGAAACATTTTTCTTTGTCTTTGCTGGTCTTGTTTGATTGTGCCCCTGATATCAGTCCCCGGGATGACACACACAAACACACTCATATATACGTAGACAGTCACTAACCAGGGTGTTGATGAGTTCGTCTTTGTCACTGAGAAGTGTCTGAAGGACTGTCTGTTGCTTGCGGAGCTCTTCCACCTCCTCTTTGAGCTGCGTCAGCTCCTCTGTCTGCAGCCCGTTCACCTGAGAACCGTCTCCCTGGCTGTTGGACTGACTCTGGTTCTCCTTACCTGAGGTTGTAACCACATATACACATATCTAATTAAAATGTGATGATTCCAACTGGAAAAGTGAGTCAAACATTGATGTTACATGCCTGATTGTCTTAAGGTATGTATAATTTGTGCAATTTATTAATTAATAGTGCAAGAGCAGTAACACTTCATGTTACTGTGGTGTTTGAGTGCACTTAATGTAAACTGCTTTGGACGAAAGCATGTCCTGAGTGTACGAAAATTAATCAACTAATATTTTGACAAAAATATTCATCTTCAACTATTCTGATAATCAAATACTTGTTTTAGTCATTTTTTAACAAAAAAATTGTTGTTTTTAGCTTCAGTCAAATTTGAATCCAATGTGACTGAACAAGTAATCAAGTAATTGAAAATCAGCAGATGAATTACTAATCAAAATAATCATTTGTTGCACTCCTAAATCTCATGCAGTGTTCTGTAAATGCTCATATATAAGCATTAAGATAGATTTTTGTACATCCTGCTTCCTTTCATAATGATAACATTTTACTCACTATCTAATTTGCTTAGATTTGTCATGTTGGGCTCATGTTTTAGACAGTTCCAGTTCAATAGTTTCTATTCAAAGAAAATCACTAAAGAAACTGTTGGAAGCATGAAACTTTTCACGTTTCTGTTTGTAAAAAAAAAAAAAAAAAAAAAAGAAAATGAAAGTATGAAGTGTATAAGCTTATTTCACAAAATACTGTACTATTCCTTTAAAACCTTTAAGATGTGCTCTGTTGTAAAACTGTATCTAGAGATGTCGCTGCAAATCACTGTTTCCCCATATCTCAGCAGTGTAGCAATAAAACGTTATTATAAACAACTGGCATAAAGTCCAAAACTATAAAAACAAGACCCAGACTGTTTAATAATGTCCTTAGGATATTTGCTATATCAAATGCATACAGGAATATAAAAACAATCTTGCCCATTAATAATTTTAGGCTTTTGAAAAATTGCATTTTCTAATCAACAAACCAGAAATATACAACTTTCTTTCTCATTCCTTTTCTTTCTAGAGGACACAACAACCAGCTGTGAGGTGAACCTACCTAATTTTAGCTTGAGGATGTTGTACTGGTCTTTGTGCTGCTGGATCATGGACAGCTGCTGGGTCATTGTAGCCTTCATCTGTTCATTCTCAGATGACATGGAGGCTACCTGCTCTTTGAGCTCCTGGATCTGAGCATCCTGAGGATCACACAGTCAAAATAACTGGTCAATAGGGCAGTGTATCAATTGCAAACCACATCAAAATTCACATAAATTAAAAACAAGAAAAAAGCACCTCTACTTAGCTTTTGGCCTCTGTATAAGTATATCAGTCTTTTAAGTCTGTTTACCTGTTCTCTAATCAGCTCTTTGTACTGAGTTACAATGTTGTCATGTTGCTCTAATGTCTTCTTCACCTCCTCTTCCTTCTTCTCCTCCTCACTGGACTTGTGAACTGCTTTGGTGATTACACCTGTTTAGAGTAGAGGGTAACACCATTCTTAAAATATCCTTAAAACCTTGCAACTGTCATAATAAATGAATCGTCACTGGAAGACAAAAAAAAGGCTGTCTGACCCTCTAGTTCTTTGACCAGCTTGGTGAACTCGTGGTCAAACAGCATCTGCTCTGGAGACGGGAAAACAGGCTGCGGCTTCTGAGCAGCTCGAGAATAGAGCTCGTGTTTGGTGATGAAGCCGAGTTTCTCTACAAAGTTTTCCTTCCCAATGCGCTTCTCGATCAGCTGCTTTAGCTTCTCTCTGTGGAGGACCAAGAAGACAGGGAAGGTCTTAAACAGGACACAGCTTTTTGACGGTCACTTGACATAAGGCTGACTTGGTTTGCTTTACTAGGTTAGGCCGTATAATGCCCTGTTTAACATTCTAGCTGAAGGAAACCTGATTACCTCTCCACATATGCTTTTATAAATTAAATTAATTGGCAAACAAAGACGGAGGACAAGGACAGATGCTTCACAATGTGTTAACTTAAAATATAGCCAAAGGCTGCGATAAGTGGGGTCCAATGACATTGAGTATGTTTTAGTGAGGATGCTTTCAGTTATGCCATTAATAGTTTTTATTTATCAATTAACTTTATAAAAAAGTGCAGTAAACAAAAAAAAACCCCATTAAAACTAAAAAAACAAAAACAAAAAAAAAAACAACAAAAACCATCCCGAATCAATATTTGTGTTACATGCCTTTGCCTCTAAAACAGCACTAGTTAATAGGGTAGGGGTTGTATCCCTGTATCAGCCAAGTAAGTCAAGGACTTTATTGATTTATTGTAATATTTATTGTAATAATCTGATGAATGGTAGAGATACTACAATAATTCTTGCATCTAATTTATTTTCAAAGTGTGTGGACTGAGTCAAAGACACCTACTTGGTGTAGTTCTCCAGTGAGTTGTCATTGTAATAGATGCAGATGCCGAGAAGCAGTGCGCACAGGCCCTGAACCAGCCTTTCATCCTCTCCCAGGTTCTCTGAGATCTGAGCTGTCAGCTACAGAGGGCGCAGAGTCAAGGATTCATTCAACATCAGTCAGCTTTAGACTCCCGCAACTCTTTTAATCTGGAGGTGGAATATACTGTGTGATCCCATTAGGGATGGGTTCCTTATGAATCCAGTTCCAAAGCTGGTAAAACACTTAGATTTGTTAAGCTCCGGGAGCCATTGAATCCCTTATCATCTCTCTCCTTTCTCCTCTTGTGACTTTTTTCAGGTATTTCTGCCTTTGATGCTGAAGAGTCTGGATCTGTGGATGCAGACCACCTACTGCCCCATGAGCCTGCTCAACACCCACTGTTACAATTACTACATTAATAATATTAATGATGGACTATTATCATTATTAGTTTTAGTATTAGTCGGATTATTATTATACATCTCTACGTGGAGCCTGTGTTGTGCAATGTTCTCTTTCCTCCCTCGTGCCCCTAGGTTCCTTTCAAGGTATCCTGTTGTTTACCTGTTGCCACTGTCACCATGTGCTTGCTCATGGAGGAATTGTTGGGTCTCTGTGAATAATAACTATAAAGAGAACGGTCTAGACCTGCTCGTTGTGAAAAGTGCCCTGAAATAGTCCATGTTGTGATTTGGCGCTATATAAATAAAATGGAACTGAACTCAACTGAATTACCCCATCTTTCATTCACATCTGCTGTTGAATAATAATGTAAAATAAACATATTTTTTTGGTCGTTTTTGTTTTGGCTTGTGCAGCTTTTGCAGCTGCAGCACAGCCTCCCAGTGAAGAGCGAACCTAGCAAAAAGAAAAACAAGTCAGGAAAGGATGAGCGAAGGTCACAGAGCAGCAATGAAATATGTGGTAACCCTTCAGCACAGGAGTATGTCCATGGTTTAGAATTGATAATCAATTACTGTAGTTTTTCATTGGTGTTAGTGTGATGCTTGTCCAGTAATTGGTATTTAAATTATAATTACCAAACGTGAAAATACTGGGATTAGGGGAAGCTATATTCTTACAGTTAACAGTTGAAATTAGTTTTTTACTTTACTAAAAGCAATAAAAATGCATTTAATTGCATTTAATTGCATTTAATGCATTTGATGCATTTAATGCATTTAATTAACAGATATCTTCTTTCCACATCAAATGAACAACTTTAATAGATTTAATACAAGATTTGAAAGGATTTTGATTCAATAAGCAAATTTGGAGCTGGAATCAGTTTCGATATAATGCTAAGGAACCCAATACCTTTTCCCGTTCTCCATGAGAATCAGTTTTTTGGCAGATTTTACATTGAGTGACTTAATTTCAAGATTATACATTGCATTGCTGAAGAAGATTTAACTGGATTCCTAAAAAAGAGTGAAAAAGAAAAGTCCATCTGAAAGAAGAAAATTGAATAGTTTAGGTAATGTTTTTTTAACAAAACTCAGATTAGATTCAGACAGTTATTGTAATGGAATTGACAGATGGCTTGTGAGCCACATCAAGGATACAAAGGGGACATTTTCCTGATTGTGCAGAAAGTGTGTAACAGCGATCGGACAGTTGCTGATCCACGTACACAGCAGCATGAGGAGGCCCACCCTCGTCTGTACTTTACTGCCCTGTTGAGTACAAGAAAAAAAAAGGCAATGTCACATTACGGATCAGAAATGACAGTAAACAATGCTGTGATGGCTCCTATGAAGACCAACAATGTGATATTTTAGAGAAATTGAAATATCTTGAGTTTAGACAATGAAGAACCAGATGTTACTTATGGGAGTACATTATGTACATCACAGCACATGATCAAATCCAGTGTGAGAATGGAGATTAATATTGCAATTTATCAGAATTTTAATCCTGCCCTGGACTTTAAGATTAAATCCAGATTGGAACAATAATTAAGCAACAGTTCTTGTCATTTCTTTAAAAAGTAAGTTATAATTTGCATTTGCTAAATGTGCCATAAGACAATCAATAAATCCAATATTACTGCTCATGTTTTAAATTCAAAGAGTAAAAAGAAAATAAGAAGGGACTGATAAAACGCCAACAAAATGCCTGAATATGAGCTGGGGTTAAAAGAAGCATGTAGTTTGTGCGGACAAAATGAAGCATCATTTCTAACAAGCCCAATTTTTCTTCCCAACTGGATGTGCTGCAGGTAAAAAAAAAAAATTTTCATTTCACACTAGAAAATTATAAATTGACAAAGCAAATCACTCCACGTTAATCTGAAGCACTTCAAATCACATCAACCATTAGTAGTTAATAAGGTCATCACAAACGGAAAAACTGGGATACAATCTAAATTAATACATTCAGTATATGAAAACGAGGTTACGTTCTCCAGAGCATGCAGTTCTGAAACAGGAAATCAATGTCTTTAAAACCTAAAAAACATTTTACATTCAGCCATCGGGTCCACCTCAGGTTCACAACTTTCAATTTTTTTGTGGTTTGCAATTAATATTCTGCAAATAACTGATGACTTATAATCAGAGCATTATGGAATCCCAATTGAAAATTTTTAATGTTTCCAGCTATCAGCACATGCAAAGCAAAAGCCATTAAATGTGCGTTTTAATAATGAAAAAGGAACTGTAATAATAAAAAGTGATAAAAAAGTGATCATGCATTTCCATGAAAACAGCTTTGAGAAACATGTGAGAGGCTTAAGATCTACAGCAGACCTCAACCTGGATTTCTGTTGGAAAGACATTTAAGGGCAACTTATGCCAGTTTAGAATAATTCATCTCAATCAACAGTAGAAAAAGAGGATGATTTTCATGGAGTTGGAATTTAAATTGAAAAATCAGTGCAAACATGAATAGAATATTTACACTCTAAACTGTAACTGCTAATAAGGTGGTGCATTAACACTTAATGCACAACATGCTTTACGAAGCGCAGACCTCTTTTCTGTAGAGAAACGAGGGAAAACTGAGCAAGTATGGAGATCTGAGCAATGAAAGTGTGGGTAAGAGCTTATCAGCATTCCATACTGCAAAAACTTACGAAATCACCTTTTCAGATTTTGTCTCCAAATTTGACGTAATGCAAAAGCAAAGAGGAAAACAAAAGAAAGGAAAATGACCACAAGTATTAATTGAACAAACACAGGTCCCATCTGTGTCTGTGTGTGTGTGTGTGTGTGTGTGTGTGTGTGTGTGTTTGTGTAGGTGACCATTGTTAAAGCTACAAAGACAACGTCCCTCCAAAAAAATAAAAGTGTCCCCTAATAAGCAGTTTTTAAGAGGGAGCCCTCTAGACACTACATTAGCACGTGACTTTAACCTTGCAAAGCTAACTGACCACATCCTTATCAACCTCGGGGCACATCGTATCACATTGGTTCGACTCAACTTGCTTGCATCTGCAATCTCTTGTTTGAATTCGTAACCCTAAGTTAATGACCTTAGGGTAGGGTTGGAATGAAGATTTACGGGTAAATCAAGAGCACTGCTTTCGGGGTCAGCTCTTTAAAGACTTTCAAGCGGTCCAGTGAAAACCTGCTCCTCTCCTGACACCACACAAGTCTAATCAGATCATGAGGTATGTCATTATGAGGTACCTGTGGTTTAAGTATGAAGTCTACAGTGTATTTTTTTGAGTTAACGTGTCCACCAAAAAAAAAAAAAAAAACAAAACATCCGATTCCCCCTAATTATTCCAATTAGTTCATTAATTAGCATTGATTTTTCACACCAGCATGTTTGTCTGTACTTGCTACAAAAGGACCAGATTTCAAGGATTTATTGACAGATATGGTAAACAATATTCATAATTATGTTTTCATTAGAATAAAATGACCTGAAACCTTTAAGTGTTCTATTTTTTGGTCCTTAGAATGAGCCCCACCATACCTAAACAGGGAGTGGGTCCTCTGCCACGTAGACCGCAATGTAGCACCGACAAGTTCTTTATGTTAACTAAAGGCTAACGTAGGTTTTCTTACACCCTTGGAAAGGGAGGGGTATGGGGAGGGGTATTCAGTTGGTTGCAATTTGCAACCTGACCACTAGATGCTACTAAATCCTACACACTGGTCCTCAAAGGAGTTAAGGCAATTTCTGGAAAATTAGTTTTCCCACATTAATATGCAAATTTATGCGGCGAGGCGCTCCAAAATCTATTCAGATTATCTACTCCATATTGAGTAGCTGTGGTGAAAGTATGAACACTCCACTATGTATGTAAGTTACCACGTTCACAAATGACAAAATAAAATAAAAGCTCTCTGGGGGCAACCAAAAGTTATTCTCTACTGCCTCTCCAAACTCCTCTGACTACCACATTTTTGTTTGCACAACCACCGAAGCTGCAGTCCCTCTCTGCTCCCAGTACCCATCTGCTGAGTCAAATGTTACGCTGAACAAATAAGACAGACATCCATCTTCAACATGACGACTTACTTCTTCCTTACTTCTTACTTACTTTGCTGCCACGTCAGATATTCAAAATTTAACCTCAGTGCCCATTTGAGTTTACAAAGTCTGTCCATCAGTTTCCCCCACCCATTTAATCTAATTTACCCTGAGGCTGACATTTGTTCTTTTCTTAATCCGCTCAGACAAATATGAAATTAATTGCTGATCCTTGCCCACGGGTCCTTATAATTAATAAACAGGCCTTTGTTAATTACAGTCTGTTTGGTAAATAAAACATGAAACACCAGTTGTGTCACAGGTTTTTTTCTCATTACGGAACCTAAGATCAGACCCAGAAGACCTAATAACCCAAACTGCTAAATGCCAAGGCACCAACAACAGTCAGAGCTTTCCATCCCCCAACACATTTTGGCACAGAGTTGACGCTCTTATTTTCTCTAGCACAGCTCATCACCTAACTCACTCAGCGCTTCTCATCCTTGGTAACTCCTGAAAAGGTGAGTCTAGTCCCTATCCTGAGTTCCAATGCTTAATGCAGAGGTGAGCTTGACTCTATCTAGTTTGTCCTGCTCGACCTCCTGGACTTAGGCTGCATTATGGTCTCTCAGAACTAGATCGTAAGACATGCCCTCTGACTACATTGGAAGTCGAAAGTGTTCATAGTCAATTTGAATGGCCACACACGAAGGTGAAGTGAAATCTGAGCTCTGACAAAGAGAGGGAAGGCTTGATATTGTTTAAATATGGCAATAATAGCACACATTTTCAGACAGTTTCTCCATGAAGACGTGTTGCACTAAGTTGTTCAGATGAAAGTGCCACAGATAGTTGAGTTACAAATGACAACAGAGAAGCTAGCGCTAGACCTGGCCGTCCAACAAGCAGTTCGGAAGGAGCATAAAGCCCACCACTTACTCAATCAGACTCATTGCCCAACAGAGAGTGACATTCCACCTGACTCCTACACCTAATCCTGATGCTGGACCCCTCATTACTTCCTCTGGTTTTACATTAAGTAATGTGAGTACTGGGGGGGGGGTCACAGTTTTCCAGATCCCAATCACCTGAAACCAAGCTAGCTGATGGCAACGAGTTTGTCACCCAGTAGCCACGAGTTTCACCAGGAGATTGCAAGAAAATTCATACATTTTAGCCGACTGCTTAGACTCACATTTCAGAATCTACAATGGGAGAGAAAAATGAAGGAATGCCAACTCCAGGGAATGCATGAAGACAGCAAATGAGACAATGCACAAAGAACCAGGAGGGTTTGTGGAGCAAGGTCTACCTTCATCTCAACAATGAAAACTCTGAAAAATATTTTAGAACCATATGAACACACAATTATCCTCTTTGAGTAAAAACCATATTGGTAAGCAGGTACATGTAAATGAGTGAATGTGGGCAGGAAAAGGCCCAAAAGCTGCTGCAGCACACACTTCCTGAACAGACAGATTACAGCTTGCAGCACAGCAAATGGTCCAAGATCACAGCTTAAAGCAAGTGTTAGGATATCAGCAGAGCTAAAAACCACAAAAAACAGCTGTTGTGTCCCTTTTCTCAGTTCCTCTCTTGGGTTTCCACCTGTGTACTTCCCCACACTCCATTAGTGAACACAGTGAGAGCAACAAGAGCTTTCTAATCCGTGGGGAGGAGTGCACCCATGTGCCAACCTTTTGAGGAAGAACCGAGTCATAGCCTTATGTTAGGGACAAAAGAGGGGTAGTAAAGAGTTAAAGGGCAGCAAGATCCCCCAATGCCTGGGCCATCAAGACCCCTACTACAGATGCAGAGCTAAAATAACCAGGACAGGTGCCACCCAAACACTCAAAACACACACACACACACACACACACACACACACACAGCGCACACACACATACACACACACTTTACTCACCCGCCGGATGATCTTATCTCCCTGCAAAACCACAATAATGTGACACTGTTCTGTTCACTGTTGTTGAGATTTTTTTTTTTTTAAACAAACCAATGCTACCCGGACACACATAGCATATTCAGCATCTCCTTCATTCAAGTAGCATCATTTTTATTTACCTACCTGGGAGAGGATGTTGGTGCACTGCTGCAGCAGAGAGACGGGGGGTTTGCCCAGGCTGGTGGCAAGTTGAACCCTCAGCAGCTGCTCCTTCTGGGTGAGGTTGTCCTGCAGGGCATGAGCCAGGGCCACAGCAGCACACCAGTTGGACAGAGAGTCTGCTGAGAACAGGCCACCGCACAGCAGCTGACCAGCTGAGATGGAGTTGGCTATGAGGGGGGGGAAGCAAGTCAGTAAATAAATAAATGAACATACGTGGAGCTGAAGGTATGAGGCAGAATAAACAACAGTCCATTCATCTTTGATTGTGATCATGTGCAAAGTTTGGCACAATAGATTAGCTGTTCCAAGTTGCTCAATCCCATGTAGCTCCAGGCCATATTCTGAAATCCGACATTTATTAAACCATTCGGAGGAAGTAAAAACTGTACCCATTTGGCAGAATGGCAGGAGGTACATTTTTAACAATTTATACCTGACTGCCAACAAGGAAATGGAGCTAAAACTGCGATGATTTGGGTCCCTCAAACAATGAACTAAACATTGCACAAAAATGTTCAAATACCACAGTACAATATAAACATATATTTCTTCCCCGATAAACATGATTTAAAAAAAAAAAAAAAAGACACTAGAGGCTTTACTATATTTTCTAAGTCTCATTAATGGCCCACGTAATGTCATTGCTCTAAATATTGATGAGAATGCATTCTGAGTAATCATTACACAAACAACTGGGAAAAACACAGACGAACTGTATTCTTTGCATAGGCAATTTTTGTTTGTTATATACTTACTCTACATCCACAAATTGTTCTTTTTTCTCTAATTTACTTATTTAGTTTTTTTTTCCTGCATCACTTTATGTAGATTAGTCTGAGTGTTTTGCTGAATCCATTACACAATGTCTTAGGAACACTTTTTTTCCCCACTCTCAGAGAGGTAAGACAATTTTTAGCTTAAGTAAAACTTTAATTGCAATTGCTACAACTGATTCTGAGATGCTGCATGTGATGTCTCTTATGTACAAGCCGTAAGAGAGAATAAAAACAACTAATAAGGCCACTTATGAAGTTCTAAACTTGATGTAACTGACCATCAATGGTGGAGGGCAGTAGTGTTGCCACTATCTCCCCCTGGCCTTTCTGGTTTTTGTAGAGGAAACACTGGAAACAGTAGAGGACTGCACAACGAAGCACAAATGGCTGTCTCTCATTCACCATGGACATGAGTAGGACCACGATGGCCGGTCTAAGAGGAGGTGAAGAAGAGAGTTCGGAGAGGAAGTTGGGTCATTAACTGGATTTAGTTTGAGATGGAAATGGGAGACTTAAATGCCTTGGTTCACTGGTTGTGTCTTACCTTGGTGGGTTTGAAGGAGCATTGACAGAAGCAAAGTAGTCTTGGTTGACCTGTGAGCCCCTGATAACCTCTGATACAGTGTTGATGGTCTGAAAGAAAGAGGCCACACCACAAGCTTGAGCACAGTTTGTTCTAAGGTGGCCAAGCCTGACTGAGAAACTGTTCTCTATACTGTGTTTATCATTATGAGTACCTCAGTGAGGATGTCAGCAGGAACACCAGTGGCCATGAGGATGGTACACAACTGCTGCAGTAGACCGCATTGATACATGGACTTCTGACAACTGGCTGTAGCTCCAGGGGAGTTTACTGGGGACACCATGACTCGAACCAGCTGGGGTTAGCAAGAGATTATTGATTGGCTGATGAACTGATAATTTTGAGAAATGAGCAACAGTGCGACTTGACTGTTCTGCGTTACCTGCAGCATGAGGTGGAGGTTTGTGACCTTTTGTGCAGACCAGCCAGAGTTGTCGTCGCCGACTTCAAACCAGGGCTTCATTCTCTGGATGTAGGAGCCCTCCTTGAAGAAATTCTGGTTGGAGCTGTTGTTCTTTAGCAGGTTAAGCAGCAGCAGCAAACAGTCCTCCACCACAATACCTGCACACAGGGAGGAAGATGGATCAGGTCAGGATATAAATCACAAGACAAACAACAGGTCAGAAGTCGATCTTCAATGATTTTTTACCTCCATCACTGCTACCCTCCTCGGTGATGATATCTAAGAGACGCTCAAATGCATTCTCAAATGCCACAATTTTCTGAATGGCAGCATTGCCTTTAGTCAGCTGCTGAAGCAAAAGAAGGCCCTGTTGGAATGTAGAAAACACGTTGTCATGCATCTCCTGTTTAGTTGTGGCATTAAATTTACACTTGACTGTCGTAGACCCGTAGTCAACACTCTATTTCAGAGGTTTTTCTATATGGTTTAGTACCAAATGTAAGGGGAAAAAAGTACTCACATCATTGCGAATGACTTCTCTAGAGTCTGCTAAAAGGTCCATCAATCTGGAAACACCTGTGAAAGGAAAACATAAATAAAAAGTTTCTCTCATGAAAAGAGGCACAAAGAACCTACTGCCCTTAAACTGACTCTTTTCTATGTAAAAACTGTCATCATTTCCTGAGCTGACAGATGGCCAAAGTAAGTGGTTTAAGAAGAGACATACAGAAACATGCATATAAAAATTGAAGTACAGTTCCTCAGTTAAATTCTGGAATTTCAAAACGAGTTTGGTCTGATATGAAGAGGATAAACTCACCCATGGGGCTGACAAGAATGATGCCCTGGACCTGGACACCCTGGTTCTTCAGGAGAGCAGTCAGCAGCTTCACCCCAGGCCAACGCACATGGAAGTCAAATTCCTACAATCACAACAACATACAAATACATTAGGAAGCTGTTTAGACAAATGGAATAAGACAGATGTCTTGCCACTGGAGCAAAAGTAGTTCAGTACCTCCAACAGAGTGAGTAGAAGGGTCACATGCTCAGGATCTTGGATGAACTTCTCTGTAAATTGGGCACCCAGGTCATCTGTCTGCTTCTGGGCATTCTCATCTGCGAAGGGAGATTGAAAGCTGAAAATGGAAACAAGATACGACAGCAAGAGACATCTCTCTAGTGACGGAACCAGCTGGTTTGTTCATAGCAATCAGCCTGAGTTTCGACTGCAGTAATTATCGGATCTGCAAACTATCAAAACCTTTCAAGATGGTGTGTAATCAGTGGGGATTTTCTGTTATTCAATTATGAAGCTACAACAAATTCATGAATCGGTCCAATAAATGTACACATGCTCAGGGTGGTACTTGTGAACACACCTTCTGGGGGGCACAGATGAGGGAACAGTTAGATGGGAGGGTGAATGGAACTTAGAAGTTACAATGATAGGGATTCCTAATGTGTCTACATAGGAATAAAGATTTAATGTGGGATGAAGTGTGTGACAAGCTAGCACTGGAAAATGGGTGTATTTCCTCCCTACGGGTCCGTTACCCCAAATTACAAAACAACATACTTTCTCATTCAGCTTTGGTGTTTTTAAGCCATGCAGACATTTTCATACTTATTTACCCATGTTTTGATATATCCATCTCCAAATACCATTTGGGTGGGATTTATATCCTCAAAATTACCTAATGCTTTTCAGGAATTCAGCTGGTCCATCTGTAATTAAAATCCCTTCTGGATTGACGTGCTTGTATTTTAAACGCAGAGTTTTCATCATGGGAAAACCGTCTCTTCTCCTTTTACCAGTAAAAGATAGCAACCCAGCTGGTGAACCTAGTGGGACATTTAGCAACTCAAGAGGCAGCTATTTCCCTCAGGATTTGGTTGAGACCAAAACAGAATTTCATGGAAAGTGAATACTGGACTTTCGTTCATCAGTCGGACAAAAACCTGACTAAGTAAGTTTATGTAGGTTTTAAAAAAAACACAACAGCAACATGGCTTTCTAGGAGGTATGTCTCTGTTACTGTAAATTATCTACTGATCACAAACCTTGCATAAATAAAACAAATTGTCTGCATGGTAACAATCAGAGGAACCTGAGGAAATATGTTTTTTTGTCATTTGGGTAAACTGCCACATACTGAATACAATTTAAGAAAAACAAAACAAAACAACGAAAGTCAGTGATTAATGTGTATAATTTCACCACAGCAGTGCAAAAACAATCATGTATTAAAATGTGAGGAAAACTATGGAACAAAGAGAAATGACATATTAAAAGACAGATGTTGGAGCATGTTATGGTGTTAGTGAAGCATTCTTGTTACCACCTAAACACCTTCCATTCACTATACCGGTGCCAACTGATTTAGGTGAAGTTAGTTTTACATTAGTACTATAATTGCTGCACATTTGGCTTAGTTTCAGTACTGACCAGGCATGGGCACATTCTTATGCTTCCCTGAGACAGGGAGAGGGTTTACTGCGTCTGTGAGGGTGTGGGGGGGAGAGGAACTTTAACGCTTCACCCAAAAGCTAGCATTTATTCAACCACTCTGAAGATGCATAGATGATTTGCTTCCTGATTCTCATTAAGACATGCCAATAACTACAGTCAAAACAAAGCTTTTTTACGATCTGGAGGAGGTGAAGGAGGTGTAAAAAAAAAAAAAAAAAGGAGCCTTTTAATTTGCTCCTTTTCAACATCCCAACCAAGAAGATCCTATGATTTGTAAGTGCTGCTTGCTGGTGGTTAGGGGGGTGGCATCATGCACAGTCAAAGAGTTTTACCTTCTGATTCATCTGTAGGATTAAAACATGGAAGAGAAAAGAGAGACGAGAATCTTTACATGATACACTCATTGTCAGTGTATAGAAGAGGGGAATGCAAATTGACTGATGTCCAGTTGACACGAACTGTCATTTCACACATGCAAACAGAACAACAGCTCAGTCAGTCAAGACCATTTATAGTAGACACTTCAATTTAGGAGGAATTACTGTTAATAATTACCAATTTAAAGGGAATGCCATAATTTTTAATAATTGCGGGAGGCTTTAATACCTTGCTCTTCCTCCTCATCGTTGCAGATGATGTTATACAGTGTGTCCAAAGCATAGCCGAGGATTTCAGAGTCAGACCTGTTCAATTTGCAGAGTCAGAACATAAACAAAATATAAGTTTCATTGTCAACAGATCTTGAATGAAACAAAACACTTTCACAACACATTACTTTATAATAATGGGTGCAAAGCTCCCAATATGACAGATACTAGACCAAACAAAAATATTACATCAGCATACCTGTCAGTTTGAAGTATGTTAATCAAGTGATCCATCGCCTGCGTGCCAACCTCCATGCGATATTTCTACAACAGATGATAGGCAAGTTTATTTGTATAGCACCTTTCAACAAGGCAATTCAAATCGAAAGAAACAGGCATTAAACCCATATAAGTAAGAAAGAAAAGGCAATTTTAAAATACACATGTAAATACAATTGTAAAATTGTAATATTAAAAAAAAAGTTAAAACTGTGTAAAAGAAGAATAAAAGTTAGTCAATGCAGCTACAGAACAGTGCAAGATATCAATGAAAAATATAATATCAGAAAATTTAATTTTAAAGCACTGTTTTCTTTTAGTTTGCCCCACATACGTGTTCCTTGAAAACTGAATTCTGCTCCTTTATGTTCAGTTGTGACACTGCTGACAGCTAGAAAAACCTGTCTCACATACCCTGAGAAGTCTGAGAGGTCTAATAACATTGGGCCCAATAAGAAATATATTTTGGCCACTAAACTATTAAGTACTTTATAATCAATTAGCTGTATTTTAATAATATTCATAAGAACAATTGGACAAGAACAATTTATAAATAAAGAAATTCAATCAATTTGGACAAAGAAACATTACAATAGTGAACTCTGTAGTGCCTTTTAACATACAGGAAGTCTGTGTATCTATCTCTGTGTTCCTGACCAGCGCTGACACCCTTGCTTGTTAATGTGCAACCCCGTGCCTCCTAAACCCCTTATTCATGCCTGATAAACTCATTACTCATGGTTGACAGGGCAGCCAGTGACAAAACTGAAACTGAAAAGAACCGAGAGGTGACTTGGTCAAGGCCTATGCCAGTGATTTGTTCGTTTTAATCAGCAGGGTTAGACAAACACGACCTTTATCCATGAACCTTGATAATGGTTGTTGATGGTACATAAACAACATCATGATGGAGGAGGAAGCAATTCAAATGCCTCCATTATTTTACATGACAATAACACAGGGGCAACAGGGATTAAATTCTACTGCTACTTTCCCATTTATTGACAGCCACTCCTGTAAATAAAAGTAGCAGTAGTAAATACAGTGCAGACCAACTGCATAAAAGCATCACTAACATAGCCTTACACAAATCTCTACCAACAAAACCCATCATGCATTCCCTGAGTTCCCTGAGCTAGATAAGAAACGGTGCAATCAAATACAGTAACCCTAAAATAAATCTGACATTTGATAAGGTTATTCTGTTCCATTTCGATTCAAACTTCTTTTTATACAGACAGGTGTTTCTAGTATATTGTCGACCCCCATTTTCTTCTGATGAAGCTAGACTAATTATTAGAAACACCTCTCAGCAAAACCCAATAGTAGCACTACAAACGCTAAAATGATCATAAAGTCAATTTAACAAATGTCTAAAACGGTTTAAACAAAAACTGAACATTAAAAACATTAAAAAGGATCAACAGCAGGACTGTTGAATTAGATAACATAATATTTAACTAGGTGTTCCTAATAAACTGCAACCAAGTGCATTTCTACGGCACCTGTTTTCATTAACTCTCTACTCATACTCTACCTTAGAGAGCGACTTCAGTGCCCGGACAGCATCTCTGCGGTCTTCTAGCAGCGTCGAGGAGGCCACCCTGTCACACAACTTCTGGATCTGTCAATAGAGGAATAATTACTTTTACTCTTTTGTGCATGTCTGCCTCATATATGTCTTATCTATGTGATTATATTTATATGTCTTGATAGAGGGGGACGTTTTGCAGATCAGAATGGATGTGATATTACACAGATTTGAATTTTTTTTTTTTTTTTTGGTTTGGAGCTGTGGTTCCCTACCTAAGTGTAGGGATCCCCACAAGGAATCACTAAATACACCATGATGTCATGATATGATAAACCGAAGGGGAAGCAGAAAAGCATATCATATTATACAACACATCAGTTACACAGATGTATAAACATATTTTAAGACATTCATATAATCTTTTTGCATTTTTCTTGTAAATTGCTATGTGGGACAAAATTGCTTCAATTCAAGTAGCCAAAAGCCTAAAAGGTTGTGAGATACTGGTCTTGATTACAGAATTGCTTAATTTTTCTCTGGAAAAGGGCAGGAAATTGCTGTTTCAAAGAACACTTAAGTATGGAATGGGGAAAAAAAAAATCAATAAATCCTACAGTAAACTGAACGTCAATATGATCTTGTGACTCAAAAGAGTGTTCTGGATTAATGTTAAGTTACTCTTAAAATTTCTGGCACAATTCCACCTGTTTCTAAGGTGCATGGAAACAAAGTGAGATTCTAAAGAGGTAAAAATCAAAACTTGTGGTATAAAAAACAACTTCCCTGTCAGACTAACACATTTCAGTGCTGTGACCCTCATCAGGGTCATAGTGTATCTATCAGAGGACGACTATGATGAAGCTCAAAAGCAGTAACATTTTGGTCTGACAATAAAGTAGTTCTTTATGCTTCAAGTGTTGCTGGAGCTTTGAGCTCCTCTGTGTTTGATGAGCTCTTCTCTCTTCCTGAGAAGAGAGCAATGACACAAGAGTTAAACACAGTAACTTGAGGAATGCATTTTGCATTCTGCAGGAAGGACAAGCAGCATTTCTTAAGGACCAAAATGGGAATGTCTGCAGACAAAGATCTGAGTATGCATCTATAAGTCTCCTGTTATATCAGCAAAGCAAATGTGTCAAGAGTCCTGCATACAAAACTCTGCATATGGATTAACATTTTGATTGTTACAAACTAGTATTATACCCTGTGAGGACTGGCAGCTCGTGTTTATTTTATAAACACTGGAAAGTGAATATCTTAATGTGTCGGCTGGGGTGATGTGAATTTCTCACCATTTTCTGACATTTCTTTTTACAAAAATTAAAGATAGTTGATACTGAAAGGTAATCATTAGTTGCAAACCCTACATGACAGTGCATAGTATTATAAGATGAAGGCCTAATATTATCTTCAGTGTCCTTGTGATAGTATCCCTCATGCCGGATGTGAACATGTTTGGTTTCTTCATTGTTGAATGTATTGTAGACAAACGTTGAATGAGCGACCGCCAGCTGACAGTCCTGACGGGTTCCCGTGTCTTTTTTATCTCATTCATTCTTCATTCTCCATTGTAGCTACACGTAGAAAAAGCGGAGGAGAAGCCCCAGACAGACCCACTGCTGCGGACTGACAGATCTGCTACGTTAGCTATTTAGCCTTCTAACTAGCTCGCCGTTGTTTACTCATTCAGGATGGGTGTTTTAATCAATTTTGGTGGTTTGGGGGAAAAAAAAGAAAAGAAAAATCTACCTTTAGTACAAAAACGCCCTCTTTTTTTTTTAAATTGCTGAGCTCGGTTCGTCACAGACACAGCTGGTGAAATCGAAGCTACTAGCCGAAGCTAGCTAGCCGCAGCTAGCCGGGGCTGGTCTCCTACCGTCTCCGCTCCGGACGGCTGCGGCCCGGCTGCCTGGCCGCCCATCACTCCTCTGAAGAAGTTCATCTCCACAAGATGTTCCCTCGGTGCCTTTCTCAAAACGTCTCTCCTTCTAAATATAACAAAAAACCAGCCCCCCCAGGCTCCCCCCTCCGCGGTCCGTGCGATAAATGTGTGCAAAGTGGAGGAAAGAAAAACGTACACAACGATGATTTTCTTTTTTTTCGTCCCCGACACTGTTGTACACTGACGGACCGACCCCGGAACACGAGCGTGCCCGCCACTGCGCCTGCGCGCAAACGTGGCGATACGTGGCTGATCGGCAGTCCGCGGAGGAGTCGCTTAAAGGGCGAGTGCGCTCATTCTCTGCGCCGCGCGGAGGTGAGAGAGACAGAAAACAATGCAGAGCAACAACACAAAAAAATCAATCACTTTGTAGAAAGATGATATAAGAGCAGCAGCGGAGGAAGGATTCAGACAATTTACGCTGGTAAACAATATATATATATATATATATATATATATATAACGATGCAAAGACCGGTTCTACGGTGGTTGGGCCCCCGGGCACAGACGTGTAAACGCCCCACTGACCCCCTGACCCCACAACCTCTCCTGAACAGGAGCGGGACTGGAGAGATGTCGGTGGTTGGTTAGTTCGGCCACTGTGTGTTTTTTTGTTGTCGTTTTGTGTCTCTCTGTGGTCCCTTTGCATATATTCGTGATCGTTTTACGTCTCTCTTTAGTCTTTTCACCGCTGTTTGTCTCTTTGGGGTTGTTCTGCATTTTTGTTGTCAGTTTGTGTCTATTTGGTAGTTTTTTTTTACACTTGTCAGTCCTGTGTCATTACATATTATTTTACTGGATTATTATCACTGATGTATAAACATATAAGAAGTATTTTAATGCTGTAGGTGGATGAGGTTGGGTAATTGGGGTATTTTCCTGCTTTATATGGTGTTCGCTGAAACTGCATTACCAACCAGACAAAAGTGGACCACAGTCCCAGGGCCCCAGACCCCCATGGGGCTCAAAAGCCTCACTGTGCAAGTCAGTTTGCATTATTTAACTGAGTACAAAATTTGTTTGGGCATGTAAACAACTTAATCAAAATGTCATCTGAGTGATTTTTTACCTAATATTGCAACAACTATATCAAGGCCCAATGTAAAAATAGAGTGTTAAGACCTTTCAATTTAACTGAGTTGTATTTACTCACAGTTCCAGAGAGGAACTTGACACTGTGCAAACCTGGGGACAGATAAACGGCATTACACAATGAAGTCACCATGTATAGTCTGTTGTGTGCAATGTATCGTGACCATACATTGTAAAAAAAAACACCATACTTCCCTCTGCAATAATGTGTGCTAGAAGTATAAAGTAGCACAGAATTGAAATACTCAAGTAAATTACAAATATACTTATACTAAATATACTTAGTTACTTCCCACCTATGTAATCCAATACCAAAAAAGAAAAACAATGTACATAACAAGACAGGGAACATTTTCAGATAAAGAAATCAGGCACAATAGGAGCACATAAGCCCACTTGTAGATGATAGGTCTTTAAAAGTGTATTTGAATTTTTCATATTTTACTTATTAGTTCAGCTGTTCAATTATATTAATATATTAATATATATTCAAGGAAATTACCCAGGAGATCAACAAGTGTTTAAAAAAATCTCACAAACACAAGCTGATTCATGTAAACTCAGAATTTTAAGGGATTCAGAAACTGCTGATAAAGCTATGCTGGAAATTGATGAAGCAACCAAAAATGAATAAACAAATAAATATATATTAATTGATTAATACCACTGGGGACACTGAGTCATGTCTTCAGTATGTTCTCTGGGATTTGGGTGAGGATTTAGTAACCTGGGGGGAGTTTAAATTCTGCATTGTTGGATATTTTATGGGCCAATTCCAGCAGTGCTTAAATTAAATATAGTTCATTTTTGAGGTAAAGGATTAAAAAATATTAAAGGACTCATAATTTCCCACCAGAATTTTGCTCCTGGAGGAGAGTGTGGAAAAGAATTTTAAAAAACATTTAGACATTCCTATTGAAAATCTACAGAGAATATAACTACAGAGTTTACTGAATTAATGTTTTAAAAAGTCTAAATAAAGCCATGTTTGCTTCTAAGATATGCACCATGTCATTGTTTTTTCAAGCATGGCTCCATATTTCCGGTTTCTCTCTACTACGAACCGTCAAATAAAGGCAAAATAACAAAAATAATAATGATAATAAAACATCTATCTTTATTTCATTTTCATATATTTTTTTTTTTAACTTCCATATTTGCACAATCCCAGCTCTAGTCGTGCATTTAGCAACTCAAAAGACCTTCTGTAGTAAAATTACAGGATATAATATGCCAAGAAATAGGACAAGCCAACAAAAATTTGTTGACAATTCTTTATGCACTGACTTGTGCAATGATTTCTTCTTTCAGTGTTATTCTATGATCCACCACTTCACACCCTCTGCATATTGCCAGGAGTATAATTTTGTATAAATCTTGTGGTGAGTTAATAAATCTCATTTAAATTTAACTTAGTGACCTTTCTATTTAGATAGTGTGCAATTCCCTTTTAGATCTCGGAGCCCTGGCAAAAGAGCCATGCCTTTTCTTTAGCCTTTTAACAGTTGCCATGGAGATATGACTGGTCACTGTTTTTTGTTTTTTCAATTTTTTTTTCTCCACTCAGCACTGCTGAGTTTAAATGAATTTATCCAGATATTCTGTTTTTTATAAATGTACATATTTTAAATTACGTTTTTATTTGATTATAATCATTCAATGATCTTAATTTCATCCCTTTGTTCAAAAATAATCTCCCCTTATTTTTAAACAAAGTATTTTTTTTACATGCAAAATTTAGAGATATTGAGTCTAGATATAGCTGTCTGGACATTTTCTAGGGGAGAGGGGACTTAGACTCATGATCTCAACCCTGCATTTAGTCCTTTAAATATATAAAGCCTACATTTATTAGACATAATAACAGTTGTTCTTTTCTTCAGGGAGCTCTACCCTGTCTAGCTACAAGAAGCTTCAAGAGGAGACAAAGGTGTGACTTGAACTAATTTCTCTGTGCTACACTTTATGATCCTCACATGGTCAAACGTTTAAGGCCAGCCAGTGATGAAAAACCTCATGTTACTGCTTATGCTTTCGTCAAGCCCTTTGTGGAAGTAGCTGTTGCTGCCAAGCCAAGAGAAAAAACAAAAACAAAAAAACATCTGGGTCCGATTGTTCCCATCACCGATGATGATCCTTTGACGGGAATCAACCCCACTTCCCATTACGTTCTACCACCTACTCAAGTCAGTCGAGGGTCTTACGTGTATGGACAAGGTGGTGATGATGCCAGGTTCACATGAGGAGCAGGTCAGGGTCTTCCACACTCCCCTTTTGCAGCATCTGGCTTGCTCCCAGTTCCTCAATGGTTCTTCGGTCTTGAGAGAGAAAAATGACCGGTCGGCCAGCTTCTCCAAAGAAGCGTCGGTCCAACAGGAAATTGAAGACATCCCCTCCTGGCTCAAGGGTCTGATGTTACATCAAGTGCAACGTTATCTGAATACAGTGACAGTGACTGAAGAGATGCTGGAGGTGCCATTGGACAAGACTGAGTCAATGATTTGAACACAGTACATGATTGTAAAAGTGCAACACTAAACATTCACACAAATGCTTCCAAGTTGATAACAAGGTTTCTGCAGTGATCACCAAATTAAACCGAATGAAATCCGATATCTTTTTCAAAGTCATCAGAGTCAAAGAATGATGGGAAACCAGTAGGAACAAGAAGTTAATAGTTAATTATCAAGTATATGAATTGACTGTTACGACACATTTTGTCAATACTTCCCAGCTGTAAATAACAATTCTTAATCAATTAAAGTAACCTGGACATGGACACATTAACTGAAACATTTGTCTACTCTGGCTCTATGAGTGTTCTAGCTGCTGTGGCTAAGAGCAGAAACCGTGTTTGCCAACTGCAACTTGACAAAAAAAAAAAAAAAAAAAAGACCGAAAGCCTCCAGTCACCAGTGTCACTTGTAGTTTATAGACGTGGAACATTTCCTGACAACCCATAACAAAATACAAAAAAAGAATGCATACATAACTAAGGTTAATGTCTACAAGAAAGAAAAATCATTCAAAAGATTTGTAAATTAAGTTCAAGATGTTTTAATGCGTTCTAAAACCTTTTTTTAATAAAGGGAAATTAAATAAATGCTTTGAAAAACAATAAGACCCTAATTTCATCTTGAGGGTGTTTTTGAAACTTGTTTTTCGAAAACAAAAAAGGTGTAGCTCTAGAAAAATAAAAATCAGGCTATAACCACAAGTCGATCTCAGAATATTTGGCATTAAAAACATAAGCTCTCTCTTCTTGCTATTCAACCAGCATTAACAACTTTGGTGGTCAAGTTGTCTGTTTTTTGCAGTGAGACAGACACCATAGTAAGGACCATCTCCGTTACTCACCAAGCCCAGGGAAAATCTAATTTTCTACCTGTATTTTCTGGTTTCAAGAGCTTGTCAACATTCAACAGTGATCTACAATATCTCTTATCGTATCACCTGTAAACAGGACAAACGTATTAGTGGTGCTGATATCAGTAGTTTATTGTATGTTAAGTCCAACACATTCAAAATGGAAAGAAAAAGAAATAAAAAAAAAAAAAAAAAAAAAAATCTCCACCTGCAACAGTTTTGTACTAGCAACAAGGGTAAACACTGTGAAATTAAGATGGCAGCCAACTGTTTACCATATCTGCTAAAGCCAAGAAGGTACTTCTATTTCCATTCAAAAAAAGGACTGGAATGATTCACAATGAGGATCCACTCTACTGTATTTTCAGCCACAGGAAAATAAATTTACAGCTTTTTTTTTTCTCCACCTCTTTCTTCTTGTTTTGAGGATCCTTTGGAGTTTGGAAAAGAGTGGGTTGTTGAAAAACTCTGAAAAAGAATAACTATCCAACCATAAATCTCATATGCTCAAGCTTTTTACCACCGCTACGATGTAAAAGCACAAGATTGGTCTGAAAGCATGATGGCTCATCTTCACCACCCTCTTCATTGACCATTGCTGTAGAAAGTTAGACTGCAGCCAAGTGCTCATGTTAAGCAGTTACCTGACAAACGTTTTGGGTAGAGGCACCCATGAGAACTATTTGTTAAAAACACTCAAAATCAAAAGGGCTGTAGATTTTCTCCATTATTGTATCAAAGGCCAATGGCAACAAATTAAGAGTGTCTACTGAGAACTATTCTCACACCTGAAAACATTTACTCCCAAATACAACGGACAGCAGCCGAAAAACTACATTAAATATGCCATGTCTGTACATTAAATCTTGTTTTAATTGCGGGAGAGAGCAAACATTATTTTACGCAGATTCTTTTTTTCATGGCCAGTTGAGTAATTTGGGTAGAGAGGCTGTGTTAAAACTGACAGATTGTCCCAGAAATGCTGGAAATAGTGCAATACCACCAGACAAGGAAGACCTCATTAGTGTATTTGTCCAGAAAATGCTACATCAATTTTCAATTCCCATTTCAGTGCAAGATAACAACAAAAAAAAAAAGATAAACTTGTCATGCGTCATGTTCTTTCTTTCCAGCTGAAATCAAAGGTCTTCCCTCCCTACCGAGTGGTAAAAACAAAACACGCTAGTGGACATGAAGGAGCTGACTAATAAGGCATTAAAATTACACTTGCCTTGAATGGGGAAAAAAAAAAGAATAAAATAAGCACAATGAATAATTAGCATATGAAAATACAAATGCATAAATGGCTAGAAAAGTGAGCTCAATTATTTGCTTTTCTGCAGGCTGGAGCCGTGACCAGCCTGCCCACACAGATCATTACAAAATTGTTGTTGAGAAAAGAACAGTCTGACAACTTGTGAGTCAAGGAATTAATCCGAGTGCTGCCAAGAGTTGCAAAAACTATGGTCAGACTGAAATCAAGGATCAACAGTGTCTGAATCTCATCGTGCGACGTCCAAAATGCAAAACCTTAGTTCACTGAAATCATGGTTGTGTGAAGCTATGATTTGTTAAACCAAGGACCAAGCATTTTGCTATCACCATCTTTTTAATGTACCTTTTTTTTTTGGGGGGGGGGGTGTCTTCAGATACACCTTTTAACCATTTATCAACAATCAGAACTGGAGGCACCTTTTGTCTCTACAAAACCCAGAACAGACACAATACAAAACAAATGTACAAAACTCACAGCAGATCATTTTAGGTAGTAAAACAGTATGGAAAAATGAAATATGCACCTGGGGGAAAAAAACAAAAAAAAAAACAAAACAAAGACACAAAAATTAAATCTTGTGAATACTGCAGGTTTTTTTTTTTTTTTTTTTTTTTTAAATCTGCTCCCAGTGGACAATAGTTCAAAATGAGCAGCTCCGTAAATTAGGAGGCAGCAAGCCCCGAACCGCTTTACGCTTTAGTAAGACTGGAAAAGGTGAAATCGAAGGCACCATCATGCTTTTATCAAGTCGAGAGAAAAAAAACAAAAACAAACAAAAAAACAAACAGAAAACAAAACATACAGTAAACTATGATCTTCTGACATTTATTCTGTTACTCCGCACTTAAGACAGGAAGGGAGGGAAGAGGGAGGGAGGTACTGTCCATCCCAGTTTCACGGTCTAGCTGGCAGGGAAAAACATGAAGAAAAACAAACTTGGAATCCAACGAAAAACAGAGCGAGCCGCCTTCATTGCCACCACTCTTCTATTGTTCAGCTTTGTTTCTTGTTTATCCTTTGTCCCCCCACTCATTTGGTGAAAGTCCAGGATTTGAGCTTTTTTTTTTTTTTTTTTTTTTTAATTGATTTATAAACGAGGAAAAATATAATGCAGATTTGCTTGTCATCTTGTCCATCCAGCAGTAATTGATGCGTAGTTTTGGGTCAAAAGTGTGAAAAGTACATTGGTCACAGCGGACAGGCTGTGAGCGAGGCCTGCCCCGGTAAGTCGTATCGCTTTGAGACAAAAGAGGTCTCTCCAGCTGTGTTCCGAGCATGGATGTCAATGTAACACGACAAAAGTACCCATTAGTGCATATTGATGAGTGCATTATGCATTTCTGAAGCAGTGGTCTCTCAAAAGGAAAAAAGTAAAAGGCAAGCTTTTCCCCCGGAACTGCACAAATTTTGCATCTCACTCTTTTCCAACAGTAATGGGCAGAAAACTACCATATAAAATGTGCAATAGAGGGATATCGTGAAGCAGCGCCCCAGTTAAGTCAAGGCATATAATCTCTTTTCCAAATGATGGGCTGTATTATCGTAGTTAAAAGTCTCATCAGTCCCTCCTAATATGGCAGATTACTCCTGGTGGGTTTGCCTTTTTTCACGAATTTACAAATTAAAGTTTGTGAATTCTTGAGATACCTGAAAAGGATGCTCAGCTCACAACTAATAAGCAAAATTTTTTGTTTGCGTATTTTGTTTTGTCTATTTCACAAACAAATGGTTGACAGGCTGTGTCACATTCCAAAGCAAAGAGGGAACAAAAATAAAAAATAAACAAAAAACAAATATATACGTTTATACATGAAGATTTCTTTTCGTTAACGAGAACGGTTGAAGATGAAGAACACGGTACTACTTCCACACTGCAGGTGGTGCTCTCCTCAGCGGCGCTGGGTTGTGAAGCGACCCTCTCCCTGCCCACCAGAGCCTCTTCCAGAGCCCATTCCGGGTTTGGGGGCCATGCCGCCTCGAGGTGGGGGTCCCCTCCCATCACGCTCCCGCATCATTCCGCTTCCAACGATGCCTCTTGAACCTCCAGGGCCCCGGTCATTGCGCCTCATGTCCCGACGTTCGTCTCCTCCACCACGGGTCTCTCGTTCACGCACCGCCCTCGTCTTCTTCTCCTCCACATTCAGACGCACCTCGCCTCGAAACATGATGGGCTATAAGGAGAAAGGCAAGGTCACTACAGGATATACAATGGCTGAATATTTCCGTGCACTGATTAGCTATACACAGGTTCGTTTATCTGTCCTGGGCCCTTCATAAGCATGGCTCTGTGTTCCACTGGCCTGACCTCACCAGTTCTGTCTCTGCCAGCGAAACAATGTAATCTCTAGAGCTGTGTCCAGACTGACAGTAGCCCCATGTGGAAAAGTGCAGCCCCATTCCTTTTAATGAAGCCAGTCTACAGTGTTGTAGCAGGGGCACCCACACTTGTGGGGTTCAGGCAAACAAACAAATGAACAATAAATAAATAAATAGACGTATGGTCATCTGGGAGGGGAGGGGGGGGACTCACCATTTGTCACAACATCATAGAGTGAGGCAGTGTTTTGATATCTGATACCTTTTAAATGCATTTTTTGTTACCCCAACCTGATGCCCTAGATTACATTTCATTGTCTCACGGGCTACTGAAACAACATGTCACCCAACAGTGCAGCCCCTTGTGTTGTTTTAATGCAGGGCTGTTCTCAGTCTGAACACACATTTATATTAATTTATTCACAAAACAAACAACAGGTTTTTCTAGTGAATTTACTTTGGGTATTGGTAGAGAGGTAATCTGTAGATTCTGTAGACTTCTAGAATGTCATGGGATGAAAATAGTTGAGTCCCCTCCACAGAGGATTTCTTGAATAAAAATAATCAGTGTTCCATTATGGCTAATACTGGCTAAACTTGTGCACAGAACAACCCAGGGTCAAGTGTGAATCGATGAGACTACTATCAAGTAAGTAAATGCATAGGTTCCAGGTACAATACACTGTAATGTGCACCAAGAAGCATCGTTCTAATTCGCCTAATCAGAGAAAATTATTACCTCAGTAATAGAATTACAAAGTTTACTCCTGCCTTAAAACTGTATATAAAACCGTTGTGCAATGTCCTGCCGTCATATCTTATTTGTCGCCTGCACATGTTGCAGCGCATCCACAACAATAGAGCTTCTACAATTTCTTCCTCTTATTCATTTATTCTTAAATTGTAATGTTATTACTGGTCTAAACGTAGCCTTAGGTACCTCTATTTACAAGCTTGATTTGTTATTCAGATGACCACAGGAAGAAAACGTGTTGAAACAAGTCAATAATTCACACTGAGCAGGGAAGTGAAATCTGGTGTCAAATTAACTGTCAAAATGTGTATCACCAAACCACCACCAAGTGAATGAGAGTGGGGAATGAAATGTCAATACATGCCCCTTCTACCTTGGCCCCCAGGATTCTCTGCACAGGATCAGAGTCGTCAAAGACCACAAATCCAAAGTTGGGCAGCTTCCCGCCAACACCCTTAGTGTTGATCCGCAGCTCCACCACATTTCCATATGCTGCAACAAGATGACATTATGCAATAGAATTTTCATTCACACTTATATATATATATATATATACATATATAATAATATATTGACAAAATGTTTTTGCTTTTTGGAGAAACATACTCATGAAGAATTCTTTGAGCTCGCTCTCATCAATGTCATGTGGGAGGTTACCAACGAAAAGCTGGTGGCTGTCTGGGTACCGGACAATCCGTCTGCTGTCAATGTCACCAGATTCAGCATCTCCCCTGCCACCTACAGGTCAGAACAGACAGAAAGACATGTCAGATCAGATGACATGCATCATTTGCATTAAAATCCAAGAAAGTGAATATCATGCCACATATGAGAAGGCAATAATATGAAGTAGCTGAATAAAATAATTGTGAAAAAAGATAATAAACTAATTCGGATGTGACTTAGTTGTATTTACCTTTGTTCACAAAACTCAAGTGAGGTTTTCCCGTTTGTGATTCTGAAGATGCAACACCATCTAATAGTGATAGACATGCAGACAGCAAGAATGAACCAAATGAACTGCTCCAAAAACCCAGATAAAGTTGTCGGGAAATGGTGTTGGCATTACCAGGTCTTGGACCCCTTGGAGTGAAGACCGGTCTGTCGCGTGTGCGCTGGTCTCTGGGTCGAAGAGGTGCTGTCTGTGCCTCAGGCTTGGTTTCAACTCTGGGCTATGTGGTAGAGGGGTGTCACAAGAAAAAAAAAAGTAGGTCAAAATCTAGTATATGGCTCGACGCCATTTATCCATTTGCTTTTCTCCTACAGTCAGTGCTCAAAATTTTCTCATTTCAAGTTTTTCTGTTTTTGATGTCAGATAACAGAACAAACGATTGAAATAGTGACTGAAACCTTGCCCATTAAGACCACATTTTAATCAGCAGTCACTTCCAAGCCATTTCAAAGCTGCTGCTCTGTCCTGCTTGAATCCTGATTTTATAAATGTGATGACGTCTAACAAAATCACCACACACATAAGTTAAAGAAAACAGCTGTGCTGTGATTTCAGCTATTTTTACTAGTAAACTGATCACTCAGACAGAAAGTTAGAAGTTCATTCTTGTCAACTGCAGTGCAGTCAATTGAATGAGACACAGAGAGCTGTGCCAGGGGAGGGAAAAGCCCAACCTCATGCTCACGAGGCAACTGTGGGGACTCTCTTCTATAGAAGGTAGCTAAGTCTTGTCCAAAAAGTCACTGAATTTGTCGCTAGATGCTTTAGTGAGCAGAGGTCGCTAAAAGGGTGGCGTTCAACTGGCCGCCGGTGTAGCTTCATCACACACTCAGTAAGTCAGTCAGGGACATTCATGTTTATAGGTCTGGCCCCACTGGTGCAGTCTGACCAAGAATATGACCTAAAGCACCTAGCCCATCTGAGTCAAGTGTCTGTGCTAGAGTGACAATTTTTACAACGCATGTTTCATTGGGCAGTTAAAACAGATTAAAAAAAAATAATAATAAAATAAATCTTTAGCCCACTTGATTTACTTTGGAGTTTAGGTGAGCATTTTTATTTTTACCATCAAATCATACAACTTCAGTCTCAAATTTCACTCATTTCCAGATCGCATGTGTTTTGTTTCAAAAAGAGAACAAAAGAGAAGAACAAAAGGGAACAACTCCTAAATGTTAGGCTGATCTCCCCAGGATATAATCCAATAAACCCCAGCTAAAGGATGATGGCCTCTGCTTTGCATAGGATCAACACCCTGCCAATGCCCTGCCTGACCGTTCCTGGGCTTTGATTTTTCCAAGTCTCTTTGTTTATTTTATTTTAAATTATTCCTTCTGTATGTTTTACAATAGTGAGGTGTGCTTATAGTTTTAAATGCTGTACAATTAATCTCATCTGTTCATGACATACACAACACTCTATGAAAGGAAATATAAGCTCTTGAAGAGATATAGGCTTTTTGACCATGACAACACCTTTTCAGAAAAACCCATCCATGTCTGTTACACAGGTAGACAGTATTTCCCTTCTTTAAGGTTGATGGGCTGTCAGAAAAGAGCAAATCATACTGCTCCAAAACAATGCACATTGAAAGAACCATTGCATGGAGGTGCTCATCACCTACTTCTCATAATCTACTGATGCTGTTAACCAACATCTAGTACAAGGCAATTTCGAGGGAAACAGTTGAAAATACTTTGGCAAACTCCTGCATAGTGACCCATTTGTAATGACAGAACCGACAGTTCTTTTGTTCATTTAGTTAGTAAAATTTTTAATTAATTAACTTTTTAATTTAATGTGCAGTGGTAGTTGGTTACCTGTGAGCTTGGTGCTTTAACAACATGGGGTGAGATTCCAGAGGAGGTGACTGTGCCAGTAGGAGGCAGGTTTTTACTGGTCACCAAGGCCCAGGAGAAAGTCTGTGAGGGATGCAGTAATGCATCGTTAGAACTGCAACAGTATCCAATTGACCAGCAGTCTATGATATTTGTAGGTGTGCCATTGGGCAGAGCTATTAGATCTGTGCATTGCAAAATGATCTTAAAAAAAAAAAAAAAAAAAAAAAAAAAGAGTCCAGATTGAAACGCAGAAATTATTTTCTATGAAATCTTAAAATGAGATAACGTCTTCATGTGTGGGAATAAATTGACCAGGATGCTTGAAGTCCATGACAAACACAGCTTTTAATTTTTACATAAACCCTTGAACATGCTTGTGCTGATTTTATTCACAATTGTATTATGAAAAACTTTTTTATATGCATCATAACCAGGTTTCAAAGTACATAAATTTAAGGATTAATGATGGCAATTCTGTTTAGAGACACAAAGATTCTGTGAACTCAGACTAGTGTCACCTCTGGTAATTGTACTCAGGGAAGAGAGAAAAACATCCATCTTACCTTGGGTGGCTCCTGGGTGTTTGGTGGGGACTCCACAGGAACTGGTGAAGGTGCTTTCTCCTCCATCTCTTCTAAAGCCTTCTCATCTACTTCAGGCTTTATCTCTTCGACTTTGGGCTCTGGTTCAGGCTCCGGCTCTGGTTCTGGGGCTGGCTCCTCCATAGGCTCCTCTACTCCGTTACTTCAGAGAGAAAATGAGCATGCTGTCACTTCCACAGATACACTAAGTTTCAAACGCAAAACCAGTCATGCTAGATTTGCACGCAAAACGGGAAACACAGTTCAATACATTACCAAGGTTCAGATATAAGTTTTGACATACGTGACAGGGTGCGGTTCATAATAGGTGGTGCTGTTGGGGCTTTCCTGAAGTGGCTCAGGGGAAGGCTGTCTCTCCTCTGGCTCCTCTTCAACTTCCTCCTCTGATTCTAAATGAGAAACAGCATACAAACAAATTGAGAAGTTACTCACATGAACACAAACTCACTCTAAATCATGAATATATGAGCTAAAAATCCACAAATAAAAACCAGTCTGCATCTGGTATTTGTCAACGTCAACATCATACCCTCATCAAGCTCAGCTTCAGAGTCACCAAAGACCTCGTCCTCATAACGGAAGATGTCGTTGTGGACATAAAACTTGTTTGCCACTGAACCCTAAGGATGCAAAAAGAGCGAAATGAACAAACCATAATTAGTGTTCAAGAGTGTCCATTAAAAATAAATTATTTGATAACTTTGAAATGTATTTTTTAGGATACTGCTGCACTTAGAAACTACTTGGTCTCTGAGTAATTTATTTTAGCAACAACTCCCGCCATTATCTGCTCTCTATAAAATGTAAACATTTTTTACTAACAATTTACAGTTTAGCCATCATTCGAAGGTAATTTTTTGTTGTTGTTGTGATTACAGCTCACTGCCTGTTAATGGTACAGAAAGGGAGAAGTACTCACCTCTGGAGCAAGCACAAAAGTTTGCATAAACTTCCTCATGGGCTGACCATTGTTGGACAGTTCTCCAAGGACTTGCACCACCACTCCATCACTCAGTGTGGCGTGGGCATCCACATGCCTGATCTTTGTGTGGCATTCACTGAACTGCAGGGACATGACCTTCTTGTGGATTTCCTAAAAGAGCAGAGACAAGAAGATAACCAAATAAGACGTAAAATAGAATGCAAAGGACAAATTGGCAAAACCCACAAACCTCACATTCTAATTTAAAAGGTATTTCTTGTTGATTTGAGCCAGGTCCATTTTTCCTTACAATGTGCAATTAATCAATTAAGATGACAAGGCTTCAGCTCTCTAATGACTGCTCAGCTTAGACCAATGACTTGAAAAGTACACTTGTACTTATGTCACTTTGTTACAATTATTATAAACTGGTTGTTGTCTTAGCATTAACCTGATCCACTTTACTTCAAGGTTTATTAACAAGGTTGAGTACCTGGCTGTCACCAAAGATCTGAGTTCCACCAATGTTTTTTACGTTTCACCTTGATGACTCAGCTCAACCTTGAAAGTGATATGATAAATCATATTCTCATGTTTAATTCTATTTTCAAAAATCAATCGATGGAAATAATAGGCTGCTTAAAAAAGAGAATGCTCCAGATCATTTATTTTTTGTCATTATGTATTAAGTTTCAGTAATGTAATATTTATATGGACGATCTAGCACCAGGCACCTACTGCAGTGTATTTTCAATGTGAACCTTCATTGACAGCCCATAGCACGTACCGCTTGCCCATACACTGCTTCAGCCAGCTTCCCACTCGGATCAAGTCCTCCGTGAACATAGGAGGAGTTCCTACCATAAAACCTAAGGGTACAACAATATGACAGTTATTAGTTATGAGTTATGAGTATTACAGTAAATTACAGATTTACAATCCAAGAAAGTTTCACAAATTACCTGTGCAGGAAATCTGGTGCCTTGTTTAAGAGTGTGTAATACTGCCTCACAAACTCCCGCCCTACAAGCAGGGGACTTGGCTTCTCCATCACCATTTCTTTGGTAAACAATATTAAGTGCTGAAACAGAAGACAACCGTGGTTTAGTTGTAATGATATCTAGAAATACAATTTAACATTTTTGTTGATGATACACCAAAGTAAATCAATGCAGTCTCGCACAAAAGCAAATACCCTGTCTTAATAAATGTTGTGTTTACATTTTGTTTTTTTGGAGAGATGTTGATTAAACTTTACTCATTTTGGAGGCTGTAATTCTTTTTGCAGTTGAATCATGTCGCATCGCCCTCAAAGGTATTTCTTGCATATTATTTGTCTGTAATAATGCAGCCTCAGGAATGATCTCACATTAAAAGCAATCTATCTTTAACACAGTCAAAGTAAAAAAACCAAACATCTTATCTTTCCTGAGGATTGAGTTTGCTGAAAGGCTGTTGTATTCGACTGCTTTAGTTTTAACTAGAGTACCTAAAAAAAACTGGCAGGTGAGTAGGGGAGACAATTACTTGGAAATTCAGCTAAGAGCCAGTTAGGCCACTACATGAACTGAGTGAGGTCAAGTTTTTTTGTTTGTTTGTTTGTTTTTAAAAAAGAAGCCCATGTTAACCCTTATCATTTATTGTGCCTCATGCAAATAACACATATGGGTTACAAGGTATAAAGTGTGAATTTGAGGCATTTCCCGTTAACAGAACAACGTTTCACTTTCTTTGTCTCGTCAGGCGCCCGGTTGATCTGACCCGTATCAGTCATATGGCAGAGGCAAGACAGCTGACAGTTTAGCTCGCTGGCTAACACGCTAGCTCACATCCAACTGCGCCATCGCGTCCATCCAATGAGACAAAGAGGGAACCCAGTTGTCTGTTAACACACAAAAAAAAGAAAAAGAAAAAGGAAGCGACCGATGCGGGCGTTCGCGTTAGACACCGTGGAAAACGAGCTTCACTACGATTAAAACGCTACACATCATATAGATCCGATGCACACGTCCGAGAGCGGCTTTGTAGATAGACGGCCTGCTTTCTGGGGCCTTTCGTGTCGATGCTAACAGCAGTTTTTCCCACCGCTCACGTTTTGTCGCATGTTCATTAGCGATGTGACGTGACACGTTCACGATTTGCACCGTGTTAATCCGTCGTACGGGTTTCTGGTGCACCGTGCTCCCACCATGTCGGTCGGGTCGACGTTACCCGGACCGTAAAAACAACCCGACGGGGCATCGATGCTAATCTCGCCGGCCTCTCTCTCTTCGCACATTGCTAGTTAGCTTGCCACCGTTAGCTGTAGCTAACTTGTGGCGTCGTCGTTTTTCCTCCAGCCGGCGGACGGTTTTTTTTTTTACACAGGGCGGGAGCGACGTGATAGCGGGGAACACGTTGGTCGTGTCGGTCAGTGCAGAAAAACGGACAACTGACGGGATGTTAAGTTTCCTTTCAGGGAAAACAGCCTGCACGCTGGTCGCGGGGAGAATCACCATGTCGACCCCGACGTTGGGACCGGCGATAGCCATTATAGTGCCCTAATAAAGTATGTCTGTGTTATCCTACAGAGGCTCCGCGTTTGACAACATCGATTTCGTATTTGTCGGGATCTTTATCGTAATCGTTTAAAACAACCTCGGGCGATATTTAGCTCATTCAAACGTTATCTTTAAAAAAAAAAAAAAAATCACTCACACTGGCTGCCGAACCCTTATCAATGAAACAAGTTCAATGCTATGCTAGCTACAGGAAAACAAAGGAAATACGATTTGACAAATTTGATCGATTATCAAACATTTCGATCACGCGGCTAACGTGGGCTATTTGTACAGTAGCAACACACCCGGCTGGCAACTTTGACAGGTTACCGGCTGTCCATCGAGCAATCGTGGTTTTGAACAGACAATACGGCTAACATTAGCTCGAACGATTAGCTCGGTTGTCAGCGGTCTTATAGACGACTTAGCTCGGAGGATGTCTAACTTACCTTATGAAAGACCTATCTATGTAGACAGAATTCTTTTTTAAATAAATAACTACAGGTAACCGGCTGTAAAACTGTTCTGAAACACAGAGTATCCCAGGTGAAATGTAATATTTCCCCCGCTCCACTCGTTGACAGTTTATGATCTCTGCTGTACCAGAGATTGAAGATTTAAAGTGATAGGGTCGATTTATTGTTTTACCCCTGCAGTCCGGGGCAGGGAACCCCCCATCGCAGGGTCTCGGCCAATGGGCTGCTTACACTGAGCAGCATAAATTATGACGTCGGGCGACGGCCCCGCCCCCGTGACTTTCTACCACACTGTAAAAATGTGAGAGACTAAAAGAAAAACAACTGGAGATTATTGGCGATTAGCTTGAATTAAAAAAATAAAAACATACGCTGGGAGTTGTTCAGAAAAAATTAGTTGACTCCACCAAATTCCTGTATGATTCTTATTTATTTATGATTTTTTTTTTATTGCGTACTAATATTTCCATACAACCACCCTTATTCTTGTCAGAGTGACGATTACATTCATGTGGTCTTGCTCAGTACTCAGTGTTGTTGTTTGTAGTCTTCCTGGCTCGATTTTCCGCCTCTCACTTTAGAAATACTTTATGCAAAAATACAGTTTTTATATAGACTAGACGGATGCGTAATTTTAGTTCTCGTACACTTTGCAAATATTTGCTTATTGATTGAGATCTTCTTGGAAAGAATAAAAATAAAACGGGGCGCTTTTGGTACCTGTAAGGGAAGCGGCGCCCCTCCAGTGGCAGCCTGCTGCAACTGCTGTGCCAGGCACAATCCTGCACCTTATGTAAAGCTTTTAAAACATATATATCCAACTGGCTTGCACTAATGTGTATATTCAGCAAATAGTATAGTCTAGCTTTAATCTCTATAATATTTCTGTATTATACCTGTATATCTGTATACCTTTTTAAAATCATTTATTTAGTCTCTGTAGTTATTGTATATGATTAAGCCTTTAATATCCACGTATTTATCTACACATCTTGTGCAGTTTTGAAAGTATACTCCACTGATTTTTAACATTTAGAAAAGTTTACTCCTCACCAGGAGTACAACTCAGATTGTAACATGTCTTCTTTGGTTCTGGAGGAGCTTTTAAATGAACCAAAAAATGTTCCAAAAAAATGTATTCAGAAGTTCTCCCTTTTCTACTAACAGGTCTTTGTTTAATACCATCATCTAGTAAAGACAAGATTCCTACTGTAATTGATGTTTTATTTAGCTACAACATGTTAGTGTAAATTGTCCAATTAGTATTTTTCTTTCTCAAAATAAAAAAAACAATTGATTAGTTCCCAAAGGAAACAAATTCAAGTATATTGCAAATCATTTCCTTAGTATTGGAAATCAGGATGGATATGGGTATCAAAGCAAATGTCACAGATGTGGTTTTGAGTAGGTCAATTCAGTGTTAAAATCAACATGTCAGGGTTATTATCACACATAGGCTATAAAGTGTTGTTGACTTAAAGTCTAAAAATGACCAGATTGAAAGCCATATTGCTGTAGATAAATAATTCCACAGTGCATAATGATTGTGCAGTGACAGTAAATTAGGTGACTTGAAGTGCATAAGGAGCAGGGTTAATATAGCCAGTGAAATATGGAAAAAGAACAGAGAGCAGAGCATCAGGCCTAGTGCTCAACTTCCTGTCACCCCCACTGGAAGAGCTGAAGAGCCTAATGGCTCTGGGTATGAAGGATGTCGTGAGTCTATGACAGCAACCTGACTGAACATACTCCCCTGCCTCATTATAATGGTGTGCAGTGGATGACTCATAATGTCTGTTATCTATCACAGGTCTAGTCTGCACAGCGTCCTTCTATCTACCACCATTACCAGAAAGTCCAGCACCTTCCTGACCATAGCCAGCATGCCTGGCCAGCTTTTCCAGGTGCATTCTTGCCTCTCGTCCTGACCACAGGACCTAAAAGCAGAAGCAAGAGTATGCCAAAATGTACCGCATGTATTAAACTAGGTCATGTCACCTCATGAATGGTCAGTATAGTCGTTTATGTCCCATCTCACCTTCTCCTTCAGTTCAGCTGCAGAGACTTGTTTAAGTACATTTGTTTACTCAGCCATTAAACGAAATACAGATCTTCGTAAAACCGTTCCTCAAAACACGTCCTTACAACCCATATTTGAGATGCCCTTTAAAGCGTTAGAGTTGCAATAATCACTGTTACCTCCAAAAATAACTGTCATGCATCTAAACCATTGGGGCTGTAGTTTCATGTTGTATAGCAAATTTCCGAAATACAACAATAACAATGCAAAATTGCACAATTTCATGCCGAGGTCACAATGAGGGTCAATTATTTAGCGAAACCTGTGCATCAGTGATTTGTTAACCCAAACATCAAATGTCAAACAGGAATCGTGCAAAAATTTAACAACTGAGGGAACAACTGGGATGCAGAGTTCTGGATTCAGTGTCGCTGTTATTGTCTTAGGTGGAAGTGTGAGCTTTAACAAATCTGGATGCTGAGCACCACCAAGTGGTCAAACAGCCTTCCTGTCTTTCTCTTTGGGTAAAGCAGACCATTCATGCCGTGGTCACAGAAAAAAAGTTTTACAATATTTAATTACATTTAAAAAAAATCTTAAATTTGAAAGCCACAACGAGAATAACGAAATCATAGTGTTAAAACCAAGTTGAAAGAAACAAAAGACCACAAAAACATGCGGAACAATCCCATAGAGATGCAAAACGACCACAAAGAGATGCACAAAAACTCTACAACGAAAAATAATTACCATAAAGAGACCACAGAGACCAGAAAACTACCACAAAGAGATGCAATACGCCTATAAAGAGAGCAAAGAAACGACCATAAAGGGACACGAAATCAGCCTGAAGTGATGCAAAAATGACTACAAACAGATGCACAACCACCACAAAGAGGTGCAACGCAACTATAAACAGAACGAAACTGAGCATTTGGTGACACGAAATGACTAAAGAGACCAAAAAAAAAACAACAACAGCAACAACAAAAAAATTAACACACAGAGGCATTAAAAACAACCAAAACGAAACCAAAGGCCTGTGTCTCGTCCCGGGGGTCGCGTGGCGGAGGGTCGGGGGGCAGCCTGTTACCTGTCCAGGTGAAAAACGCCCCCGAGAGGCGCCTCCCCTCGGCCGACTGTTATGTTGCCATAGCAACCTCCGGCCGACGCTCACGGAGATTAGGTAACGGATTGTTCTCCGTTAATCACAAGGCTTTATATAAGACTTTATACAAAAGAAAGAAAAGTTAAAAGGCGTTAAGTAACCGCTTTTAAATAAAAGCACGTCTTCCGGGGAAAATGAGCCTCCGGTTATTTAAGAATCAGCAAAAAAAATATGTATAAATAAATAAATAAATAAATAAATAAATAAATAAATAAATAAATCCTGGACCAGTGCGGTATTTACCAGATGTAAATTCGAAGCGTTAACAGAGGAGAAACGTTTATCTAAAAACTAAAAGCAAACAACAAACAAAACAAAACAAAACAAAACAAAACAAAACAAAACAAACAAACAAACATACGAATGGTTTTTCAGTGAAAGGGGGAAAAAAAATTATGGAAAAGATGTAAATCAAGACTTGTAATGTAACCTGAGTCCCGATCGGACGAGAGGGAGAGTTTTTCGGGGAACAGTTGAGGAACAAGATGGCTGTCGTGGGTCGGGGAAAGCGCCTCTCCTCCTCCGCATAAACGCTTAAACTCGGTCTCTGGATTTAGGTGAACGGTTTAACATCCAGCAGCTTTGACCGCGTCGAAAGCTTCGTTTTAGAGCCATGGAGGTTGGGGTCGGTTTTTGTTTTGAGACGCTGCTGAAGCTCGCCTGATGTTTTCTCAAGGAAAGTTTCTCAACGGTTTGGCCGTGGGTGAAAACTTAACTATTACGACTGGCTGTAAGGACCAGGACCGGGACCGGGACCAGGACCAGGACCAGGACCAGGATAGCGTTAGCTAAACCCCTCTGTTGTGACTCTTACATAAAGTTTTTTTTAGTTTGTCATTTCACTAACTTTCCCAATCTGGTTTTTTTGGTTTTGATCGGTCGAGTATCTCCCGAGCGAAAATGCCTGAAATGCTTCAGCTGTTATAAACAGTTGACAGAGATTTTTGGAAAACAGTGATTTTTTTTTTCCTAGATGCCCCGAACCGGATAAAAAAGAAAAAGTAAATTAAACAAAACTAGCTAACTGGACCATGAGTTCATCCCGAGTCCGGCCCCAGCAGCTGCCGCAGAGCCAGACCGGCAGGTTGACGCACAGACCCGACACCAGCGAGGGGATAGAGATGGAAAACATCCAGCATCAAGACCTGGGTCTCGGGGGAGTCGTCGGCACCCCGTCCCCTCCGTCGAGACAAGCCTGGAGCCGGGACAACCCGGGGTTCGAGCCCGAGGACGAGATCATGGCGGCCGACTGGCCTCCGGCGAGCCCCGGGAGGAGGTCGGTGTCCACGGCCTCCAGCGGCAGCTGCAGCAGCGGCCTGGGCAGCTACACCGGCGGGGGGAGCAGCGCTCACATCCCCCGGGGAGGACTCTACCCGACCCCGACCGCGGATGCCCAGCAGGAGAGGCATGAGCACCGGAGCTGCATGAAAAAGATACTGCAAAAAATCAGAAGTGAGTCGCTCTCTGTTATGTTTTACAAAAGCGGTTTTACTGTCTTCGATAAAATGGCTAATGAAATATCTACGGATCAGTAACAATCGTGGTCATGTCTAAATGACACTGAATTCAGGGTTTCCAGGCTTATAAATTGATCATGGCAGTGTTTTCATCAGGTTTGTATTTAGTTGTGTGACTGATTAAAAGTCTTTTTTCACCTACAGGAGACAGCTGCTAAAGTTACATACTCAATGCTACCACTACTACTAATAATAATAATATTGATAACAATAATCTGTACCCGTTAAAATCCAGATTACAGAGTGCTTCAGACAAGGCATCAAACTAAACAACAAACAATCAACAAATTACACAATCAAATATAACATTTCGCCAGATTGAGAACTTACTGTATATGTAACAAAGATGTTAACAGCACCTGGATAAAACAAGTCAAACAAGTTTTAGCAATATGAGATAAAATAAATGAAGGGAAAATACAAGTTAAATCAAATGTAATCCAATCAAAAAAAAAAAAAAACAATCCAAGTGAAATCATAATAAGATCTATATTTAAAAATACTGTCTGTAGTCTAATATTTACATGTTTTGGAATCTTCAGTGTTGCCAGTGCACTTCTGCTCTTTCTAGATACATAATTGAGTCTAAATCAGAGCATATTTTACCTTATTTTACCTATTTGTCTACTTAAGTAGTCTCCCTATATACTGTGCAAATGCAGATATCCTCTTGAATTTTTGTTTCCTTTGCAGTTCTGTGGGGCACAGAGCTGATGGAGGACAGTGACAGCAGTCGCGAAAGATACCTCAGAAACGTACTGAGGGAGATGCTCACATACGTCGCATTCCTCATCACTATTTGTATCTGTAAGTAAACACTTGAAAATCCAGGAAGATTACGTCAGATTTAATGCACAAAGTTTGGAAATCACTCATCTATATTGAAGTATAGCCGCTGGCTTCACTGTTGTGGTGCCAGATTTCTGCCAGTGCATTCTTTAAAATCTAAAGTGATGTGAATGTTCTGGCCATTTGTGACAGTAATTCATACAGAAGACAAGTAATGGTGCAGCCCCACCATGTGTAACAAAGTGCTGCTTACTGGCCAGCACACCTTCAAGCCTAATCTGTATCTCTGTTGAACTGTTAATGAAACAGACAACTGCATCTTACGTCAACATTTTGTAAGAAAAAAGTACCAAGCATCAAACACGAACTGACTTCAAGTTTTGCACTACATTTTATTTTAAAGCATGTTTTCAGCATGCTTTATGTACAAATTTTGAGTGTGCAATTGATGTACAAAAGTGCAGTACACAATACAGGGGCCACCCAAAGCTGGGAACATGTAAAATCATTTCTGGATGGTGGTGAGGGGGTTGAAGAACAACCTTAGGAAATGAAAAATCTTTGGAAAACATTTTGTTTCCTCTTGGTAAAGTGTATTTGGTCAATGCTCCAAAGTTGCAGTTTGATTGATGTCTGACAAGATAGTAATGTATGTTGATTTTTAATATATGTTAACTGCAAAAAAAAGTATACTTGAAGAATTTTGGGACACTAAGTTAGACTTTTCCTTTCCTCAGACACAACTCCAACTCCAGTTGATGTTCTAGCTTATTTATTTTTAAACATGTAGATTATTCTGAACACATAATTCAGATGGCTCTTACTCTCATTTATTCTACAAAACATGTAGCCAAACTAATCAGATGGGGGCAAAATCCTTCTCAATCAGGACCTGTACTATTAACAAGCCTTAGATAAAAAGTTTGACTGTCATAGGAACATGCCCACAATAAATACATCGTGTTTAGTGACATATCCACAAAGAAATTACTTGTGCCTGGACTGAGCTAAATTGACATTTCATCCAAGTGACTCACTGAAAGCTTTTTAAAATGTGGCAACAAATATGCCTGGGCACCTTTCCTGTTGCTTAAAAATTATTTTCCAAATTCTCAGTGCATGCTTAATGGTTTTGGCAGCTGAACATCTCATCTCCACTTGTCAAGCGGCTTAAATTTTAACAACAGCACAAATTTGACAACTGCATTTTGGATTGTTAAAAGGAAATAAATTGTGTGCAATGAGAAAACTAATGGTAAAGTTTCCTTACTCTTGTTTCTCTTCTGCAATGAAAAATGCCAAAATGTGGTTTAGGGTGGAACAGGAAATCATTTCCTGGCAGAGTGAATTAAGGCACACTCTGCCAGGCAGAGTTTGACTATTAAAAGCAGTTTCCAGAGCAACTCCCTGATGAATAATGTACGATACAGGGAATACTAATGCATGGGTGAGACTAAATTAAATTGAATCACATTTTGATTTTATTTTTTTGTGTAAAAAGCATATTTATGTATACACAAAGAATGTGCCCAGTGCTAATCCTCCTGTTTTAATCTGCATCTTGTGGCAGTTGCAGCTGGTGCTCAAAGGATTACATTCTAAATATTTTTGCTAATGGTTATGCTGTACTGTGATTTGCTTTGCAGTGACCTATGGGATGGTGAGTGCCAATATGTACTACTATACTAAAGTCATGTCTCAGCTCTTCCTGGACACACCACTGTCTGCTGGGGATCCTTCCACTTTTAGACACCTCTCAACAATGGAGGATTTCTGGAAGGTAAAATGAAACAGTCATCTCTGTTTTGGGTGAAATCCTTTGCCTGCTGACTAAAATGTAGTGTTATTTTAGCTGTCATTTTTAATTATTGTGTTACTGTTTGTGTGTCTGAAGGTCAAATATACAGTGCCCATTCAATGAAATAGTAAGAAATCTGGGTATTTGTTCTCTATCTTAAATTAACATACGGACTAAAAAAAGAGAAACAGCCCACCTGGCTCTTTGCCAAGTTAACAAGATCCGTTGACAGTCACCTAATTAGTGAGTTTAAGAGGTGCTGTCGATTTTTCTTAACTTCAGACAGAACCACACTGCTTCATTTGTGTCCTCCTGTTTTTGGTTTATGCCACACTAAACTGTTCCGGAAATGCAGTTAACATATTCAGGTTTCATTGTTCAAATACATAGGAAGCTCAACAGACTCAAGCAAAGGGAAGATTAATCAATGCAGACAGCCATTAGCAAGTCAAAATAGTAGAAATATTGCACAAACTGAAAAAAATCATTAAGTGCAGTACCTATAGCTCCTAAATGCATCATCTTTAGCAAGATTATAGCATCAATTACAGAAAAAAATCACCAAAACAGATTTGTAAAAAAATCATCAGAAGCTATTAATAATAGTCAATTACCACTTCATTCATCGGACTAAACGTAATTTGAAGAAAACATGATGCCAAACATTTTGGAGAAATCCCTTTTTTGGGTGGCAAACAAAGATCTAATTTAAAAGTCAAAATAGGTCCAGCCTCTTCTGTGCCCGACTCTTGACTGTCCTAAACTTGAAGTTCACAGAGGGGCCTTTCCTCAATGGCATGTACTGGGAGGTGTGGTACAACAACAAGAGCCTGCCAGAGAATCAGAGTCTCATCTACTACGAGAACCTCCTCCTTGGGGTGCCACGTCTCCGACAGGTCAAAGTCCACAATGAGTCCTGCTCCATCCACGAAGATCTGAGAGATGAGGTTCAGGACTGTTACAACATGTACACCCCAACCAACGAGGACACCACCTCCTTTGGCCCTAAGAATGGAACTGCGTAAGTTAATTTAATAGTGCAATCAGTGCATACAGAATGCATTTTCTTGCTCCTCAGTTAACTTACGAAACTTAGTATCAGTTTCAAACAAGACTAGAGCTGTATTATACTGTATGTATTACACTAAAACATGTCCACTTCCTAATTTCTTTCTTCTTGGTGTATGTCAGGTGGGTCTATACAACAGAGAGTGAGATGAATGGCAGCTATTATTGGGGTCAGGTATCGAAATATGGTGGTGGAGGATACTACCAAGATCTGTCTCGTACAAAAGAGGAGTCAGCAATCCAACTACAGTTTCTCAAAGACCACCTATGGCTGGACAGGGGCACAAGAGCAGTCTTTCTGGACTTCTCTGTCTATAATGGAAACATCAACCTCTTCTGCATCGCTAGGTGAGAATCATCATTCACCTAATATAACTAATCACAATTTTGCCTCAAGAGGCTTTGCAATCTGTACAGCATATGCAAGCCTATATCCTTGGACCCTTGATTATGTCAAGAAAGTGTCTTATACTTATACTTTGTCTTATAAAATTTTCTTACATGTTGTTAAAACATTCAGCATTAACACAGAATTACATAAAATTACATTTCCTTCCCATGTGAAAATGCTATTATTGAACATTGTAAATGCTAAAGTTAAAAAAAGTAATAAAAAAGGGGAAAAATAATCTTCCTTGCTTATAATTACCAGATTCTCGATTTAGATAAAGTGCTTGTAATTTATTTTAATGTGTTCCTGCATTATACCAGTACCAGCTTGTAACTATTATTGTATAATTACTGATAGTTAACAAAATCTAATGCATGTATCAGGTTGTTGGCGGAGTTCCCTGCTACTGGTGGGCTGGTGACCTCCTGGCAGTTCCAAACAGTGCGTCTGATGCGATATGTGTCCAACTGGGACTACTTCGTGGGTGTGTGCGAGGTGATATTCTGCCTGTTCATCTTGTACTATGTGGTGGAGGAGGTGCTTGAGATCCGCATCCACCGCCTGCATTACTTCAAGAGCCTCTGGAACTGTATGGATGTTCTCATTTTGGTGGTGTGTATCAAGGTCATATGTGGGATTATCAAAGTAATGTAATAGTCATTTTGATGGTCATTCACTTACTTTTTGTCCGCTGTTCCTCCCCGTTTCAGATGAGTGTTGTTGCCATTATCATGAACATAACCAGAACAGCCATGGTTGGTAATCTTCTGAAAGGCCTGTTGGAGAACCACACTGCTCACCCCACCTTTGAGCCTTTGGCCAACCTGCAGGTCCAGTTCAACAACGTGGCTGCAGTCATCGTCTTTTGTTCCTGGGTCAAGGTTTTAGTCTTTTCCCTTCCAATCAAACATCTCTAAATCTAGCACTGTGGGAACATAAAACCCAACAACTGTAGACTGATACTAATAGTTATTTTTCACACCCTCTCAGCTTTTCAAGTTCATCAACTTCAATAAGACCATGAGTCAGCTGTCCAGCACTATGTCGCGCTGTGCCAAGGACCTTGTGGGTTTTGCCATCATGTTCTTCATCATCTTTCTGGCATATGCTCAGCTGGCCTATCTGGTGTTTGGAACCCAAGTCAATGATTTCAGCACTTTCCAAGCCAGCATGTAAGAACTTTCAAAGTATTGCCCGCAAATGTGCTAATACTTCTGTACAGTTGATGTTTCCTAATGTTTAAAAATGTTCAAATGCTTTGCTTTGTCCGTAGTTTTACCCAGTTCCGTATCATTCTGGGAGACTTTGAGTTCTCTGAGATTGAGGATGCGAACCCAGTGCTCAGACCTATCTATTTCACCACCTTTGTCATCTTTATTTTCTTCATTCTCATGGTGAGCAGGGGAATCACCTATTATGTTGAAGTAGTAAGTTTGCACATGTTGTTAATTTATCCCCCGACTAACATGTGGATACATTTTCTCTTTCTTTCTATATAGAACATGTTCTTGGCCATAATCAATGACACGTACTCTGAGGTAAAGGCTGACATGTCCCAGCAGAGGTCTGAGATGGAGATGACTGACCTCATTAAAAAGGTATTTAACTACACTTGTAAATTATATTGGCTAGGCAGATTTCCAATAAATCAGCACAAGCTGTCTAGCATATAGTGACAGAAAGGCTAAGGGATCACTGAGTACACCTGAAAGTGCTATTTAAATAGTGCAAATTTTGGGTCTGGTTTTATCTACTAATTAGAAAATGCCAGGGTTACCTTCAGGAAATTTGTTGGTGGAGTGGTGAAATGTTTGCCCCAGAGCTGGATTTATTTCATACATGCGTAATAATCATCATCTGTAATAATAATCTGACATTAGCAGAGGAGCGCTGTATTTTAAGAGCCCTTTACCTGTGCAATTTTTGGCTATCTGAGGCCCGAGTTTGTGGTTGTCAATCAAAACAGTAATCCAAGATTTCACTGAGAACAGTCCACCGATGGCCAGTTCAGAGACTTAACAACCAAAGACAGCCTGTGGCAAACTTCAGACAGTGTCTGAAGTTTCTCCAAAATTTAAGACTTAATTTTTATGACAATGGGAGGAGGTGATCTCTGATACCAGACACATCTTAGTTAGTTCATGTTGGCAGAAGTGTATTACTTCAAATTGTTTAAAAAAAATAATTATAATGCATATAAATCTTAAATTGAGTCTTTTAACTTCTGATTACCATACTTGGTCTAAAATTTCAGTTTCAAAGTCTTTCAAGGTGAAGTTGATTAAGAGTAGTTCTTTTAAGTCAACTGTAAACCAAGATATAAGGCCTAGCTGCAAAGAGTCCCAGTCTCCATTTAACCATGGAAGGAAGGAAGCAAAAATGCTCTATAACTAAATCGTCAAACAGAAATTATTACAAGAAATGGGAGCATGGAATGTCATACTGCTTTGGAATTTTTTAAGAGATTAAATTTTTGTCTTGAAAAAGTTCCCTCGGACATCTTAACTCCTGCCTGAACCTCAGCTAGAACTCCCGAAGAGAAGGCATAAATATGAAACTGGCTGTAGTAGGCAGTACCAGCCAAGTTTCCCAGGCTTTTGCAGTAAGATAATGGGTAGACCACATGCATTAGAGGAGTTAAAAGAATCCAGTCAGATTTATAAACATTTGAAGTATCAAAGTACAGATAATCCTTGTCTGTGCTATTGAACACACGAAGTGCCAAGACTAGGTCAGCTGACTTGTTTCAGTAAATACAAATGTAATTTAAAGTATTTCAACATCCCCCCTCTCCTAGGGTTGTAACAAAGCTTTGATGAAGTTGAGACTGAAGAGGACGGCGGTAGACGACATCTCCGACAGTTTGCGTCAGGCTGGGGGCAAACTGAACTTTGACGAACTACGCCAGGATCTTAAAGGGTGACCCAAACCTCAAATCATGCTAAAAGCAATTCAATATTAGTGCAGTCAGTGCAGTGTTTGGGTCTAATTTGTTCTTGTTTGATGCCACCTGTCCTGAGTGTATTTTGATTCTTTCTTTGCTCAGAAAGGGCCACACGGATGCAGAGATTCAGGCCATCTTTGCCAAATATGATCATGATGGTGATCAGGAGCTGACAGAGCATGAACACCAACAAATGAGAGATGACCTGGAGAAAGAGAGAGTGAGTGATGATGTTAACAGTTTGTCCCTCTGGTTTGGTGACTGAATAATAATCCGAAACAACTCACCCCGTGGTCATGTACCTAGCGTCAGATGCTCAGTGTGTTTCTGCTCGTATGCTAGGAGGACTTAGATTTGGAACGCAATTCGCTGACTAGACCCAGCAGCGGGCGGAGCTTCCCTCGTACCCAGGACGACTCGGAGGAGGACGATGATGAGGACAGCGGCCACAGCTCTCGTCGCCGTGGCAGCAGCTCGGGTGGTGTCTCCTACGAGGAATTTCAAGTGTAGGGAGCTTCAGTTTTTAATGTGCTGTGTAGCAGGTTGAAAAGTGAACAAGGTTGATTGACAAACTTATACCTTCCTTCTGACTGGAATCAAGTTGATGTCAGTTCTTGGAGGCTGTGGAAAAATTCCTATCACATTTTCATGTAGCTCAGGTTGGCTTCCTTGAATTGCATGATTGTCTGACCAACTGTCCAACACCCAAAGGTATTCAAATTTATTATAAACCATGATAATGTAGTTATAGGCAGCTATAAGGAAATTTTAAGTTAAAAAAAAAAAATCTAAGTACTGTATTTGTAAAAAATTAACACTTCTCCAATGAAGACATTTTATATTACATAACTCTGTTTTTGTAATAACATTGCTTATTATCTGTTTATATACCACCTTCCACCAATGGGTGTCCATAGGAGGAGTTATAGTTGTTTACAAAAACATTAATAAACCTACATTTAAATTGACATGCAACTACATTATAGTCTTATAATTATTAAATACAGTCCTTAAAAAATGGTAAATAGGAGAACTTAAAGTTTAGTTTTGACACAGACTGATGCGTAAGACTGTTAGATAGGGTTTTTTAAGGGGCCTCTTTTTTTTTTTTTTTTTTTTTTAAACAGCATTACGCAGATGCTGGTTTGTCATTTTTATATGCAACAAAAGTTTAGAAATATCTGTCCTTCCTCTTGGGTTATAGCCCTACTGAAACTAGATTTTTTTAGGCCGATACTAATATTGATATTTGAGTTTTAAAAATCTGATAACACATCATATGATATTCTTTTTTACATAAACTTTCCTGATATGGATTCTTTAAATTTGGCTATTGTAAGATTTGTTACAATACTGTCAATAGAGCGCTCCATCCAGTATATCAGTAGATAATGATGTTCGTATACATGCAGTACATAGAGTATATGTACTGAGCGGGATATTTTACATTTGTGAAATATAAACATGTCAGTGCTTTCTGGTTGTCAAACTATTTAATGGTGACATTGTTTCTAAATGACTTCAAACGGACTATATATATATATATGTATGCAGTTTCTTGTGGTTTATCAGACAAAATCTACACAGATAAATTATCTGCTAGTCAGCTAATCTTAATAGTAATATGAATCATAATGACTGTAGTAGTATGACACATTTTACATGTAATATAAGGAGAGAAGTAATGGCTTCCTGTTTTTCAGGTTGGTGAGGCGTGTGGACCGGATGGAGCACTCTATCGGTAGCATTGTGTCCAAGATAGATGCTGTGATCGTGAAGCTGGAAGCCATGGAGAGAGCTAAACTTAAAAGGAGAGATGTACTGGGCAGGCTGTTGGATGGAGTCATGGAGGTGAGACACACTATTATTATAGTATAATAATTATTATCATCATACTATCAATGGATCGCCTGACTGAAAACGATTGCTTGTAGTGACAAACCCACAGAGTAATATCAAGGGACACTGCAGTTCTCATCAGTTTCCATGGAGCCTTACAGCATCTTTATGCTCACGGTTTTTGTTTTGAGGCACCTTTACTGCTTTGGTTCACTCCCATCACACTCATAGCACCAAACAGCAAACAAAGTTAGAGATTAGCTGGTGAATAAAGTGGAGCATTTAGCATCCACAAAAGAAGAAACTTTTATCAAGAGTTGGTAGAGACCAAAAACAGCTAAAAGGAGAGCGAATATTGGAATAACATTCATCAGAAGTACAACTCCAAATAAAGGAATAATGTTGCTCCACATCTGCGGGATGTGTCAATATAAAATCAATTACAAGTTTGCTATATCAACTTGACAGTAAAGTTGACAGTATATCAGTGCTGTTTTATATATATAGAGAGAGAATATATATAATATAATATAATATAATATAATATAATATAATATAATATAATATAATATAATATAATATAATATATATTATATAAAATATTATATATATATACACACACTGTAGGTGTATATTTACACTTACTTTCACCCATTTGCACATGTACTATACATATGTGCAAATGAGAATAGGAGAAAGAAATCAATATATCAACAATCATGAATTTACCTCAAGGAGGTTTAACCTTCTATTCGAAATTGAAGTTCTCTGATACACACACACACACAGACAAAAGATCAGAAACCAGCATCTTAAGTCAGCTAGACAGTCAAAAAAAATTTAGAAGTTAAGTAAACCATAGACCTACGGTAACCTGGTCACCACAGTGCACGTTGTCAGATATCTGCACGTAAACATCGTGTATAACTTGTCCTCTGTCTGTCAGGACGAGCGTCTGGGACGGGACACAGACGCCCACAGGGAGCAGATGGAGAGGCTGGTGAGGGAGGAACTGGAGCGCTGGGAGTCTGACGATATGGTCTCACAGGTCAGCCACCCGCAGCCGGCCACTCCCGTCGGCCCCCGCCCCCGTCCGTCCTCTTCCCTGTCCACGGACGGCCTCGACACCAGCACAAACGGGAGTGGCCATGTGTGAAGTCTTGGCCCGCTGAAGACTATTTCACTCTGGCAAGAAATTCTCTATTGGAAATTTCCCGTCAGCGGTACAAGCGGGACAGCTGTGGGACAATTTATGCAGAATAAAACAAATACTGAAACTGTTTAAATTCCTTGACATATTACAAAGAAGGTGACAAAGTCAAACTTACCTCACCTCAGATATTTAAATGCACTGAAAGTGAGCGAGGTTCTCCTGAGAGACATCTAAAGCAATTTTTTAATCTGTCAAGAGCTTTTATCAAGTATTACTTTGAGAGGATGATGAAAGGATACATTATAATGTGTGAAAGAGTCTGAAGAATAATGAAGGATTTACAATACAGTATTAAATCACAGTATTATACACAGTATTGTACGCACTATACCAGCTGCAAACATACTCAGTTGCATTCAGAATACACATAGTATGATTTTAGTATTACATGTGAAATATGCTCACCTGCTTCTGATCCCTGTATCCACACATTTTAGCATTTCAGCAAATACCAAAAGGTGTTTCTTTGAATGTTAATTTTGCTGATCATCTTTATCATCATTTTAACATACGGTAGGTACAAGTGTGGCACATTCTGTCATATTTACTGATCCTTACATCAATTAAGCTTCAAATGAAATAGCTTATTATCGTTTTATGATACATATTGTAACTTGAAACAAACTTCAATTTGGAGTGCATCTAGTATTCATGGGAAACTCATGCATTTATAATTTTTTCTGTGCCTTACTTTTTTTACAATCTTTTTTACAATCGATTTCTTTTTTTAATCTGTTATGCCAAATAAAGCGTTATTAAAATGACAAAGCTTGTGTTAGTTGTTTCGCTTTCTCTGTTTTGCAGTTTAATTAATTTTAAGTGACAGGCAAACAACCATGAATGTGAAGCAAACCAGAACAAGATCTGAATAATATAATATAAAAAAATATACTCTATATACTTAGGATGAGATCTTGATAAATAATAACATTAGATAATTATAATGTGTTAGACTGATTAGAAAGAGACTATATGCAGCAGTTTATTAAAAGTATTTCCTTCTGTATTTATTCCGATTATACATAATTGAAGGTAGATATAACACTAGTGAAATAAGTGTTTAAAATACAGTTTTCTCTTTAAACCCATCTTTTTTTTTCCTTGAAGGAAAAGCCTTACTTGAATCCAAGACAATATTTATTTATTACTTATGTATCATTAAAAACATTATCCCTTATATCCTGAATGTTGAATTGTATGCTCGCCTGTCAACAAATGTCTCACTTGTGTGAGTTCATGGACTAAAATAATTGGTTATGCTCGCAAATAATGGAAATAATATGATTTGGAGTTTAACACTTAACACTGATGCTACCATACAACATTGGTCTTGGAAATTCCTTGGAAATTATTAAGGAATTTCAGACCTGTTAAATAAAGTGTTAACAAGTACTCTTTTAAATATGTTAATTTTCAAACACTTAAAAACACATAAATCTCGACAGAATTACTGTAGGTTAACATCAAAATACTATTTATTGACGGCATTAAAACAGAAAAAAACAAAGTAGGACCAAGGTTACATAGAAGTTTTATAGTAGTATCAGAACATACAAATGTATGTATAGAAGTTTGCTTTGTAACAACTGAAAAAGTTAAAATAGTTAATATCTTCCTGATATAATCCTACAATTACAATAAAATCAGTTTTAAGGTAAAATCAAGAAAGATTCAATTCAGTGTAATCAGGGAAATTGTGCAAAAGCAGTATAAATCAACACTACTGAGTTACACGAGTATTAAAAAAAGGCATAGCCAGATTTTAAAATACAACAAATGTAAATATTCATAAATAACCACAGAAAACATTGAAATACTATAAACTTCTACATCCTCACTTTAGAGAATTCTTTCCAGTAATGTGAAAAATATTGTTTAATTAGTTACTGGAAACATAACATTGTGGAGGCACAAGCTTTTCACCAAAGGTGATTAAAAAAACGTTTGCATTCAGTTATGTATGTTAATTAAACTGATTATTGTGGTATGTAAATGCAAACCATGGGCACACCTAAAGACAGATTGACATTTTTGGGAAAACGATTACTTGCTTTCTTTTTTTTATTTCAAATGCTGCACAGATTTTTGTTGTTTTTGTTGTGAGCCTCACATTAATTTAGTGTGGCTGAACTGAAGTTCCAAGACAATACTATCCTCATCTGCTTTGCTAGTACAATTAGGTGAACCTACATCCATGGTTACAGTTATTAAAATGTTCTCCATCAAGTATGTTATATTACATTCAATAATTAGAAAAAAAGTCCTGCTTACAGTCTTGCTTGAAATTATTGACACCTCTGAATTTTCAATACAGAATTCAGAATATCTTCAGAAATAAAATTCAAATGAACCAATTTTGCATAAATGTTTTTTGTTGATTAAAAAAACATGCAAAGTTAATGAACAACAATGGTAAAATACTTTGGCCTATAATTTCAACCAGGACTCTAACTCCCTCCAAAACCACATTGTTTTTATGATTTCTTTTTCATTTCTGTTTTCACATTGGCTGAACGAACGAGATACAACATTTTAATTAGTGAGCTTTAGAGCTGGTAGATCTATTTTGAAACCTTGGAGAGAGGTAGGCTAGCTGTTTCCCCTTGCTTCCGGTCTTTGTGCTAAGCCAATCTAATCGTAGCTCCACATTCTCATCTAACTCAATGCAAAAAGCAACCGAGCGTTTCTCAAGAAATGTCACATTTATCCACTGACAGTTTTGTGAACATTTACTAGCCTGGTTCCTCAAAGACCAAAAATGAAGAATGCAGAATTACACATTTAAGTAAATTTTTTGATGTAGCGGAGTTTCAGGTAGGCGATGGCGAGGAATATGATGGACATGACAATCAAGGCCACATGGTTCTCCCACAGTCCCCAGGTGGTGTACTCTATTCCCAGGTAGTCCAGATACTGTTCTCCTGTACATCTGAAATAAGTCATGTCTCACTTAAAAATTATTTATTACTCAAGATGGAATGTTGTAGCTCATAAAGCTTTCTAAAGTCAACTTGAATTAAGCTTGTGAATGTAAAAATGCCAACTTTTATAGTGTGGTAGCATGGTGGACTAGTCAGACTGCAAATGTGTTTTATTTGTTTTGTTGGAAACAGATCACAGAGTTGGTATAAACCAGTAGCACTCAACCAGAGAATATACAGTACGAGGTCTACTCACACCAGGCCGGCTGCGCTCTCTCCGCAGTTGTTCGTCATAGCAGACATGTTGGCGTTTCGGACCTGCTCACAGAACTTCAAACCCACAAACTCGTTGATCTCCAAGGCCTGGACACAGAGGGTACAGTCAATGAACACTGAGCTGGACGAAGTAAATGCTGTAGATAAGACGACTAAGAGCGTATGCTGATGAGCGGTGTTCGATTGAGGAATATGGAAGCAAAAAAAATGTTGAAGGAACATGACATGACAACATTTTATCCAAACAACCGATGACTTGTGCTGAGTGGGTTTGAGCTGCGTCCATTTAGGCATGGAAGGATAATAGAACAGGCCTATCAGGCACAAGCCCAGGTACCCAAGAGGTCAAGGGGCACCTGGACCAGAGCCTCCGCATGAAGTGACAGTGGCTGGTGAGATTCTTTTGTTTGAAAAAGTCACAGAGCTCAGTCAAAAGTCACAGAAAGACCACAGGGACATGGAAAACGACCACAAGGAAACACAAAATGATTTCGACAGGAACACCACAAAGAGACGCAAAACAACTACAAAAAAACCCCATAAATAACCATAAAGACATAAAAAGAACAAAAACAGACATAAAACAGCTACAGAGTTATGCAAAGTTATCAAAATGAGACAAAGAACAACTACCAAGAGACCAAACTGCGTAAAGATGCAGAAAACAAGAACAAAAGAGGGCCCCGAAGGGAGGAGTGGGGGCCCGAGGAGCCCATTTTCTCATAATCCGTCTATGTATTTAGGCCTTAGGCAGGAATCAACTTTTAGGCAGCAGCAGGCAGCAGCAGGCTGCAGCGCTTCTGTTTGCCAAATGGCAAAGACACAAAATGCGCAAATACCAAATCATGCTGCAGATATGATGCAGCTGCGGTGTAGTGTATGCACATGCCAAAATTTCATCCAGTGCGTTGGCTGAAAGGCAAAACAATCAAGAGAAAGGTGCCCTCGCAATGACTTGTTGGACTTAGCACAACCACGATGTTGCGGCATAAAGTATCAAAGATATATTTGAGATCATTTACAAACAGCGTTGCCATTTGACTTTAAGACTAAGAATTATTGGATCTTACAACTGTATTATCACAGTCTTTTTCAGCAAAGGAGAACAAGGTAACATACAGTACGTTCCCCTGGAACTATTAATATATAGTTCTCACCATCACTTTTCCTGAAAATTCTTCCCATCACACCTTGCTTAAATTTTGGACTTACTTCGAGGCCGTAGCGAGGAATACTGAAGTACTTGAGCCAGGCCAGCCAATCCATGATACTGGTCAGGTTCACCAAGAGACCTGAGAAAATCTGAGAACACAACACAGACTCCAGTTATGGGCCCCTTTTAGCCCATTGATATTATCCGCCACACCTGTGCTTTCCCTGCTATCAAACATTATCCTGTCGTTTGAATTTGTCACTCACGTACAAACTTCAATGTACTTGAAACTTATTTACGTGCATCTGTTCATCATTCGATATTGCTGCGTCCCTCACCATCATGAAGACAAAGGTGATGGTCATGAAGATGTTGGCGACGGCCACGACGCTCTGGTCGGCTGAGATGGCCATGGTCATGGCCGTGGCTGTGTAGGCCACCAGAGTCACTGTCATCGTGAAGATGAAAAACGCCGCCGCTGTGGATTTGAGCCCTGACGCACACGCAGGATTAGTAGAGACTGAAATACTGAGCTGATATCTGCCTTTAAATTCAAAATCTGATCTACCCATCAAAGAGATAAATCTTAAGTGTTAAGTGTTTCATGGATCAAGTAATTTAGAGATCTGTTGGTCTTACCGATCATAAAATACACAACACAGCTAAAGATGACGGAGGTAATGGTGCGCAGAGTGATGTCAGACAGGATCTTTGAGAGGAAGTAGACAGACACTCTGTAGTAGCCACTGATGTACTCATGCCTGTTGAGAGAGAACCCATGGAAAAATCAGACACCAGCCGCGAAACGTAAAGTTACCACATTGGTGTGGTAGTTTGCTTGATGAGCCGCCTCGATGAGCCGCCTGACTGACTGCTGACGTTTTACCACTGGACAACTGGGCCAGTCTTTGAGTTTTCCCCCATCAGGGGGCCGTTGACAGGCAGTGTTGTCAACTTAGGGCGTTTGTGCCTAGATTTACTAACTTTTCACTCTGTGAGCGATCATTTGACAAGTAAATATAGCTGAAATCACAGCACAGCTGTTGTCTTTAACTCATGTGTGGTGATTCTGTCAGACAATGACATGGATAAATGCCAAAGAAAACAGTGATGTAACATCCTATCAAATGTTAAAATGCAAATAAAAGATTAAAATCAGTCTCTGTTCTTTAAAATACTAATTCAGTTAATGTGTTATTATTACTGCTATTGTGTACTGCAGTCATCTGGAATCTGCTCTTAACCAACTTAAGAGACATGTTACTAACATTCAAGAGCGTTTTTAAGCCAAAAGAAGTTTAATAAATAGTTTTTATATTCAAGTTTGTAAATAAGTGTATAACTGAAGGGTTTTACTTTAATTTCACTTTCACTTACATCAAAACTTTACTTTTGGCAGTTTGGTAAATACGAGTCCTCGTCCCTCTTGAAAAAGAGATTTTTGTTTTATCTCCGTGAGACTTTAGCTGTTGAATAAAGAAAAGTGAAACGAATGACAGGTTACTTACACAAATAGTTTCTTCTCCACGATGAAGAGCTCAGCTGCAGACACAGTGCTGAAACACTGGTTGGTAGTAATGAAGAAGAGGGCCCCCATCCTGCAAGAAGCAAACAAAATGAAATCTGGTCAATAAGTCTCTCTAGGTCAACACAATTTTATATTTGATTGCAAAGTCTTTATCTCATATTCCATCGGTACAGTCAGTTCAGTTAAAAATACTAGCTCCCACTGTCCAGAGAGAAAGAGAGGACGCACATCTCAGAAGTTAAAAAAAAGGCCAACCCTCTGCAGGAATACGAAGCAACTGACAACGAATGGGAACAAGTGTTACATGTTGTGCGTGTATACGTCATATCCTGGTTTCTGAAACCTTGATAAACATTTGAATACTTGAGCGGTCCTCTTTCATATTACATTTTCTCCAACCCAACGGAATAATATGCATTTCAGATTAAACAGTAAGAACCAGCTACAGGCCTTAATATAACATGTGGCTTTTCTCCCCTTTTCACTCTTTAATTACACAGTAAGTACAAGGTTTTACACCATTTTTCCCAAATTCCATTTTTTCTTTTCCTGTACTGTGCCTCATAGTGGTTACAGACACACATTTCAGACATACCTTTGACCTAAAATGGCAAAATGTTCCCCTCTCGTGCTGCATAGTCTTCTTTTCTTGCACTGTCCCTACATTTAAGCGCCAGTTGGAACCAGTAAATAGTTTATTGGGTCCTGATTCCTCTGACTATTGCATTATAAATTGTCACTGAAGTCAACAGTTCACATAACCTGCGGGCCCACAAAGATGGGCCATGACCAGCCAGTGGATTTAAAAACCATGACCCAGACTTCTTCCGCTGAGGCTGAACAGGAAACAAACTGGCCACCAGAGATCTTTCACAACTGTGCCCACACTCAAAAACCAAACTGAAAGCTTTTCTATTTTCTCAGGCTTAGGATTACTTACCCTCGTGTGTGTTTGTGTGTGTGTTTTTTGGATAGTTTTTAATATTATATTACATTTGAAAATGTAGTATGCAGCAATTCAGGCTTCAGTGTATTACTTACGGACACTTTGACATGAGAGGAGGAGCTAGGGATCAATCCAGCAACAAACACTACAAGTAATGGTCATCCCACTCTCACACCTGAGCTAAACTGTGCTGCCGGATTGTGTGTGTGGGGTAAATTTTTGTTTCATGTCTTTTGAAAGATGTGGGGCGGGGGGGTCGGGGGGGGGGGGGGTCCGTATAGAGGTAGCAGCAATAAACCCTGTCATTGTACAGATTACGGCACTGAATTTGGTCCTATTTAACTACACAGACTTCAAAGTTAACTGACTCCACTGTGGCCCTAACATCTGACCATGCACCCAAATGAAAAGGAGGGAGAGGTGAAAAACTTGAGACATTTAAGCTGTGTACACTGGTGACTACCATACTGCCTATGCATTGACCATGAAATTAATGACATTTGGTCCTTATATTCCACTCAGCCATGCACAGAAAGAAAAGAGAGAGACCATTGAGATTTTTAATGTGCTTCACTGGGCTTGTGAGTACCAGGTTGTGCCCAATAAAATACGATAAGAGGATTAACTGTGCAGGAATTGCTCTACTTTTCACACTTCTCTATCAAAAGCAGTCACTGACTTGAAAAGCTGAGCATGTATTAGGAAACATGTTACGTTAATCAATGCGCCCATTCTATATAGCCATAATTTATGACAGAAAAGTCTAGAATAAATACTATATATGTGTGTGCACATTATAATGATGTACAGACTGTAATATCTAGAAAATTACTTATCTGCACTATGCTTTCAAAGAGTTAAGACTTTCTAGATACTGTAAAGGTGAAAATTAATTTTTGAAATGTTGCCAGAAAAGGAATAAAAATTTGGTGCAATTTCATCAGTTCGGCTGAGGTGTGGCCGTGAAGGATCCACAATGCAAATAAAGTCCACATTATCCTTAGTTTAAAACAGGCATTGATGTGAATGCATTGCACCCAGGACCAGACAGGAGCAAAGGGTCAAATACGAACAACTTCCCACTGTAATGTCCTTTACAACGGATACACTAACAACAAAAACAAACCCAAGTAAAACCATGAAAAAAGGGATCAAACCACAGCAGCGACTGTTAAAATCTGCTATAACAGGTCCAGCACAAGAGTAAATGAATAACTGATCGGACTGTAATGAGCATCATCATGTAATGGAGTCTGAGTCGTTAGCTGTGTTGTTGTCATATTGTCATATTACTGTAATTTTTCATAGACATCTTATTTTTCTTCAATAGTTCTTTGACCTCAGGTATTTGCTCAGGTCATATGTATAATAATATAGAAATATAGTACAAAACCGTTCATTTGTTTGTTGGAGTTCATCTAGTTGGGCAACCCTCAGTGCATTGGAATAAACATAGTTTTAAAATAAATTGTTTTTAAACATTGATTAATGGCAGGCAATTAATTAATATTATAATAAGTTTAGTTTCTGTAATGCTTCTTTTATAAACCTTCTTCAGTCCTCTGAAATCTCTTGCTGCTGCTGCTGCTACCTGGCATACTGAGAGTAGGTTTTGCTGGGAGATGACTGCAAAAATGTTCCATCATTTCATCATCATCATCATCATTTAATTATCTAATGTATTATGCATTTTTTTTAGGATATTTGCAGCGTGTATTTCAGCAGTGCCCTCACCTGTTCTGGATACCGCTCTGATCATCTTTGACCCCAAAGAAAATGGCTCCCACTATGAGGGCGAGGAAAATGTTGACTCCCAGCTGCACAGACAAAAAGATGAGACATTTAGACTACACAAACAATGACGAAAGTCTATAGTGTCTGTTTTGTAAAATTAGCATATATTAGCAAGCACAGGGTCAAAATTCTAGCAGTGCTTGTGAGAACAAATGTATTGTCAGATTAATGGCTTTAAGCTTGTCATCATAAAATACTTAAAAAGTTTGAAGAGATCCTTTGCCAGTGAAAACAGAGTGAAAAAAGAAGGGTTAGATGTTTTTTTTCCCCCTCTGTAATTTCTTTCTTTGATTATAATCTTATTTGAGGGTTCTTTGTGAAGTGTGAAGGCCACGTGACGAAACACATCCGTGTCTCAATAAAGTTGTTCTTAATGCTAATCTTAATACCGGTGCTGGAGTTCTGACCTTCTAAGGCTGTTTTTTCAGCCCTGTTTGCAAAAGGGTCAAGTTGTGTCAGAAACCCCCCATTTCGGTTGGGCCTTTACACTCATAAATGCCAGAAAACTGTTTTGAGTCTTAGATTAATAAGGAACTGACTTGACCAAAGGTCTCATGTTCTTGAAACGGCTATTTGGAAGTAGAGGCAAATCTTAGTGAGTGTGAATGAATAAACTGTGCAGTAATCCAGTAATCCAGTTCCACTGAATGTGGACCGTGATGAATTCGTTGTGAGGAATGAAAATAAAAACTTAATATTCTCACTGGCAGAAAAGCCAGTGTTTTTGAGGATCAGGGGTCAAGTGGACACCCTGCTCCTCCTCCAGACTGGCCTATCCACGACAAGACCCAGACCCGCCGGTGGGGGAAGACGGCAGAAAAGAGTGAGAAAAGTGAAAGCGACACAAGTTTTAATCCCAACAATTTACAGATTATGACAGGACTAAGTGGTTCCCAGGGTGAAGGATTAGCTAATAGGGTTGAGCCTTTTTTCACCTCATTCCCCTCATGTGAACGCGGCACAGCGGAGGGATAGGTCATAACGCCATCATGTGATGAGTCCCCGTAGCAGGGCCAAGGGGCTTTGGCCAGATATGATATCAGTTCAGATCCTGGCCCAAAGAGGCAAGAGTGGGGTCATAACAGTCACCAAAGCCGATTAGAGCGCCCACGCCACCTAGAGCCCCTCTTGTAGGATTATTTTGACTTATTTAGGGCCAATTAGCTGTTAATAATTCTTAAAGTGAGGAGACTTCTGACGGCATTTTGCCGCCATAGGATGACTAATGAGAGCATTAAGTCCTGACGCCTCGTAAGTGCTGTCTGCGTTCCCCGTACGGCACTGACAATGGTTATTTTCCGCTCTTTTCAATCTTTTGAGTGTTTGAACAAAATAAAGGTGATAGTGGTGCAACACCGTCATTAAATATTTGACCTTAAAAAAACAGAAATCTAAGAAGTTAATTAAGGATTCATCTGTCAGAGCTGCAGACTTGAGAATACAGACTTTGGTCGCGCTACAGTTGTGAAAATATGGACTTTGAACTGAACATGTCCATCGATCAGCCACAGCATTAAAACCGGTAAATGGTTTATTTATAGTGGCTGATCAGTGTATTCACCTTCCTTGAGACTTGAGGGCAAAAAGTTAAGGAGGCTCAATAAATAGTGAAAACACAATTGACACAATTGATGAAAGAACGTCCAAAATCAAACTTAGCCTCTTTAGACCATCAAAAGCCTCCCAAGCCTTCAAGAGAAACAACCTAGCTTGGCTGAAAGGTGATTTTTTATTTCTTATTTTTTTAACTTCAGCAGAGCTACGTTGTTTTTTTCCCCCGTTTCCACACATCATGCTAAGATAAGCTAAACAGGTGCTTGACTCAACTATATATTTACCATACAGACATGTTCTGGTCTTCTTGTCTAAGAATTTCTTTAATACTTTCCTGACTTCATACTGGGCACATGGATGATTTTAATCCCTGCAGCCATTCAAATAATTAAACCTAGTTCTTGAATCGAGCTAGTTTCTGCTTTAATTTTATTTTTCCTACTGATGTCACAAAGATTTGAGACTTTAAGTCTATGATGAGTTCTGAATTTAAGTGAGCAATGGGGACGTTTACCTGGGCAACAGATGTTTGCGGGTTTAACATGAGGTTCTGGAAAGTTCTTTTTAGCACCCAACGTAGTTGGTGGAAGAAGGAGCTGTTGTAGGTGATGGTGCGGGATTTGGGGGGCAAGAGACACTCCCTATCCTGGACTATGCGGTCCAGCTCGGCACGTGTGTCGCTGGAGTAGCTGCAGTTTCTGTACTCCTCTGTCAGGCACTCCTCGATGCTCTGCCTGGAGCTGGTCGGCTCCTCCAAGTCCAAATCTGGCCACGCATGAAGGAGGACAATGATTTTAATCGTGGAGATACTCAATACTGTCAAAGACACCAATAATCACATAAAGCATCGGATTGTAGAATTTAAGGTGTAGACTACCAAAATGGAGGAAAATTGTCTTTTTCTGACGAGAGCCTGATGGAGCATGTGGGAAATGTGTTGCCTGCTCTTTCCCTTTAACAAAAAGTTCAGATAAATACTGAGAAATTTCACTTTGGTGCAAAGTTTTTTGTTGTGCAGCAAATCCCTTTCTTCATTTTTGGTTCTATTGCATTACCTGGAGATGGGACAAGACAAGACGAGACGAGATGAGACAAGACGAGACAAGATGTGACAAGATGTGACAAGATGTGACAAGATGTGACAAGACAAGACAAGTTGAGACAAGACGTGACAAGATGAGACAAGATGACACAAGACGTGACAAGACGAGACAAGATCAAGATCACTGATCCTCAGGCAGGGAAAGTTGGCAAGTTACCTTCAGAGCTGTGCACTTTGGTCATAGCTGTAGCAGTGAAGTCTCCATTAATAACATCCAGGAAGAAGTCAGCTGGGTTGTTGTGGGGCTCACAGGGATAGCCTGAACCCAAATCACAAAGGTCCATGTGTAATATCAATTAATGCTCAATGTTATACAGGAAGGGAAATTGTTTTATTTTTACCTATTTACCCATATAAGAATATAGTAGCTGTACAATCATCTACATATACTGTGGTTCCTAGTCAAATTAAACATCGAAAACATAAGGAAGAGTGCAAAGATTTATGAGTATCTTGTGGTAATAATCGGTTTCAACAAAGTAGTCACCAATGTTGGCGAAGTAGTCCAAAGCATTCTGTGCTGGTCCGTGGTAGACCATTTTGCCACTAACCAGCAAGGTCAGCGTGTCAAACAGTCTGTAGATGGAGTAGCGAGGCTGATGGATGGACATAATTATGGTTCTTCCGTCATTGGCCATTCTGAAAACAGATACAGTCAAAATTATACGTAAATATTTTACTGGTAAATACAATAAAGCAGCCCTCTAATTCTGTGGAAATGTTCTGATACAAACTGAGCTGAATCAAATTGAGCCAAAAAATAATGGAGATATTCTTTTTTTGTACAGACACACGTTCAGCCTTCCATCAACATAAAAACTATGTTTTATGTGTAAGGATGCACAGCTGTAACTTGGTGTGGTACAAAGGAAGATGCCTAAATGATCTCCCTCTCACACCTGCCTACCTAAATCTCACTGGAATAATCATCAATATCTAAGGCATTTAATTATGCTCAGTTCTTACTTTAAGGATAGGACGTTCTTTGTTTCCATTAGTAGTTTTAAATCTGTTCAGTTTCATATTATCTGAGGAGTTCCACAAGGATCGATCCTTGGACCTTTGCTTTTTTGCTAAGAAATTTAATGATAGTTCAGTAGTTATGAGTTGGCAAGAATCAAAGACAAAGTCAGAGATTTTTATTTGATTTTTAGGTGGTATGCTTCTAAGATGTCTTTAAATTAAAGAGAGACAACTTTTAATTCCAGCAATTATGAAATGGAAAATTTAATGTAAATGCCAGAGAGAAATGAATTGAGGTGTGGAGTAAGATAGAAAGACACAATGGTATTTTTAAAAGGTAACATATAAAAGTCTATAAGATTCATTTTGCACTTTCCTTTTCGAAATTTGGTTAGTAATAGAAAAACATTTAAAGACAGCAGAAAAAGAACTAACAATTACTAAATTTCATTAACTTTTATTCTATTAAATACCATAGATTAATGTTGCAAAAACTAAAAAGCAAAAAACAAACTCTTTAAGTATTGTGCTTATTGTGGTTAAACAGGTGGTCCTAAATGCAAGCTTAATCAAAACTCTCATGTGTTCTAGCTTCATCTTTTCATCCATATGTTGCATGTCAGAATACTGCAAATGTCAAGAATCATCTGTATAAAAGGTAACTTTATCCAATATTTTTGCTTAAAACCTTAATTTATTCAAACCCAGAAATTTTTCTCTGGAATAAAGCAAAGAACTGTTGTTGCAATAAACAACTACGGAATGGGACTAAAACTAGTTGATATCATAATAGTGTTATTGGATATACTGAGTAATTTACTCATTTAAAAAACTGTGTTTGGTGGGGTTTGGTTAATATCTAGCTTTGAGGCATGGACAGATCTGAAGACTCATCAATAAATACAATCCTTGTTGAAATCGGAGAAACAAAGAGTTGAATGACTTCTTGTCAGTTTTTCGTCACCTTTTCAACAACAGCAATACAGAGTGGGCAGTACTAGCATCCAGTCCTGTGGTCGGCTCATCCAGGAAGAGAACTGAGGGATCAATAATCAGCTCCATACCGATGTTCGTCCTCTTCCTCTCTCCTCCCGAGATTCCCCGGGTCATCTGCGTCCCCACCTGTAGGAAAAGACCCACACGAGAACAACACGACAGGGATCAATCTGTCTGTCCCGACTCTCGCCTGATGCCTCAAGGCTTGACGCAGACCATTAGGCAGTAGGTTGATGGGTAACCGAGAAACGTTGACCATGAGTGTGTATTAACCTTGGAGTCAGCCACTTTGGTGAGACCCAGTTCTTTGATGAGGTGATTGACTCGAGCCTCCTTCTCAACCTGCGACACAGAGCTGGGCAGCCGCAGAGCTGCAGAAAAACGCAGGTTCTCCCTCACAGTCAGGGTCCCCATGACCACATCTTCCTAAGAGGGAGACAAGGGCACAGTGTTGAAAGTCAGCGACACTGAGGATCATTTCTTAATTAGATTGGCCTATTGTTCCTGCTCTGCTGTGTTTTATAGAAAACCTACATATTTGCAAACCCAGTAAAGCAGAGAATAACTCACCTAATAGTATTTGTCTACTAATAAACTCAACTCTGTATCTGGAGTTGTTATAATCATTTTTTTTATGTTAACAATAGATCAAACTACTGTATACCGTGAAAGTGGCTGAAAAAAAAACAGTTAATGGTTAATAACTGAAAATAATTCAAATGCACCTGGACAACATAGCCAGAGAGGCACTTGAAGTTTAGAGGCTGTGGTGCTCCGTCAATGAGTACTTCTCCCGAGAGACCTGAAGGATCCTTCCTTGCAGCCAGAATATCCAAGAATCTTTGAGAAATAAAATGTGTGTCCATTTTATATATATATAATAAATACAGACGTTTTGAATTTTTTTTCTCTCTGAGATCGGTGCCATACTTACGAAGACTTTCCACTTCCAGTAGGTCCAAGAATAGCGTTCAGGCCAGGTCTCATAATCCCACTGCAAGACAATAACATTGAACTTAATGTAACCAGTTTAACTTGGAAAAATGGATTTATAAGAAGAAATGTCTGATTCAAAAATGAAGAATGAAAGAAAGTGGATGAGTCTGGTTCTTGGACATTTGATGCAATTCAGAAGCATCATAGGCACTTTTTCTAGATTAATTTTCCTCCTCAAATTCACAAATAAAATGATGTTTGGAAAAAAAAAATCGATACTGTGTAAAGCCATTGAAAATAATTCAAGTGGAAATCCTTTGACTGCAGGACAGTTACACAAAAGCACCAGAAAGAATCAGCAATAAAAAATGGAATTAAAAGACTGAATAGAAGCCTGGCAGTGGATCACGTGATGGTGTTTAATTCGTTTCCCTGGCAGACTGCTCTTTAGTGTATCAGAGAGATTATATGCAAGAAACCATGCTTAATATCATATAATTAACACTGAGGCAGGAAAAGGCCCAAAAATCTTGTGTGAAATTATTCATTCTTCCATGGGAAATGTCAGCTGTATTTAATACCATCAGAAATAAACCAATGTAAGAGTCTATTCACTATTGTCCTACTCTGGATAAGGATAGAATGAGTCATGTTGAATTGTCATGAAGAACCACTTCTTTTTTACTATAATATGGTCTCTTCAAATTATGAGACACTCACAAAAAAATTTTAATAGACTGTATAGATGTTGAGCCAAAAGTGGTCAGTTTTTCTATTCCTTTCTCAATGTAAACAAACCAGAAATTACCAGATTCATGAGATATTTCCTCTTTTTGTCTAAGAAAAGTTCAAATAAATTAGCAACAATATTAAATATCATCATCTTTAAGAATTTAACAGATTTTCTACCGCGCTCTGAGTAAATGAGCAGAAGTGTGCGTAGTGTGTCGCAGTTCAAATACCAACGGTTTGCTATGTAAATTTGTGTCTGCGGTAACTGAGGACTACTTTTGCTTTTCTTTAACAGCTGGTGCCTGAATTTTAGGACGTGAGTGACAAGGAAATGTAGGAAGACAAGGGCGTAAAGGGAAAGATACAACTAATAAAGATGCAAGAGAAACGCATATAAACAAATAGACACAGAAGAGGGGTTACACGTTTTGCGACTAACTTGAGGTCCACCAGTATTTCCCTGGGACTGGTTTTCTTTTTGCAGAAGAAGCCACTCTTCAGCTGCACTTTGTACTGGATGTTGTGGAAGCTCACAGTGGATCCATGTGCCTGCTTGTTCTGGTCTGTGGCTGCGGTGACCTTTGACCTGGCCATTCCGTTGGTGCCGACATCTTCTATCATTGCAATGCTGATGTGATTGGCTCTCTCCATTGTCCTCTGCAGCAAACACCTTGTCAAATGCCAGTAATCTGATAGAAATCAGTCTTTTTTACTGATTTGTTATATACATTAGTTATTTATGATGCAAAAATGATAAAGAGGTGAGTAAAGAGGGTATGTAGGGGTTTCCCACAGTGTTTTTAGAGTCCAATACAAAGACAACATCTGAGAAAATCATTCAATATTAATTTACTTTTATGACATAAAACATTAGCTTTACAGGAAATAAAGAGAAGAGATGATATTTCTTTGTGTAACAGTGATGGAGGACTCCAGATCATTTACTTGAGTAATAAAAAAAGTCAAAAAGGCATTTTTTTGACAAATATATTTTTGTCAATAAATACATTTAGGACAAATAAATGAAAAATCTTAAATGAATAATCTCTAATCTTTGTTTTTCTTCTGTGAAATATTGTACAGTCGTTTAAAGGACACCAGGTGAATTGTTCAGAGGGTGAATGTCTCTTTTTGGTGAATCTGCTGACAAGTCATAGACAGATGAAAATTAAGAGGGGGACCCTGCTAGAAACTGCTTTTGACAGGGTCAGGTTATAAGCTCAAAAGCTTGGAAAGACTTGGTTTAGTCATAACAACATGTTAAATTGTATAAGCGTATCATATGTTTTTTATGGTAAAAACTTTATCTGAGAGGTAACTAGAAAACACAACTATCAGACAAATGTAGTCGAGTAAAAAGTACAATATTTTCACCCGAAAATGTAGAGGAGAAGAAGTTTAGAGAAAGATGAAATGGATTTAACCAAGTACTGCAAAACTGACCCTTAAGCACAGCGCTTGAATAAATGTAACTTTTCACCTCTTGTTCATGGCTGTTGTTTAAATTGACAAAAGATGTGATGCATCATAATCTGGGTGGATGGTACCAACTCATCTCAAAAAATAAAACATTTTGGGGGGCAAACCCTTCATGTCCAACATGTAATTGTAATGTAATCCACACAAGTTGCTGCCTATGCACAGCTGGTTATGGCTTAAATTTCATTAGTAAAATAATGCCACAACAATACACTCAGGTTCAACATATTCTCATGTCTGGGTTTGGGTCTGTAAAATGTTTGTCTATCGATAATTCCAAAACCGGAACCAGACAAATATTGCTCATAAAATGCTGTTAAGTAAAATCCAGAAGGAAAAGCCGGCAATTTTTCCTATTTAAACAATATTCAACAACCATATCATGAAAGTTTAAGTCAGCATCAGAAAAATTATGTTACACTGTCAGAGGAAATGTCATATTTTCGTGCCTGGAGTTAAAGAGCTCCAGTTTCTTTAATGCACCCGGAAGAGAAACCAGTAAAGAAAGTCAGTCAACACCTTCTATTAAAAGCCGACTTAAACTGGTTTAACACAGTGTGTCAATAGAGAACAAGGGGGAAAAAAACAGGCAAACTGAGTAAGTATAAACAGAGATCTGTGTCCATAGCATAATTTTTGAAATAAGAGTATATTTCTGTGAGGAACTCACAGGTGGTTTGAAGCTGTAGGTTTAAGGTAGAAATAGACATAAACAAAAAACTACAATGAATCAAAAATACTCAATGCATTTGGCTACAATGTCAATACGATAACGCTGCTGTCTGGCATATTTCTTCTCTTTAAATACATGAGCTAATCTAATTTTCATTCAATAGAGATAATTCTCAGTGGAGTCCTATAGCTACCACTGAGAACTCTAAGGTCTCATCCTCGGTATTTAGGGGGATGTGGGTGTTTTAGTAAACTGTTCCCATGTGTAGTTCTCTGTTTTTGTGTAAATTTTAAATCCTAGAGCCAATATGTCACCACTCTGTGGTGTATAGAGCTTATATAGCTTCGGACAAGCATCAGAGAAAGAAAATGACTGCAGATACAATCAAAATACAAAATATAGAGATTATAATGTAGAGAATGCACCTCACCATCAACTTTGTTTTGAAGGTAGCTCCTTCCTTTGCTCTCAGCAAAGAACCTTTAATCCTTTAAAAAAAAAAAAAGGAGTTTTATGAGTGAAAGTGTCTGGAACCTTGATACGATGTCAATGTGGACCTGACGGGCTCTCGTTTGATTCCTTATTAAACCAAAGATCTTATCCAAACTTCTAAAAATAAATAATTTAAAATCCAGGACACAGCACTATTCTCACGGAGCGAGGGGGTCAGAGTTATCGGTAAATCCGACGCACCATCCTCCGCTCGAAGGAAAAGTGAAGTTCACGCGTCGTCGAAAGCCTCCGAAAAGTACCCCCCCCCCCAAACCCAACACCCCCCCCCTTCCAACCGCACAGTTGCTGCAGAGTGATGATGGCGTTTGTTGCGTGCACTTACCGAGACGGGAGCGTGTGTGTGCGGAGCGTGGGTGCGGGGTCCTGCCTCAGCCTCCAGGAGCCGGAGCCGGAGCCGGAGCAGGAGCCGGAGCAGGAACCGGAGCCGGAGCGATGGGGACGGAGAGGCCGGGCAGTGTGATCACCGTCGGCTCCTGACAGCGGGGACAGGTGCCTCGCCGACGACCGGCATCCCACCAGACTCCACAGGGCTTTAACCCTTTATACACCACGCAAGTAGACACAAGGATGTCAGTTCTCACCCCCCCCCCCCCAACAGCTGTAACATCAGCATCTATATCCGCTATATCTGTTCAGTATGAAAATCTTTTGCCAGACTCACAAAACTCGCTGCAGACAGAATTTTGCACTTCTTTTTTTTTTTTGGTCTGTGTTCCAATGCACGGTAGAGCAGCAGACATTCAAAATCAATTTCACAAAATTAACAACAAAAACCCCCCCAAAAACACAAACACCAACCACAAACAGCGGAGTTCAACAAAGACAAAAAGAAGCAATTTCTGACGTTTCGTTTTTAATCGAAGTGTCACAAGCCATTCAGATCAAAAATACGGTTCTAACAGTGTTGTTGGAAAAACTCACATTTATGTCCCAGACACAGGTCCAATACGGGTCCACAATGATTCATATTTGAAAGGCAGTGAAAGGTAGTACAGTAAAAATAATACTGCGAACACACTGTGAAAGAGAACTTCAACATATGAGAAGGCTTGTAAGGAGGACGTGTTAAATAGAAGAAAAAAATTCCTTATAATTAAATCAGGGTTTCATTCAATAAGTGAAAGAGCAAGGGAGGGTTGAAGTATTTACAAAAACATTTATAAATGGTGTTTGAGGAAAAACTGATAGCTACACAACAGTTGCAGGTGTCATAGATAGAACATGTATGCTGATAAATATGAACAGTTGCATTTGTCTAGCTTTAACAAACCACAAAACAAAACAATGAACAAAAACTGTACAGTCGATCTAATGGTTTAAATCTGCCTTGCATTGGAAATGTATACTCACATTAGGTCGGCCAAGACAACTTACACAGCTTAATTACTCCTGTACCCTACAGGGTTTGACTGTATTTTTTTTTCCTAAGTCATGGAGGGCATTTAAGCAAACATTCACATTGTCATACATGGCTCTTAGCTGAACAGTTCCTTAGTGTTGCATTAAGTGTGCTTTGCTCCCTCTGAGTGACACAAGTGGTGTAAATAATGAATTACTGGTTGTGACCGAGTTACAGTTAGAATAATGTAGCTTACGTGTGTTTCAGTTATTCTGATACGAGAGATTTAGCCAAGATTTTGAGGAAATGTGACACAGAACTATCAGTTTCCCCAGATATACATAAATAGAATTATTTACAAAACATCAACTGTACATTTCTGTACCTTGAACACGTCATACTGCCCTAACAAGACCTGTTTCAAATTAGTACAGATATTAACACTACCAGTTTGAGCTGGTAGTGTTAATGTTTAAATTGTAAGACACATTAATATCTTATTTTTTTTTATGTAAGATTCAGCCACTGAAACGTTATTCATACAAACAGCATAAGTAGCTCTATTCACACAGCTCACTAGTGCACAACATCACTGAACATTAAGGGTTCTGTTCATTTCTCCCACACAGTCAGGATTGTGCAAATGGGCATCAATAGTTTTCAGTGGTGCTTTAGCAGGCCGCAATATTATAAGAACAAAGGAAAACAATATGTTTTGAGTCTTGTTTGTGGGGAGGTCCTCAGAAATGGAGGTACTATGAGAAGAGCAACAGTTATATTAAAATTACCTGGACCAAAGCATCTTCAAAGCTAAACTGTGAATATCTCTGTATAAATTCAGATGCTTGGAACTACAAGACGGAGAGGAACCTCCACAATCCACATCGTCACTAAAGAGTTTGATGAAATCCAATTAACTGTTTTCCCCACTCTCCTCTTTGTATATGGTCCTACCAGTAACACTGAAACTGGTCCAGAAGTAAAGACTGCGGACTTAAAACAAATGGTAAAATCCATATTCACTGCTGTCTTGAAAATGCAAATTATCCAAGATAACCTTGAAAACAAAGAGAAGTGCAAACTCAGACATTATGAACAGCTAAGTAGATAAAAATGTATATGAATGGCAGGCGGTCAGGAATACTAGTTGTCAAATCTTAGCTAAAGGAGGGCAGGCTAAATATTTGCTGATTGACGGCTTGCCATCATGTATTCCCCTCTGCCATTCACACAGTTCTCAGCTTTTAGCACCTGGTCACTGGCTTGCTAGTAGATTAAACCTTGTATAAAGATGATGTTTTTTTTTTAATTTAGTGCACATCATGGATTCCCTTGCCTCTTATTTCACAGAGGCTAATGGGTATCATGCTACTCTAAATAACATGTTGTAACCCTTAGGCATAACTGATTGGGCAAACCACACGCTTTACAATGTTTCCTCAAGGGCACCGATTGTATTGCACACATGAATTAGGTCCACAGACCACATCGTATCATCCGACATCCTGTCGACTACGCCCAACGACCACTGGACACAAAACTTCTGCTGAAGGAGAAACTTGTGTCTGAACTCTTGTGCTTTCCCCAAGCACCGAAGGGCACCACAATAATTGTGCTATTGTCCTCTGAGCCATACTGAAGAGCCTGAGAGAGGGGGAAAAAAACATAATTCAAAAACATTAACATATGTATAAAGGTCTGCCGACTGGCTGTTTGCCAGCTGACCTCTGGTCTTAGACTTACGACGACCTAATGCCCCAGGACCATGAGTCATGGATCTCCGCTTAGATGTTTTTCTATATTTCCATTTAGGTCAGGCTACACTCGAACCATCCAGGCTTTGGAAGGTGTTGTGAATAGTTTCTTTTTTGCCGTGCAATCAGATGACCACTACATTCAATATACAGTTCATAAGTTTAAGAATTTTTTTTCGTAAATTTTGTCAACGAAATCCCCATGAAAAGACAAATATCAAAATGCTTTAGTCCGCCTGTCAATAGTTTGTCTTCCCTACCAAGTCTGTGACACTCAACCACACATCCAATGTTCCTACTGGAGACTTAAATCTTTAACAACAGGACACAAAAATAGTTTCACTGTTTTTTAAAAAGGCTTAAATAATTGCCTAAGCTTTGAAGTGTAGGTTTAAGCCAACACCACTCAAACAGCAGTAGATGCTAGATTTGGGGGCAGCAGGACTGTGTACGTGGGATTCTTGCATTAGCCTCATCCTTCAAATCATTGAAATTCTTAAAATTTATGATATATATTCATTACCTACAGAGCAGAAGTAAAGCCTGGGAGTGCTTTTACAGAATACTGCTTTGCTGTATGACAAACATGAGATATAGATTAGGTATTTTCTGGAAAGCTTTCAACAGTGTACATGCTAAAAGCTCATCTTCCCATATAAGGGTGACTCAAGGCTATCTTTTGGAAGCATTTTGATTTGTCTGTCTAACAGAATATTTAAAGCATTCATTTCAATAAACATTTGCTCAAACTCAAAAATAACCGTCAATCAACAACCTCCTGATGCAAGAGATAAATCCACAGCTATTTAAAACTCTTTCCTACTTCATGAACAGTGTAGGCTTTGACTATAGATAAATTAAAAGCCAATTACCTGTTCAGATATTCTCTGAGCTGCCTCTTTGGGGTCATTGCATTGGTTGATGACATTGCAGATCTCCTGGCTGTTCATAATGAAGTTAATGCCGTCTGTGGTCAGTGCCAGGAACGTGTCATGGACGTGGTGTAGCTGAAGTAATAAAGAAGGGGCAAGCCATATATGACAACATTTATAACATTTAAATCTATTTTTCACCAAGTATTACTGAGTTATCATAAGTGTTTATGAGGGGACAACATAAAAAGTAGACAAAACCTTTAAGGGCAGGGTGGTTCAATGCAAAACAGGTAAAAAAAAAAAAAAGAATATACTATTAATATGAATTCTATGGTTATTCATATTAATATGTTGACAGAGAGGGGATCATTTATACAAAACATACATCCAGATGCATGTTTTGCATTACAGATAAGGGTCAACAAATATGTACTGGCTTATATCTGAAAATTTGAGGATGAGGGACACAGTTTTTTCTAACTCTTGTAAAAGCCTGCTTTGCCATCAGGCTTTTGTACATACACTGTTAACACTGAGCTGAATTTGTCATTGCACCACCTCTTATATGCCAGGACAAACCTTTTGGGTTATAATTCCTGTGTAAATGAGCCTGAAACAAGTGTAGACAAATGTGAAATATCTATTGGAAATTGTGACAATTTCCACTTTTTGTGAACCTACTGATATTCTCTTGGTCTCAGGCTCAGCGATGACCCCCATGTTCTTCAAGTCAAAGTCTCCGATGCTGCGTGTCATCGCCAGCCTGCCATTGACATTTGGCTGTCCCAGACTATTCCAGGTAATAAAACCCCCACTCCTCTTAATCCTTGAGGAAGGTACAGAAGGAGAGAGCGAAACAATGAACGACAGCAATAATAATGACAAAAATGTGTGTGTTAATCAGCAATCCATCAAAATATAAATTACTGTGGATAACAACATTGTAAAAGTTTGTAAGCCTGGCAAACAATAAAATGTTAGAAAATAGATATATTTTTGCCTTTCCTCCAATACACTACAACACAATTTTTTAATTGCAAAATATTACACTTTGGGCAATTTATTTGTTAAAGGAACAGTGCTATAGACATATTTGCCAGAGATATGGTCTCTACAACACCTAGCCAGGAGCAAATGAGTATAAGTGAAGGCTCAGTTAATGTTTCTATAAACAAAATGATATTTCCATCTTTGCTTAATGCTGGGATGAAGTTACTAGCTATTGAAATCTCCTGGAACTAAAAACCAGCCAGTAACAATTCAGTGAATGATCTTACTTTATAGTCATTAAATGTTCTAAAAACTTTCATGGTACCAATAATAACAATCATAAACCCAACAAAGCATAAATATTATTTTACATTGTGATCCTCTAAATGGACAGTTCAGCACTAATTAGTAAAACGTAAGGCTTATGGGTTTGGTCAGTGGGAAATTGGAACAGCTAACTAATTATCTATCTAATGTGTTTCTTATGGGCCCCATCACATTCACACAAGTTTTAAAATAGGTTTAAGTTACTCTGGGAATAATGTAAGGTCACCAAAATCCATGCACTAATAAGAAAGATAAAGGTGCAACTTCTCCTAACAAGCAGAATAACTCTGCAAATGCAGCCCTAACTGAAAAAATAAAATTCTACACCAATTTTTGGGACTTTTTGTGTCTTCAGGAACCATTATGTCTCATATCCCTACCTGCAGATGATATACTCAGTCTTAACTTACAAATGTGGCATTATAGGTAACACCTACATACCTCTCTTTCTCGTCCTTCCTCTCAGGAGTGTGGTCAACAGTGAGTTTAAGGACCTTGCCCTTACGGCAAAGCATGGCGCGGCTGTCACCCACACTGCCCACTACCAACTCAATGCTGTCCCTGAGCAGGGCCACAGTGGCGGTGGTTCCTGCGTTCATCCCGGGTACTACAGAGACATAAAAGGAAACATCAGAGGATGGAATGACCGACAAAGGTCCACACAAAAAGTCACATAGTCCACAGCAACCACATGGTGCATCTCACGCCCTCACATCCACACACCAAAACATGAAGACATGGGTGGGCAGTCATATAGTGGACTTATAGCAAAATAGGGACTACACAGTAAACAACAGAGGAGGCAGTCACACATGCAGGTCGAACGGTTTCAGCACAGAGTTGAGTTCAGGAGCAAATTTTACAGCAGAGTTAGGTCTGAGGTTAAATCTAAAAATAATCTGTGTTAACAATGTTGAATATTAACAACATTTATTAGTGTCCAGTATTTGTCTTGACAAAACATGAGCTCATTTCGAAAAGTAAACTACTTTCCTTATATACACTGACAAACACATTTTGTATTTTTTTCCTATGTTTTGCATGCATTTATCCAAAGTTACAAAATGTGAAAAAAAAAATCATCACTAATCTGCCATAAAGAAAAGTGATATCAAATTTAATTATTTACATTTGGTATTGGTAATTTGGTTGAACTCTAATTGCTACATATAAGCATATTACTGAGTTCAACATTGAACTCTGCAGATTGCTTCACATCAGCTTTATGAATGGTGGTCTGAGCAGTGAATATACACTCAATGGCCACTATAAATACACCTGTATAATCTATTAAAATTCAATTACAACAGCTCTGCCATAAAATTGTGCCTTTACAAACTTTATAATTTTCAGTTTTTTTGACTTTGTTGGAAAAGTGCAAATTCAATTACATGTTTTTGAATGAGGTCATAGTTAAAGGTTGTGTTATACTAAACTACATTATAGTAAAAGGTGTTTCTATTTTTTTGTCCTCCTAATTTACGGTTAGAGGGGGGGCAGTATATTCAGAATACCTCTGAATATACTGCAGTCCAGCACAACACATCAGAAACTATGACATAAATGGAAAAATGATGTACAGCAAGTGAATTAACACTTGTTGACAGTGTCAACAAAAACTGAAGATTACATAAAATACACATCATAATATTAGACTTAAGGACAGAACAAGTGTATTAGATTTGATTAGAATGCAAAGGTGTACCTAAAGGGGCCAGTGAGTGTACAACTACACAAACACTATACTTTATATCCTTAAGGGATGATAAATAATAATAAAAAAACAGCATCAAATGTCATTAAGTGGATTTATCTGCTGACAATTGTAGGCTTGCATTAGATCCTTCTCGCTTCAAATAAATAAATGTAATGACTAATTACTGGAGACTTTAGCTTCATGGGTTTTTTTAGCCTAATCTGCATTTTAAACATGCTGCATTTCATGGACTAGATCTGTCACTAACAACATACATCTCATACAACTTGTCAAACTGAAGCACTGTCTCACAAGAAGCTTTGCATACACTTTGTGAGAGAAGAAAATGAAAAGAGAGAGAGAGAGAGGGAGAGAGAGAGAGAGAGTGAGAGAGAGAGAGAGAGTGAGAGAAAGATAGGGAACCTTCCAGTAGTCCAGGATTTAGGACCCGCTGGACTCTCCTTCAATATCTAGCCTCTCGTCATCCACAATGGTGCCAAGGGCCTCCAGCTCTTAGCTGGGTCAGCAGCTGCCGTAGATAACATGCACACACACACACACAGGCATATTGGGACATTTCACACAGCGTGGCCGCTGTATGGCCACATAACAGGTATACGAGCTTTATATCAATAGATAACCTTAATGTGACATATAGCCGTTTGAGATAAGTCAGGCTAATTAACTAGTTTCTATATGACTACAGAAAACATGTAGACCACATAATTTACGAAATGAATTTTTTTTGCATTAATTTGTTTTAGGGATCCTCAGATTATTAGGGCTGTAGTCAACCAAAGAAAATCTTGGTCGACTGAAATCTTACCTACTCTTTAACCAATCAATTGGTCGCAGGTTCTCTCTTGATCAACTAAATTGGACACTACTTTTACTTTTACAATTACAAATAAATATAAAAAGCTAGTATTTGCAGAATATTTTTACTTCTTATCCTAGTTATTTTACACTGATATGATAAGAACTCAGAGGTAACCAGCAAACCTTCATGTGATTTCCAAAAATAGAACTATATCAACTGCTGATCCCAGCAAAAGAACTACTGAGGAATATACACTCAAAGCCTCAATCGTTTGACATGAGAGTTGACAGAGCACCCTAACGCAGACAATTTAACCTACCATCGTTAAGATGATATGCCATGTTGGTTGTTCAACTGTGATATACACACTGCTGCTTTCAAATTTTACACTTGACTTTGTTCAATAAACAAGAGACTAACCAATACAGGATTTTTGAGCTGATGATGGCTCTGTGTTTTTTTTGTACCAGATTTTCAGGCCCTTGCTAATACCGATTGTAGGGAGTAAAAACTTTGGATTATTGATATATCAACAAATATTGTTAGAAACCTGGTATAGCTCTAGTTTAATGAGCATTTACTCATATATATCTATAGATATCGATATATATCTATATCTATATATATCGATATCTATAGATATAGATCTAGATATCTATACTATATCTATAGATATCTATATATATATATATAGAGAGAGAGAGAGAAAGAGAGAGAGAGATAGATATATATATATATATATCTATATATCTATATAGATATATATAGATAGATAGATAAAGGGTTGGTAGGTTGTTTGTCCATTTGCAGTAAAGATGATACTGTGTTTGTGTTTTATTTGTTCTGTTCATCAGCCAAGGGACTACAAATAGAAAATGAGCTAGTTGCTAAATTTGGTAGAAAGCATCTTTTCTCTTTGAGTTTGATCTTTTTATATTGGGGTCCAAAAGTCTGGGACCACTTTCACATTCACTTGAATGTATGTATGTATTTTGCTGCCACTGGAAATTATAAATCCTGAAACGCTATTGATGCAGCACTTTTCGCCCTATGAAAGTTACACTGGTGATAAATTTGGTTGGATAAGACCATATCGACCAAGCAATCGACCAGTCGAACTGGGAGACTACAGCCCTACAAATTATCCCTGATATCATTTTCAATGCCTGTACTAAACAATATGCTTTATAGATTGATAAAATGTGGACAGATGGGTGACAATTAAAGGAAAAACAAAATTGTTTTTTCAAGGTGTTTGGTTGGTATAGACTCTGAAAGTCCCTGAACAGCATTTTTTAAAGGATACTCCCCACTTTGGGGTTCTGATAGTAGAGGAGAGCTTTGTTTATCGGACCAAAATTTGAGACATGTATTTAACTGGGTTAAGATCTGGTGACTATGAAGACCGTAGAATGTTATTCATATAATTTTCATACTTTTTAGAAACCATTCAGTAACCCCTCTGAACTTGTATGGAAAGATCCACATTCATTATGTTGTTAACACATATACGTGTTTTTTCCTTTAATTTGTCACCTATCTGTATCTGTGTGTATGTACGTGTAGATGCAGCACTGGAAGCAGTCAAGCACTAGAGTGTGCTCTACTTGTACCTGGTTTATTGTTCATCAATTATTAAGTAAATTTGGATTAAATGACGACCTCTAACCAAAAGTGCTCGGGTCATGTCAGTTGGGAAATCCAAGGCTTCAAAGCCTAAGTAGAATAAGTAAGTTAGGTTTTCAAAAGATAAGTTGTCATAACATATTTATACATATACAAATGTGTATATACAGTATATATACACGGTTTGTCTATGTGCACCTAACATGAAAGAACCTACCATTTGGAGAGAAGTGTAAGCGCTTTGCAAGAGCTTTGTCTACTTCAAGGAAGGCCTTCGTTAAAACTAATTCCAGATTGGTCTCCTCTGCCACAAGGTCCCTGAAACAACAAAATAGCTACAATGATCAGAATATCAGCTACAAAGGTAGGCCTTTTCTGTTACAATGTTTTCTGGTTCAAATTGTTAATCAGTCAGCTAATTTCCTGTGACAATGACTGATATAGATATGTGATAACAGCATATTTAATGATTTCCTTACTTGATGAATTTCTCCATGTATTTTTCACAGAAGTCAGCTGCTTCCGGTCCACCATGCCCATCAAAAACAGCAAAGTAGAGGATGTTGTCGGTCATTTGGGAGACCTGGAAGCGGTCTTCATTCTCTTTGCGTTGACCAATGAGCGAGGCACAGCCCACCTTTGATAAGCTGACTTTGGGAATGGGCTTGCCATAGCGAATACTGGGAGGCAGCAGGATGGGCTCATCAATACGATTGTCCCAGATGCCAAACGAATCCCAAGTGGTGGGCCGGCCACTGCTGTCCGGATCAAAGCGTGTGTTGCTGTGTCGCTGATCTGATGGGGTGTGAAGTTGTCTCTGAAAGATTGTGAACTGGAGATAGCTGTCGTGCTGCAACGGAAGTGGGATTAGGGCCATCTGACAAAGACCACTGCGACCCACATAAGGACCACTGCACCTTGCCAGGCGCGCAAGACAGGCTGCTGACATTACCCTGACAGCACGAACACTGGAGAAGCACTAGATGCGGAGGAAGAGGGAGGTCCCAACATGGAAGAAAATTTGTTTAGTTAAAAAGCAGACTTTTAATGAACATGACAAATAGCTTATTCAGGAGGGATCAATAGTACCATAATGTACCATAATAATATTATAGCTGCTGCCACCTACTCTGTGCTATTTGAGAAACCAGTCTCTTCAATCTAAACATATGCAAATGCTTTGGATTCCTCTTAATTCAAAGCACACAGAAAAAGGATATGCTGATACAATCCCTTTATTTTTTTAAATTTTAAACAAAAAAGGGCTTAAAACATTGACTAAGTCATAATGAGACAAATGGGCCAAGAAATTAACGCACAGTACTTGATATTTGTCACGTAGAGCTGAAACTGTTAATTGACTGACAGCAAATTAGTCAGTAAATGTTTTGATAATCAATTGAATCTTCCAGTCATTTATGATGTAAACACTGTCAAACGTTCACTGGCCAAGACTCTCTGTTATTAGGATTCTACACTAATCTTTATCTTGCATAATAACTAACTGATTATCTTTGGGTTTTAGATAAGCATTAATCTCCTCTGTGCCTTGTTCACTGTGATTGATATTTTACTATTTTCTAACACTTGAGAAAAGTCATTAATGGGAAAAATAATCAGATGATTAATTAAAAATGAATACAATAAGTCAGATGCAGTCTGATAGGTCCTGAGTTCACATCCCTCAAATCTGATTCTAATTAACCATATTCAAATCAAAATTTAGTCAATTATCATGGGGATTTATCAGTAACGCCCTTGCATGGACCTACGATCAATCTACAATCTACTATCTTTTCTAATCAACAAGATTCACAAAATCCAGCAGTAGCATTACATCTAAATACATTCTTTGGTACCGTCAAGATCTACGTTACAGATGAACGAATGATGCAACTCGTGAAGCTAGCTGCTTGCGCTAGCGATATACTGGTATCTCGATGCAAACACATGGGCCGTGCCCGCGTTTCTGATAATAGTGCTTCAATTATCGTTGTTAACATACAATTTTGCAGTTATTTAAAAGCCGAAAGGACAAATGTTAAAAGTTAAGTTTCGGTGGCGTTAGCATGAACTAGCTAGCTATCTTCCGCTGAACGGCGAGCTAAGGTGGCTAGGATTAGCTGGGAGTTCGCGGTTTGTCCAACATTACCGAGATAATCCCCCCCGACCTCACAGTGATGTGTTAACTAAAAACATACCTTGGACCTTTTAGATGTCTTATTATGCTTTAATCCTCTATTATATTCCTTTAAAAAACAGGCTAAATACTGAATGGAAACCGTCGCCTCCCTCTCGTCCAAGTTTGTCGGATGCGCAATGTTATCAAACAAGGCCTCTGATGTAACCGCGCCAATCGGCGTGCTAGAATCGTCTACGCCTCCTTTGACGCCCCGCGTAACGTGCACACGATTGGGCGAGTTAATTATTAATGACAGCCGTTTCCACCAATCATCAGCCGGCAGCTCTGGCACCCCGCATCCAATCAGAGAAGCAGCGACGTCGACGTAAGCAGCGGTACAGGAAATACCGCCTCGGTTGTTTTCCCACCCGAGGTGTGCGAGGACTCACCCCCTACCCTACCCTACCTCTGTTTGGCTCTGACTCCGACATTTCTCCTAACGCCAAACATCTCACCGCTTCTCTCACCGCTTCTCATGCCCAGACCTAACCAACCAGGCCGGCTAGAGGCGTAGCAGGGCGGGCCTTCGCTCACCTTGCCCGGGGTTCACCTGGGCAAACAGTTGTTGTTGTTGTTGGGTCCCAAATCAACACCACTAACCAGGATATTTTCATTATTTCCCCAGGCTCCTAAACACAAATCAGTGCTTGAGTCAAAAAGTTGATTATTAACTTCACAGGTAGTTAATTGGCAGTATTTCTGATAAATGGTTAATAGGTAGGTGTTTTTCACTGTTGGTCAGACAACAAAAGCAATATGAATATGGGTTTCAGGGAATAATGATGGACCTCTTCATTATAAATTTCATACACTGAGCAATCAATCGACAATATACTTGTTGCCCTGTCTCCTAGAGGGACTCTGTGACAAAATCTACTTTTAAGACCTAAACTGTTTAATTTACATTTACCTAATTTGTTGTAACATATTTTAGCAAATATCTAAGATTTTTTTTTCTCAGTGTCAAGTAACTAGTACACAGAAAACCTGGGGAAAAGTTGTGTTATTCCATTTCTAAGGAGGTTAATCCAGCCATGGTCAGACACTGATATTGAAAATTATCAGCAGTTGGCGCCTTACAAAACTCATAAAACAGGATAATACTCACCTGCCTTCGAATTTCTGATAAAACATAACTTTAAAACTAATTACATAAATGTAAGCTTAAAAGGGTCTTAAAATTGATTTTTAAACAGGATTCCCAGGATCACAAGATTTAGGATGGAGCATTCTACATACTCTAGTTAATAGGCCGTTGCCTTCCAGGTGCATGTTCTAGCCTAACCAACAAAAACAATCCTGCGATAATCACCTTTGGAGAGTATCCCTGGTGGTGGAGCACCAGGAGCCCCCCCGAGGCCTTCAACCAGGCTCTGCCCCTATGCTAAGAGACTATCTGCCCACCCAAAAACCAGGCCTGAAGCTGGAAATAAATAAATAGAATAGTCAGTGGTTTTAACCCAGGACCTACCCACTGGCATATTCAGGTGACCAGAGGACATCGACCAAAACGGCGAGTCCATAGGCTACATTGCAATTCTGGTGGTGTCAATTACTAATTCATTTTTTGATTACATATACAACGTAGATCCGAATGACCTCTGAGGGCCTCTGGGGGCCTCCGGGGGCCCCCTTCGGGTCCCCGTGTGTGAGAGCCTCGGCGCGGGCCTGTCAATAGGACAGAACGGGACCGAAACGGACCAATCACATCCCTCCTCCGCGTGACGTTCAGTGACGTCGGCAGGTGGAACTTCCGCTTTGGGTTTTCTAAGCGGAACCGAAACCAAACGCGCAATTTAAGGATGCGTCCCTCCAGGTAAGCGTCCCCATCCATTTAAAAAACAATTAACAAGTCAGACATATTACAACACGGTTCTTCTACATCTGTTAAGAAGCGGATTCCCGTTTTTTTTAGCCTTAGGACTGTCGGTCGGCGTTGCTGTAGCCTGCTAAGCTTAGTTAGCTAACTATCGACTGTAATGGCTTGTGAGGGGTCATCCGCTCGTCTGTTATGATCCCACCACTAAACGCTCAAACCAGACAATGTCAGCGCACATGTCAAGTTCCGACTGTTTTTTTATTATGTCGCACCACACGACCCGGATCCAGGCTGCTCCTCTGTAATTGTCACCCAAAGGCAGGATAAGGCAACGTCGAATACACGTCGTTACAGATGATACAACGGGACCATACACACCTCGCAAATGAACTCAGCTGCTCTTATTCTGATCGCAATGTGGGTGTCACCTCTGAGGCTCTGTTTACTGTAATAAGTCATTTGCTAATGCTTTACAGATCAGACATAAGCAGTTTATAATAACAACTTTTGGGTTTCCAGGTTGAAACGTCCTTCTTGTGCTCCCTGCGTTTTAAAGGGTTTCTGCATCAGAATATAATTTTCAGACCTTTTAATACCTTCATTGTTTTAGTTTATATTTTTTTTCTTCATTTGTGTTTAATCAAATAACTTCCATTTTCTCTTTGTTTCAGGTGATTCACAGATGATAAACTGCCAGGCTACAGCCAACAATTATTTTCGTTATCAATACGTTTCAGTTATTTTCTTAAAAAAAACCCCAAGTTATTGTTTTATGAGAAACAGTAATAAATACAAATATTTTGAGTTACTTTCATAGAAAGTTGAGAAACTAGCAAATGTTCACATTTGAGAAGCTGCTATCAAGGATTTTTTTTTTTTTTTTTTTTTGCATTTTGGTTAAAAAAAAAGATTGATCAAATATTAAAATTGTTGCAAATGGAATAATCAATTATTTAATCAATGAGCATTGGTTGGTGTATGGATGTTTGTGGAAATAATAAAAACTGCCCTTTTATCAGGTCAATAAGGGCCCAGAAACAGTTTTTTGCCTGGTGCCCCTCAGGAGGTAATTCTGGCTATGACCCCTCCAATAGACTGTTAGATCACCTTTCATCTGCAAAATCTGCAGGACAGCTGGACCAAAATCAGATCATAAAAATTTTATTAACATTTACATCTACAATCTAATTACGGATGTGAGCCCTGTAACCTTATAGTTTATTTTGAATATTTTTTTCCAGTCTCTCAGTTTACACCTTTTTGTTAGTAGGCACAGTTATATTAACTGTAACTGAAGTTTGAATAAAGGCAAATATTTTAAATGTATGTTTGCTGCAAGGGTTGTATTTACTTCTTTTCACTTCAAAACACAAGCCTGAAGGTTACATATTTACCAAAACTGTAAAGGGACTTTAGGAATGTTGATTCAACTTTAGAGGCTGTACTTTGTTCTGCTGTTGAGTTGTATTGCATTATTCTACTGCTCCTAATAAAAAGGTTTCTTTAACAAAATCAGGGATTAAAGAAAATTGTTTTAGTGAGAGCAAGCATAAGGTAAGATAGAGCAAGTGAACAATAAAAATGTCTATCAAATAGCAAGAACAAAAAGGAAAAAGGACTAATAAAAGGGAGGGATTTCAAATATTTAGTTTACCCTCATTGACTATGTGTACCTAATAAACTGGCAGATGAGTGCAGGTAATGTTATCCTTATTGGAGACAAATTGAACAACTTTCCAAAAGGGGGGGTGGGGGCAGATTTCTACTTTGTAGCCGTGGTTGGTGTCGGTAGAATTTATTTTCTAGACCTGGTCCTGGTCTCATGCAGCTGGTTCCCTGCTACTTTCACCTCTTCTTGTCTTTCTGTCTCCTGATTTAAATAATTTTTTTTTCGTCTCATTCTTTAAACTCTATTTCTGTTTATTAACCTTGGTTAACTCTATTAGTAGCATGCATGTATTGCAAGTGGATTGACATTAAGGCGGGACTGCTTGGAGCTGCTTAAACCGGGATTACACTGACAGGGTTTATTTAAACACACTGCCTGTTCCTCTGTCACAGAACTTACATCATTCTCACACACAGCCACACCCACCTCTAAATCCATCCTTACATCATTCTCAAAAACATCCTCAGGGCTCGTATATGGAGCACAATGATCAGTATGTGTCCCTCATGAAGAATAATAACATAGTCATTCTGTTCTTTTCTTCTTCTCCAGGGTTGGAATTTACATGAAGAGGAGAAAGCGGGGCTGCTCTCAAGCCTGAACATTATCGTCCTCCTCCCTCTGGCCATCACTCGCTCTGCCTCTACTGATCGGTGCTCATCCCTTCTCCCCTTGCCAAGATGCTATGTTGGGGGAACGCAAAGGATGGACAGTTGGGTATCGGTGTTGAGAGAAACCCTGTGTTTGAGCCAAGGAACAGTCATGTGTTCAATGGCAGGGGGCTGAAAGAAGTCGCTTGTGGAGGACAGCACTCAGTATTCCTGCTGCATGATGGTAGTGTGTACACATGTGGCTCTAACAGCTGTGGACAGCTGGGCCACGAAAAACCAGGGACCTTCCCAGGTAAGCTTTCACTTTGCATAATCATTAAAGATTGTAAACCGCACCGCCTTGCCACACTGCTTTCAGTAGGCGTGTGTGGAAAGCTATCATGTGCGAGAATGGGGGAGAAGGTGACAGGATTTGTTCTTAAAGGCTACATGTATTGGTGGTGATTGTGACTATGGCTTCTTTTCTAGAGATAATAAACGAAATTAGCGTTTATGTAGCTGTTCCAACTGGACTTTCTTTGGTAGAGTTATACCCTCATGGTGATGTGGTTCCAACATACCCACTGAAATTCTAGATATACCCATCGTGATGAAAAACTTTAGAAGCTTTCCAAATGTACAATGGAATGTTTGTTGCAGGTCTTAGCAAGTCCAGGGGCTGTCGAGTTTTACAGACAGTAGATATCACACCACCTGGATGTCTGAGCACCTACAGTGTGTAGAAAAGGATACTAAGTAAAAACTTGGTCATACCATATATTTCCATATATATTATGTATTCATTAAGATGTATTATATGCAACATGAAATGAATTTGAGAGAAAACTGACAGAAAGTTTATTTGCATGATGTGAATTTCAATTGGTGGAGTGTTTCTGTGTATTTTAGTATAAACACATTTTGCCCAAAATGGTTTCTGTTGACAACATCAGATTGCGCTACTGACCATATAGCCATTTTTAGGAGATTTGAAGCACCCTCATAGCTGGTGAGGTCATTGCGGACAGTTGCACATCTACACTGGTATCATGTGGGGGGAAGTGTTTGTACTGGGAAGGGACTACATAATAATACCATATATAGTATTATACTTTGAACTGTGTACATATATATATATATATATATATATATATATATATATAGATAGATAGGTAGATTATTATGTCGTTAAAGATCGTTAAATGATAGAATACCTGTCTTAAATGCCTTGCATGGGTCCTTGAATATTAAGCTGTATTATATGCAACATGAAATGAATTTGAGAGAAAACTGACAGAAAGTTTATTTGCATGATGTGAATTTCAATTGGTGGAGTGTTTCTGTGTATTTTAGTATAAACACATTTTGCCCAAAATGGTTTCTGTTGACAACATCAGATTGCGCTACTGACCATATAGCCATTTTTAGGAGATTTGAAGCACCCTCATAGCTGGTGAGGTCATTGCGGACAGTTGCACATCTACATTGGTACATGTGGGGGAAGTGTTTGTACTGGGAAGGGACTACATAATAATACCATATATAGTATTATACTTTGAACTGTGTACATATATATATATATATATATATATATATATATAGATAGATAGATAGATAGATAGATAGATAGATAGATAGATAGATAGATAGATAGATAGATAGATAGATTGATTATTATGTCGTTAAAGATCGTTAAATGATAGAATATTTGTCTTAAATGCCTTGCATGGGTCCTTGAGGACATTATAAATGAACTTTGCTTCATCAGAGCCTATAGCATAAAAAAAATCCATTTCATGTTTATATCCGCCTAAGATAACACCACCGTGAAAATCAAAAACAGAAGTTAGTCTAGTTTTGACAAAATGTTAGTTAGACAAGAGTCATGGGTCAGGGCTGTGCTTGCTAAATGACACGGCAGCTTGAAAGTGAAAAATCAGCCAAATAAATTGGTCATGTTGCCTCTTTGAAAGGAAAATACCTGCACTCCCAAATCAAAGCTGTACTTACTTTGAATTGTTTTTTTCCTAACATTGCCACTGCTAAAGTCTGACCTTATCTCTCTCCTCTCCACAGAGCTAGTAGGATCTCTGGATACTCAGAAGATAACCATGGTGTCGAGTGGTCAGGCCCATTCTATGGCGGTGAATGAGCAGGGTCAAGTCTTTGCCTGGGGAGCTGGTGAAGGGGGTCAGCTCGGCCTGGGGACTGCAGAGGTGGCTGTTCGTATCCCAAGGTGACTGTGCAGTGCACCGCGGGAGAAGTGAAGCTTTCATCTTTAGACAGGAGAAAAACATTGCAAGAAAAGGACTTTTGAACAGGAGGGGATGGGAGCATTTAAGCATAAGTAGGTGTACTAAATCAACCAAAACAGAAAACGGAGTTAAAATCAATGATGACTGAATTCTGTTTAGCTGTTTCAGTTTCAGGGTCCTGGTGTTGTGAATGCTGGCTCACTGTCACACTGCCTTGGCTTACTGGGGTATTTTAATAGGACAAAACCATTGTTAGCGTTAATGATAACACCTGTGTTTTGATGTTATTAATGACATTTTCTATAAAGTGTATTGATTTTGGCCAGTTTTAAATTTACTCTGACACTGGTCAAATATAAATTAGACAGTTGCACAGAAACAATGACTGACCAATGTTAGGTCAAAGAATTAGGTGCACAGCTGTTGCACGGTAGCATTTAATGATACCACTTGAAAACTGATGAAAAGAAGAAAACATGGGTTCTACTGTACTTTGTGTTCTGTAGAGTGAGCAATGAGTAGCATAGTCAGACATGTTTTTTTTACTTTGAAAAAAGGTTGTAAGTGTAATTTTAATTAACCATGTTGTTTATCTTACTACTTTATTTGAGAAATCTTTATAATGGGTATTTTTTCATTTGATAAACAATAGATTTTCCTGTTCTATTTAGGTTGGTCAAAAGACTGTGTGACCATCGCATCTCCCAAGTAATGTGTGGAAATCAGCACTGCATCGCACTTTCCAGAGGTGTGAAAGACACAGTCTCTTCATAACACACTAACACTGGTCAGATCAGGAATCTGGTCTCCATACACCCAATATCCAAACTGTATCCCCATCCTGTTGAAAAGATTGAAGGTGAAACCTGGTATCAGAAAGCCTCTCAAATTCATTTTAGGTAAATTGAATTTATTTGTTTTTCTTCAAGAGACTGAAATTTTCTCATAATCAAATGATTTTTAAAACTACCATGAAGAAACATATCTGAAGAAAGTAGCCTTTTAGGACAATTCTTATTATTTTTAGGTATTTTATTTATTTATCCGATAATACAGGCACTAAAATAAAAAGGCAGAAAGTAAATATTGGGCACTATATAGTACACTGCATAGATACAGCCATTGTGTTTGTAGTTTGAGCGGAGACCTAAGGGTTTTTCATGATTTATGTTATTTTTTTATTTGATAGTGATGTAGAGATAAGAATAGGAAATATGGGCAGAAAGTTTAATTTTGTTATTAGATTAAAGTGGTTATTTTTTGGGATAGCCTTTCGGCTGGTTAAAGTTAAATTGTAAAGTTGTCAGTGTTTTTGTTTAGGTCAGAAGTGATTGGTTTTTAAGTAAGTCTAGAGCTACAAAGGTTATGATAGAAATCTGGATTGCAGTTTGGTTTCTGCCTATAAATGAGGCGAGAGGTGGAGCTTCTGACATCCAGACAGCGCCACATTACCAAACAAATGTTGCATATTAGCCTCTACTTTCTCGGTGTAGATGCATAGTTAACAATTCCACGTTTCCTTCCCCCTCTCAGATGGGCAGCTTTTCACGTGGGGACAGAACACCAGCGGTCAACTCGGCCTGGGGAAAGGAGAGCCCAGCAAGCTGTTCCCCCATCCCCTGAAGTCTCTGGCAGGGATTCCTTTGGCACAGATAACCGCCGGGGGAGACCACAGCTTCGCTCTCTCCTTGTCCGGAGCCGTTTTTGGCTGGGGCAAAAACAGAGCAGGACAGCTGGGTCTCAATGATAAACAAGGTAAGAATTCGCTGGATTGGAAGAAATAGGACAAGTTATTTAGGAATCTAAATTACAGGATGTATTAATTTTCTTTACAGGAAATATCTAGGTTTAACACAGAACATAGGACTTTGAATATTGTTTGGCCCTGGATGGAAAAGTGTAACATGTTTTTTATACAGGAATTGTACAAAGAGGAGTAAGAAATATATGTCAGATTACGCACATTGTAAACAAGTAGTTCTGTTCAATGCTTTGCAACAATACTTGTTCAATATTAGCCTCCTTTACCTCACAATAAGAAGTATGTTACTGGTTAGAAGTGTCCATTTTTGAGGGGAGGATATTATGGAAACACTTTATGCACACCCTCTGGGGCTTTCTTTTTTATTTTCTTACTTAGCATGAAAAATTATCTATTGAAAAGTGAACTTACTGTTCGACTTCCACTATGATGATAGAGTCAAATGCAGAAGTTCCCAAGTTCCCCTAAGACTTACCTCTCATTTGTGTGAATAATTTAAACCAGTAGAAATGGAGAACAGCGTGACCTTACTTGTCTGTTTATGTTCTTGTCCGCAGATCGGGCTGTCCCTTGCCACATCAAGTTTTTGAGATCTCAAAAAGTTGTTTACATCAGCTGTGGAGCTGAGCATACAGCAGCACTCACAAAGGTACGGATATTGAATAACCCTAACTGATACATTTCAGTTAAAGACCTTCATACATATATGTTTATTTAAAATGTCCATCAACCAAGATGACCTTTATAACACAGATGAAATCTAAATCTTATTACAGCCAGACTGCCTAACCCAAACTAATCTTAATCCACCACCTGACATGGAGGCTTTAAGTATGTTCTTTGAGAAAAAAAACAGTATTGTAGTTTTACTAACTGCAAAACTTTGCTGAGAATTTCTGTCTCAATCAGCAGCTATAAAAAATGACTGCTGCACTGTCTGCCTGGCAGGATGGTGGTTTGTTCACCTTTGGAGATGGCTCGTGGGGTCAGCTGGGTCATGGCTCCAACAATAATGAAATTTTACCCAGACGAGTGCTGGAGCTCATGGGCACTGAAGTGTCCCAGATCGCCTGTGGCAGGTACTGTCTGTTCTAAACCAACACTTTGTTTTTAAGTCATTTAAACCCAGCAGTACATTCTCTCTGTGTGAATCTTTAACTTTGTTGACTGCCTCAGAGATCTAACTATCGTAACATTTGAAGCTGTGGTAAGTGATTGTGTTGTACTAGTCTGGTGTTGTATTTGACTGCATCGACGGTAATAATAATAATAATAATAATAATAATACACCACAACACAAAAAAAAAATCATCATCAGCTGTAGAGTTCTCTCAACAGTTTTCTCACACAACTAAACAAAAAAAAAAAATAAAATTTGCTTGATTAAAAAAAAAAAAAAAAAAAAAAAATAAAAAATAAAAAGTTTATTGCAGGTTGATTTGTATCACAGTAGATTGTAGCCAACAAACCAGTAACTCTCTGTATAGAGGCTGGTTGTGTCACCTGTGCACCTTAAATCTTGTTTCTAAAAGTATTTCTCTTATCAGGCACCACACATTGGCGTTTGTACCTTCCTCTGGTATGGTGTATGCGTTTGGTTGTAACAGTCATGGCCAGCTCGGCACAGGATTGCTCGGGGATGCTAGAGGCCTATTTCCTGTGAAGACCACTTTGCTGACTGGACATTTCCATAGAACAGGTAAGCAGAAGACCCGTTACCTTGTACAAAATGCATAGCCATTCATTGAGATATCTTTTGTAGTCACATTCAGAGAGCTTAAAACTTAGAATCACCATTTAAAAATCTGTAAAACTGACATAATGGACTACCATCACAGTGTAATGGTTTCTCTAAGATTCACTCCGAAAGCGGTCAACTGTCCTGTTAGTGGCCAGCCAGGCTCTCTTATACTTTACTGTCACTTGGCTGTGGCAATTCTGACGTGGGTGGTTTATAAATAGGGATGCGCAGACTGTTGGCAAAATAACCAGTGATAAAAGCCACAAGGATAGCAACTACACAAAAAGGAACCGTACTTATATCCACAGCAGTTTGTTATCAGGGATCAGAATCCAGTTTGCAAATTAAAAGTGATTGCTGATAGTATAATCTATTGTGTGTGGGACAGAGGAAACTTTTTGTGCTGGAACAAGACTCCCTATAAAGTTTATCAAAATAAAAGATTATAATCATTGTTTGATGTTTTCACAATTAATTAACCTTTATGCCTTGTGGCCATCAAGTTCAAGTTCAAGACAACTTTATTTGTATAATACAGTGTCACCGAACAGCGGTTTACAGTAAAATAAAAAAACACGGGAAACGGGTTCTCAATGTTAGTATTTGAATTATTGTTACCAGATGCTGACCAACTGACATGTCTGTCTTTCCTTTCTTCATCAGAATCAAAACAATATATAGTGACCAAAATCATCTGTGGAGGAGACCATAGTTTCTTATTGTACTCTAATGAACAGGTATGTGATTTTTTAATCCCTGTTCTCCAGTTTTTTTGCCTAATTTATTATATTTTCCCCAATTGATATCTAGTGTTTTTATTGTCTGACCATTTTATGACATCTTCTTTTAGTCCTGGTGATTCTTGTCGATCCCTCCAGTTTTCGATGTTTGTCAGTAACAAATTGAAAGTAAATATGTCAAAGTGCCACAGTTTTGCCTGATAATTAACAATTTTGCCATGTTTAACTCTTCATTTTACTGAGTTCTCATCTAAACTCAGAAAGCATAAAGAGAGGTGGCATGTAGAGGTAAAATTCAAGTGTCAAGTATAAGGATTTAGTTTTAAAGGTGAGATACAGCATGCCATCTTCACTCTCTGCCTTTGTTAAACCCTCAAAACTTTCCTTAACCAAATCAAAATTTCAACCCCCAAAAAAGCCAAAAATCAAATATCACACCCAAAAATCTCTCAATTTAAAATTCAACAAATAGTTGTAGACGGTTTCTGTGTGTGACCACAGGGTGGCATTCATGTCAAACCTTTTAACAGTTCCTGTTTAGGAATTGAACTCTATATGCTGCAAATGTCTTCTACAAATATGCAGCAAATTGCCAGGAATCTGCACAGATAGACATAACACTCACTCAGCCTCAACAGTGAAATATTTATGCCTATTTATTTTATCTTCATGGAGGAAAGAGACACAACCCAGACTGTCTCTGTTCTGAGCTATGCCACACACAGCGGAAGAGCCACTACAAACAGTTTCCCAGTGCTATTATTCTGTCTCTGTTTATCTTCCTCTTTGCAGAGCTCAGTCCCCCCAGAAGACTTCAGAGTGATTAATATCAGTAAAAGCCTCTCCCCAATCAATTATGAAAGGTTGAATTCATGGAGGTTAAAGCTGATGTACAGTGCAGATTCTAGTGTCACAAAGTAAGTCATGAATAAGAAATTATCATTTGAAATGTATTGTATCCTTCTGCATTTTTACGTTATCTTTATATTTAGTTTTAGAGATTTAGTGTTATCAATTTTTTTTAACTTGCCTGTATTTTCACAAGTAAGATTTAATTTTCTTTAAAAAAAAAGAAACAATCTCTGTAATTGTTGATCAGTTAACACTTTTTGTGCTCTGTTTTTTTTTTGCTCAGTGACATTATAGTTCATCTCTCCTCTACGGCTTGTTGGAATGCCAGCTTCTTGGACCAAAGGTAAGCTAACTTACACAGGAACTTATCTCGGGCTTTTTCTCGCTTCACAGCACGTTGACATGTATTAATGCAAAGGTTTGAAATAAGAAAAAGAAAACAATATACAGAGAAAATTGGCCTTTACAGCATCAAATGGACAAGAGATGGCATAAAACTGTTTTGCTGATTTTATAAGTTGCAGAGTGTATTATCTAACTGAAATAAATGACACAATGAATGCACCACTAAACCTCTCCTAGCGCTTTGGCACACAACAAGCCACTATAGTATCAAACCGGCAGGTGAGGAAAACTCTAATTGCACTTAAGAATCAAAAATTTATTACTAACGTCATTCACATTGTAGCTTCCTCATACAGTGACAGGCTTGTGATTCAGGCATATACACCCAACTGAAATAGAAAATGAATACAATGGCACTAAAAAAAACCCCACACATGGCCAAATGTAAAGACCCATACTGTTTGTAAGCAAGACTCCTGGGAACTGACTCACCAGGGACCTCACAGGGTCCACTTACTTGCTGATCACATACTCTCGTGCTGATCCTCAGGGCAGGGAACGCTGCCGTCTGTTTGGTCGCTGAGATCTGTGAGACTCCAGATTTCTCTGGCCATTAGTCCGTGCGTAGTTGTAATGGCTTTTTAGCACAAACTTATCAGCAGATATTTATCGTTTCCTCAGTATCAACTGCGTAGGACATCAGGGTGGAAAATAGAGCTCTGGAGGAACAAAGGTACTTAATACCGTGATCTCTGCGGAAATAACTAAAGCTCACTCGGGAATAAGAGCTATTTAAACAACAAACCTGTTTTCTCTGGAAAGTAACTGGGGATACTTGTTCTTTACTTGAGTAATTCTATTTTATGTTATTTTACACTTTTCCTTCAAATATAATCAACAAATAAATCATAATGTATTATAGATTAAACTAGCAGTATATGAAGTAGTTAAAATTAGCCCCATTCTTTACCAGCTGTAACATTAAAGTGATGCTTGCTTTAATGCATCAGTAATTATAATTTCATTATGTTACACACTCTTGACAGTGAATACTAGAGTGATAAGTGTATATACCTCATTTAGCAAGTCCTTTACTGTGGATCCATATACATGAGTCTAAGATTTAAAATCAAGACTCGAAATTCAGTGTACCTGTGAGAGTAACGGCTCTGAGATGTGCAGTGGGATGTGTGTAGTGTTTATAGCACATGCAGGCGCAGTAGGTACAGTCATAGTCGCTGTGTTCTTGTTACATTTGGCACCCGGAGTTGCCCATATAGTTCCTCAAGCTTGCAGACTACTCAGAACGCAGTGGTTCATCGTTCAAACACACAGTTCACAGGGTGGTAATCACAGAGACTGTACTATCTGCATCAGTGTTTTTTGTTTGGCAAACAGTCTCCGCAGGACCGGATCCCATTTATTTGTGTTATGACTAAATAAAACCTGTGCTGTAAGAATGAAAAGTATTACACTGTAAATAGTTGCTGTCCCTCGAGCTCAGGGTTCTTTTTGTTCTGCTGAGGGGATTCTGTGCGTTTATCAGTTGGTGCTCACAAGGCCAACGAGGAGATCTACTTAGGGATTGACTTAAATACCTTCACGCTGGGTGCACACCTAAGCATTGCTCATGTTGTGTCGAGAATTAGCATCTACCATCGTGACCTACCACATGACGGATTGGAATAGACTGGTGTTTAATCGGAAGCAACTTTGAGGTTTTCCCGCAAAGTCGCTGTTTTTGTCCTGTTACTGATCCCTGAGATAACATAGATGGCCCAGATGATCAAATGTTTATTTGCTTTCTCAGTGATGATACGCACTTCAAAACCAACCCAAAGATCCCAGGCATCGATCTTAACTCTGTCAGACTGCTATTTGAGACACTCAACAAACCGGCCTTCTCTGGACTTCTGGAGCAGGTACAGGTTAATAGTGCATTTATAAATGAATGTGTGCAAGGTGTTAGCATCTTTATGTTCTATTTTATCCTCCGATTCCAGTCTCCTGTATTCCATGGGCATCGATGTGCAGGACTTGTTGATAATTTCCTAGGCTTTAAATGAAAATACAGAAAGATAAAAGTTTAACATCTCCATGCAGCTTTAAAAGCCACTACGTTTACTGATTAGAGCAAAACCATGTAACTTTTGAAAGGTGGAATTGCTTCCTTTTACAAATGAAAAGTTGAATTTTATAAGCAATAAAACGTACTTTTGCTCATCAATTCACTCATTTCCTGCTTGTGGTCACACTTAGTCGATCTCACATAAGGCCATCTAATGATGATGTCCTTAAAGCTGCACTGATCAGTGTTTTTATATTAACAGTAGGTAGTTACATACACATATACATAGTTACGTAGTTACTATACCAAGAGAATTATCAGCGGATTCTGCAGTTGTCCTCTTCTGTACAGAGCATTTTAGCCAAAAAAACATATCTAGCAACTAGTTGGAGGATTTACCAGGTAAAGAGCCTGATATTTCTCTCAGGAGTTGGGTGTAAACCAAAAAAAAAGAACAAACAGCCAAAAAAACAAATCTAGCAACTAGTTGGAGGATTTACCAGGTAAATAGCCTGATATTTCTCAGGAGTTGGGTGTAAACCAAAAAAAAGAACAAAAAGGAAATGGAAACAATGCTAACATGTTTGCCATAGCAACTTTTTGAAATGATAACATGTAAGATGTTATTTTAACAAATTGTTCTACTGTCCCCAAACGGCAAACATTGGAGATTCTCAGGAACTAAAGGAAAATTCAGTCCCGTAATCGCCATATCTGGTCACTTTTTAGCAAACATTACAGAGTCTTGGTTTAAGGAAATGTTGATTAGATGTTACTATGGAGAAATGGACCATTTACTCAAATTCAAAACCTCCTTATTTTACATCTAAACCAACCCCTAAATCCATACTTGTTTTGGGAGCTATCATATCCATGGATATCATAGAATGTGGGTTTTGATTTGATCCCCTGAACTAAAATGTTCGAATACCAAAAAAGAAGAAAAAAACCCATGACTTTGATTTGATATTGAGAGAAGACTCAAATTAGTTTCCTGTTCGGATTTTTTCCTTCCCAGTGAAGCAGTTAATGGTGGAACTTTGGGATGTTACACAGCATTGCCTATCTAGCATATGGTTTAAAAAGAATCTTGCATCCCATATGTGAATATTGTGCTTTTTTTGAAAGTACATCAAGTTCTGCCACAGATCCATGGCACAAAACGCAAGACTGAGTCATAACCTCTAACATTAGCTCAGTAATGTTAGGTTTGGGATTTGTGTATCTCAGCCCAACATGAATTATAATCTGTTTGTAGACCAAGGCCACTTTCCAAACCACTGAAAGCCTCTCCCATAATTTAGTGACTGATATTTTACTCCTGCTGCCTAGTGGATCAAAATTCTTTTGGAATTGGAAATTATCCCATGAATTTCTCTGGTTTACTTGTAATTTTCAAAAATATCATAGTACAGTTTAAATTATTTTCCCTGTATAACGACAGATATTGTTTCTTAGGGTTATAAATAAAGGTCGAAATTTGTTTCTAACGCTCTTTTTAGGCCACCAAGAGTTTTGAGAGTCTGTTGATCCCTCAGCTGCCGCACTCTCCTCCTGATGTCGAGGCCATGAGGATCTACCTCATCTTGTCCGAGTGTCCGGCTCTGCAGGACTCCAAGAACTACATCCGCCTCACGATTCCCCTGGCAATGGCCATCCTCCGGCTAGATGCCAACCCCAGCAAAGTATTGGGTATTATATATGCATGCAAACACCAGAAGTGTTTTTACACCTATCAAGCCACTTGAAATCAATCCTGGTAGCTAACGACACAGAACATCATGTCACGTAACACTGTGCCATGTAACATAACACTGAAGCACTCCTCAGTTGACAGATGCAATATGGCAGCATCCTTATCCATATCCATGTTAAATGTTCAATGTGCTGAGCTTGTTATCCATAAGAATATTTCAGAGACACCATCAAAATAGAAAATATTTAAAGAAATGCACGTAGCATCACCAAACATTAAAAGGCCTGGTTGTTAATGGAGTTTTGAAGCCATTATGCATATTTTGGAAAAAAACAGGTCTTCAGAGGTAAAGAGGTAAAGTCAGTCGATAGCTGCTCAATGGTTTTCAGTGTAAGAAGAATCAAAAACAAAGAAAGGGTTGGCCACACAAGAACTCCACTCTGAGCCAACTCACAGCTTGTTGGTATTTTTTCAAACGCCACTGTTTAACTTTGCAAAAATTTTTAAAATAAATACTTTTTTAAGTTGGCCCAGAACTGATATATTTGGAAGTTCACAAAATCAGATTGATATACTCGGCGGAACAATGTGGACAAATTTGGATAACACCTTTTGATACACATTAAAGTAAAAGAAGCATTTGTGTGAGGAATGAAAAAAAGAGAGCTTGAGAGAGAAGTCTCCGCACATCTGGCCAATCGCTTCATGAGGCGGGCCTGAATTTTTGTCTGTTGGTTTTAGAAAAATTGTTGGACACAGTTGAAAAGGTGGACCCTGTCTGGACCCTGCTTTTCATTTTTTTACGGCCTTTGTGCAGAGGTTCCTACGGTAGCTTTTAGTGTTCATGCATGAATATGCTAGAACAGAGACATGTTCATACCCAGAAAGAGGTACAACATTGTTATTCTAAGCGTTTAGAAACACTGACATATCACTGAGGGAACTAACCCAACTAAAGTATAACATGTGGTTATAGTAAAAAAATCATCATGTGGTTTTGGTTGAGAGATTCACTCTGTAATCGCATTAAACCTTCTTCTCTAACCACGCAGATAACTGGTGGTGTTTTGTGGACGACAGTGTGTTCACCAGAATGGTCGACATGTACAAGAGCATTGTCGTCTTTATGCTAACGGGAGGAAAGACACTGCTGGTACCAGTGTTCTATGAGAACTATTTTCTTGCCACGCTAAGGCTGCTGGAAAAACTCCACAAGGTATCCACAAAGGTCACCTACTGCACCTGTAAACAAGCCATCAGCTCTACTGTTGTTCCTCAGTATAGTCTGAAGAGGAAATGTGTTTGTCCCGGTCGCTGCAGAGGGAATCTATACCCTTCTGCATGCCGTGACGTTTCCAGGGATTGAGGCAGGTGTTTGTTTCATGTTCCCAGGTAAACTTAAAGGCCCAACATGTGGAGTACAACCGCTTTTATATCCCTGACATCACCAGCCTGGTGGACATCCAGGAAGACTACCTCAAATGGTTTCTGAGTAAAGCTGAGATAGTGAGTACTGAAATTCCTCCGACAACGTTACGCTTCCTTGCTACTCGACCTCTGCTGATCCGGCACACATGCTCACAGCACTTCGATCTGGGACCCAGCTGTACTGCTCTATACCCAGGTCATTCTCATTGTCTGCAGGGACAGTGAGGAATTTGTTTCATAACTGCTTGTCTCTCTCTCTCTTGCCGGTTCCTGGTATCCAGTGACTGTCTAACTTCACAGACAAGCCTCTATAACTCTTGACATTTGCGTCAATTTGTATCTTACCACAGTTCTGCTCTTGACCTTTTTCTCTCAAATGACATTACTCTCTCTCTCTCATTTCATTTTCTAGAAAATGGGATCATCCCCCTCACAGGTACTGGAATTTAAGATTGACCATAAACATCCCAAGTTACTTATTAGATTTATTTGTCCCATATATAATCATTAGTGTAATAAGAATATTTTTAGCTCTGTCTTATTTTCCCTGCAGAGTGACTTTCCCTCGGTGAACCTATGTGCCTACCCATTCATACTGAACGCCCAAGCCAAGACAACCATGCTGCAAACGGATGCCGAACTGCAAATGCAGGTACCTGCTGCTACTATAAAAGTAATTTGGTTTGCGATTTCGCACAGAAATTATTTGGGTTTAACGAAATGGATCTGAAGTCATTTGTATGAAATAAAGGTTGGTTCAATCGAACTGTTCACAGTTGATGTGTTGTTTTTTTTCATTTTGCATTATGCATTCGTCTGTTTCTTTCCCACCTCTGCCTGCGTCTGTTATCAAGATGGCAGTAAGCGGTGCAAACCTACACAATGTCTTCATGCTGCTTACACTGGAACCCCACCTTGCCCGGAATCCTTACCTGGTGCTCCACGTGCGCCGGAACCATTTAGTAAGCGACACCCTGCGTGAGCTCACCATGTACTCTGACGTGGACCTTAAGAAACCACTCAAGGTAAGAAAATCACTATACCTTTGTCATTTTGATAAAAGAAAAACCTGTGTACCTTCTGTAATCTGCTCGTCTTCCTCTTCCTCCCTCCAGGTGATCTTTGATGGAGAGGAGGCTGTGGACGCAGGCGGAGTAACTAAAGAATTCTTCTTGCTGCTGTTAAAGGAGCTGATGGATCCTGTTTATGGAATGTTCACTCATTATAAAGAGTCCAATCTACTGTGGTTCTCAGACAAAGTAAGCCACTGAGCAAAACTAAACTTTTATTAAGTTGAAAAAAAAAAAAGATTAAATAACGTCAGTCACTTACTGACCATATTTATTGCCAGTTGTGGAAAGTAACAAAGTACATGTACTCAACAGTTGTTAAATACAGTTCTGAGGTACTTGTGCTTTACGAGTGTGTTTCCAAATTATGTTGCTTTCATCCTGCTATAAATCAGAAGGAATCTTTATTCAACAACATTTATCTGAGACCTACAGTTAATATTGTTACTTGCAGATAACATTATTACAGATTACACTCAACATAACAGCATATAACTTAGTCCTATACAAGTTATTCGTATGATTCTACTAAGTGTTGATTAGCCATCATAAAAGGGTCATTATTATAATCGCTCACAAAATGACAATTGCAATTGTATAGAGCATAAGTTGTACAGATTCTATTATGAAAGACTAAAATTTAGCATTTCAACTTCAACTTCAACTTGAAACAACATAGAGCCAAACAGACACGAGAGAAACGTATGAATCTCTTCAGTAGTCACAGCTGCAGTCACAGCTGCACACAATGAAACACTCGGAGCATTTCCTTTTTGATAAAGGAGATAGTTGTTTTTGATGCAGTTTCTCATGCAAAGGTTAAGTTTGTCTCCTGAATGTCTCCTACACTTGCTGGGGATGAGGAGCAGTGGCGGTTCATTGGAATTTAGATTTAGAGATAAGGCACCTGGAAAGTTTTTCGAATGATGGCTTTAACATCTGTCACTTGAAAGGCAGATTTGAGACAATATTTCCGTAATTCAAATGACCTTTTGTTTGAGGGTTTGGTTGGAAGCTTTTTAATAGGCTTTTTTCCCCCCCTTTTTTTTTTAAATACTTGATAACAGTAAGCTTCTAATGGATCGCTTGAATGTTGGCTCTGGCTTTTATTCGACCTGCAGCTTTATTTCCCCCAGAAGAGCTTCTGATTCTGGCGTCACACGTACTGACACTGTGCGTCAGCGGGGACATTGTGGTTTACAAAACACTAACCTCTATAAGGGAACATGACCGTGAACTTTGAGAATCATTAGAGTTACGTAAGAGAAATCACACTTAGCGAACACTTTAGTGACCTGTTTTTCTGTCTATGCAAGGTCAAATTTCTTATTCATTATAATTAATGAGTTATCCTAATTTCATTTGCCCAGGCCTCTTGGAGCAGAGATTTCCTAGAACAATGAAATGTCTTAGATACACTCACAGAGACATTCAAATTTAAAATGTGCATACATACATATATGTATGTATGTAACGCTGTTGCAATGATGATGGTTTTCCTCTCTTCGTCCCCAGTGTTTTGTAGAGCAGAAGTGGTTTCACCTTATTGGGATCATCTGTGGTCTGGCCATCTACAACTCCACAGTGGTGGACCTCCACTTCCCCCTGGCTCTCTACAAGAAGCTACTTGATGTATCACCAATGCTGGAGGACTTCAAGGAGCTCTCCCCCACCGAGGCCAGGTAAATCTGCTGTTGTAGGTCACTTTGCAAGGCACAGCTTGCTCTATTGTTATGTTGTTATTATTAGATGGTATCTTTTTTTTTTTTTTTTTCCAATTTTGAAATTATTATTTTTTATGTATCCGTGAAAATGCACGCCACTACCCCTCTATTGAATTTGCAGCAGGAAGGGTCAGCGTTTCCTCAGTGCCTACCTGTTTCCAATTGTCCAAGTATTGTGTTGCTATTAGAGACAACACAACTTCAAAAGCTACACTTTTATTGTGACTTTCTTAAAGGTTTGAGCAGTTCAGTTTCGACAGACTAAAGTCAGCATGCTGCCCACCTCTCACTGACAAGACGGAGATAAGATGTTGTTTAGATAGTTGTGTAAAATGGAGTAAAATGCACAAGCTTGTCCGAGTTTTTTTTTTTTTTTCATTTGTGTTTTGTCTGAATGACTTGAGCAGTAGTTGGTGTCCAGTTGTAAGACAATAACACTCCATCCTCTTTGACTAATTAGTATATTCTTTGCCATTTGTCCTCTTTCCATGTTTCCTGTGTTTTGATGGTAAATATCCAGCATCTTTTCCTGTATATTGTTTGAGGGAAAACTGACACAGCACTCCCTGTGAGTCATTCCCTATTATTAGCTAAGGTTATACCACTGATCTAATCTAATAACCAGTTTTGGTGTTCCCCGTCTATTTGGTCCCTGGTTTTCTTTTTAAAAGTCAAACCGGGCCACAGCGGCATGACCCCATACAGTTGCAGATATCGCTAAAATGAAGACAGCATTACTACAGCTGTAAACGAAGTTCTTAGCTCTATGTGTGTTAGTGATGAAGGAGCTATTTCTCATGTGAGAATGCTTCTGACCTTCACCTTATATTTGTTTTTCTCGCCCTGCACACACAAGATTAATAGCCTGTGCCTTTCCCCACTGTCACGATCATGTGTTATTTATTAGTGTTGGGTCTTTCTCAACATTCCTTTTATTTATTCTCTGCAGGAGTCTACAACAGCTTCTGGACTATGACGGAGGTGATGTGGAAGAGACATTTCTTCTCAACTTTGCTGTGAGCATAACTTTTCATATGTTATGCCACCTTAAAGGAAAAGGCTGGTGTTGTTCTCTTTTTTCTTATGGTCAACAAATCCCATGAAAAGACCAAAATCAACAATGTATAAGATTGTCTTTTTATGCTCTCTGACTTCCTTACCCTGTTTGTGACTCTCAGCCTCAAACCCCATAGTTTAGACGCCATAAATGTTTAAAAACAGTTAGCAAATAAATGGTTTAATTTTTTTAAAAAAGGTGAAATAATTTCCTGCAACAGCTCGGTACTGTAGTTTTTAGCAAATATTACTCAAACGGGAGTGAAACGTCTTATTTATTGAGGACTATTTTCAGCTGTGGACTAATACACATGTGGTTCACTTGAGTATTTACAGCAGCAGGACAATGTTTGTGGTGTGGCGGCAAGAAAATTGGTTTTGATCTGGTACCAAGAAATACAATAACAATAACAATAATAATAATAATAATAATAGAAACAATAATAGGGTAGAATAACCAATATTGATACTAAAAGTGGCTAATTAGTTTTATGAGTGTAATGCAACTCTCATTGTCATTAAGTGGTTTGATATTTTTTCGTAACTTAATCATATGTATGTTGAAATACAAGATGCTTTGGTGATAAATGTGTTTACTATATAAATGCTTTAAATTAATGAGGCATTGCTGTTGCATCAGCAGAGAATACCTGTTCCTGCATGATCTCATTTCAGATTGCATTATTTTTTCCTTGGATAACGATCCTCAAAACAAGAGTTAGTTTTGGTAGGATCCATAGAACCATACTGGATCCGCGTACTCATAGTATGTTCGACCGTCTCAAAATAAATTATAATGATCTTGTTTATTGTAACAAAGGAAGATGTAACCTGAGAAAATATACATACAATGTCAGCAGACTTTTAACTGAACACTGTTGGATTATGAGCTCAGTACCTCACAACCTCTGCTCTTCACTCTCGCTACATCGAAACCTCTATTCTCTGATCTGAGGATATCCACTGTGTTTAAATCTCAGATCACCAGGGAGAACTACGGGATGACAGAAGTCAAGGAGCTAATCCCTGGAGGAGAGAGCATCAGCGTGGACAAGAACAACAGGTGAGGCAGCTTGACAGAGCCAATTCGTCCTGCCCAGGATTTAAGACAAGATTTTCACAGATTGGATTACTGTGGGAATAAAATCATGTACTCTTCTTTCGCTTGATGTCCCATTTTAAAGGATCTTGCTTCAGGAATATTTCTAATGCTTAACACTCTGGCTGTGAAAAAAAAAATAATTTTTTTCTTTTATTTTTTTCCAACACTGAGATTATCCTGTGCTCATACAGCTGTCACCTTGTGTCCCATTGTTCCAGCTGAAGGTCGTGTTTTGTGTTAAAAAAGATTTTGGTATTTGAAGTGTCGCCCTGTGTTTTATTCTCCGCCGTCCCCACCCTGCGTCTTAACCTCGTCCTTGTGCCAGTGGCATTGATCAAAGTGTTATGTGGAGGAATTGTGGGGTGGGCGGTGTGAGCATGTCTGGCTGCTGGTGCTGCACAGATGGCGACAGCGGCATTGACCCAAGTCGCTCCTGCAAAATCCCCTAAGCGTTGGGACATTAAAACTGTAATGACAGAAATAATAGAGGAATCCCTGTCATTGTGATGTTAAACAAGAGGCCGAGAGAGGCCGATTTAGACCGAAGGTTCCTGCCTCTGTGTTTTTCCTTCAGTGTTTGTGCTCGCAGAGCTTTCTTAACTCTCTGGCTGTGTCTATATTGTCGCACACACACAGTATTTTTTCACAAGATGTGGTATGCATCTGTGTGCTGCATTTGTGCGTTTAATGGGGTGCTTACTGGCAGCTCTTGTATTTATACTGGTCTGGTTTCAAATGCTGAAAGCAGTTTTTCTGTTTTCTGTTCCCTGAAGCTCAGTTTACATCGTTAAACTCAAGGAAACAATATTTTTAGAGCATTGCGCTTCCTTATTTGATGCTTCTCTATTGAAACAGGATGTTGAACTCAAACATCAAGCCATAATTTCTGTGTGTTAAAAAAGGACAGTTTTATTTTGCAGGAGGTGATGGGATTTTTTGAAGGTCTGTGAAGGTTTTATTTGTTTGCACATTAAAACGTAAAGTTATCATAAAAATATACAATTTGGTCACAAATCACATATAGTAATAATAATAACAAGATGAAGAATTTAAATAAAATACATAATTTTTCCACCTATTTTCCATTAAATTTGTCAAATACAGCTTTATGGAAAGCCATGCACAGTCCTCCAGTTTTTGCAAAACCTTTGTATACTTGTATTTACAAATACATCGAGTTAAAAAGAAAATTGGGTTTATTTTATGCAAAGAAATTTAAATGAATGAAAATTTGAGTGTGCAGAACCATTTACTATTTAAGTTAAGAGTCATCTTTCACTGCTCTGAAATCATAATGGCTTCAAACTGCACAAAAATGTTACTTATCTGCTTATTCCAACTCCTGAAATATATCATAAAGTATTCAGCCTTAAAATGCCGTGTTTTTTATGTCAAATGGATATATTTTAGTTGTTTTATTCATTATTTCATGAACATTTTCCAGTACTTCATTTTGATATATTTTAAACATTTCTTCAAAAACTTTGTGATCTTTATTAGAATTTAAAATAATTTAAAATAACTTCTGAGTGTTGAAACAGTGTTTATCTATACTACATGTATTTGTAGTGAGGGACTCCCAGGTGGATCTAGCAGCGCTGAAGAGATTATGGATTTCACGTCAGATCACGCTGAATAAAGAGGTTGTTGATGAACTCCAGTCAGCCTGGGAAAAAACCATTTAATCCTTTTAACCAAAGCTGAAGTCAAGGTAGTCATAATACACACAGGCACACAGACACAGACACAGACAAACACACACACACACACACACACACAATGACAGAGGAAGCTAGTGTTTACAGTCACACCTTGAAATCTCAATAAATTCCTTCCTTATGAGCTGATTTGCAAGGATGCAGCTGCTGCTCGGAACAAATTCATGATCTTGATGTTTACTCAACCTGTGTGTGTGTGTGTGCGTGTGTGTGTGTGCATGCGTGCGTGCATGTGTGTGTGTGTGCGTGTGTGTTTCAGGAAGGAGTTTGTGGAGGCCTACCTGCGCTACGTGTTCTCAGACTCGGTGAGCGAGCAGTACTCGGCCTTCTCCTCTGGTTTCCTGAAGGTGTGCGGAGGGGAGATCCTGTCGCTGTTCCAGCCATCTGAGCTGATGGCCATGGTTGTCGGTAATAACAACTACAACTGGGAGGAGATGGAGAAGGTCAGTACGAGGTTTGAAAGTCCGCACATACTGTTCTTCTGATTTGCTACAAACGATTTGTTCTGGACACATCCGACAGACTAACCATTTCCTGCTTGCGGTCAGTTCAGTCTGTCTTAGCTGTGTGTTTTGTTTTTGTTTTTTTTTTATTTTATTTTCTGAACACATGTAAATCCCATAGTTGGATGGATTCAACTGTAAGTATAAATCCCCAGTTCCCAGTGACGCACGTGTGTGCAAATTGATAGTTGTGGATGTGAAGATGATCACGTTGCATTGGACAGAGCTGGAAATTTGACTTTTACCTCACCAACATCTGGAAAGTAAGTCATAGTTCTCACAGTAGAAAATAAAGGAAATACATAACAGTCCAACACAGTGGTGAACAGACACATTACCCAACACACCCCTCACATTCTGGTGCTTTGCTAATGTCAGCAGTTATAATGTTTGTGTGGCTGATGGGAATGCAATTAGTTTTACACGCATTTGATAGTAAACCAAAGTATTGCTGAAATCAAAGTTCAGATGTGATGATGGCCCTAGATTAAAAAAAAAAAAGTCAGGGGATCAGAGTTGTTAAAAATCATCTGGAGACCATGAATGTGTGTGCCAAATGTCACAGTAAACCTTCCAAATGTCAAGATATTTCAGTTAAAACCTGGAAATATCAACCTCGTGGTGGTGCCAAAGGGTAGTCAGCTGATGACTTGGGACGTTTGGAGCCTTTCATGAAGTTGATATTGAGATATTTCACAGAATAAGTGAAGATTTTGGCCAGTTGATAGCACTAGAGGAAAAGTTACAGGTTCATGAAATCTGTAAGATCGATTGTTTGGGGTTCATGAATGTCTGTGCAAAAGTTCATGGCTAAAGCTATAATATTAAAGAATCAGTAAGCACATAATCTTAGAAGGACGAAGCGAGACTTTGACAACCATTGTAGGCACAGCTGCTAACTTGTACCAGTTGTCCCTGTCCAGATGTTAAAATGGCAGCCTACCATGACATATGAAACACAAATGAAGAGCTTAAAAACACAGTTTAAATGGGTGATACTGGCAGTCACCTTATTTTTGAACTTGGGATCTGAACAGAGTTGGGATTTGTTTGCACTTGGCTTTGCATATTTTACCGGTGATATAAGCTCTTGTGACCAGGATCCTCTGTCATGCAGATTACGACATCAGTGGGAAAAAACCAAAGACAGATTGTTATGTAAGATTTTAAAGAATTCAAGGCAACCGTGAGGAAATGTGTCTGAACCGTTTTATGCAGTGGCTGGAGAAAACACACAGATGCACACGGATGCATGCAGGTCTTTGAGGAATTTGTTTCACTAATTGATAATGTATAAATGTTCCGGCCAGAGAGGAAATGGTTTACTTATCATTAAAAACAGGTAAAAGCTTTAAATCACCAAGTCTTTTTCTCTTTGTTTTTTCAGAATGCCGTTTACAAAGGGGAATACACAGCCACTCACCCAACAGTCAGATTGTTCTGGGAGGTTTTCCACGAATTCCCACTGGAAAAGAAGAAGCAGTTTTTATGTAAGAATTTAATTACCTCTCTGCTTGAATCCGCACGACCGTTTAATTTTCACGCACTCAGCCCCACACATCTCATAAATACTGCAATAACGTGCAGGTCTTTCTTGTATGAGAAAATACTGTAAACGCAGCAGTGTTGCCTTAAATTGGCCCACATTCAACAAAACCTGAGCATGTAAACAATAACAAAATATTTGAGCTTCGTTAAATACATCACTGCAGTTGTGGAATCTGTTGACTCGTCGGTGTTTAAAAGCTTAATTCATGTGACAACATGCAGTATATGTGTCATCACAGCTGCATTCGGCAGCATCCTTAAATTTTTGGTTCCTAGTTTCCATAAAAGAAGGGAAGCACCAAATCCTTTGAATGAGATCTGCTTTTACTAGGCCAGAGTCTGCAGATTTATTCAAAAATTGATGCGTTCCTTAAGGTTTTGCGATCAAAATTGTGATAAAAACTTTTATTCTGATGTTGATCAGATTTCATGTTCATGTTTTATCTTCTGTTGTGCAGAAATGAATGTTTATATTTGTAGTCATTTGTTTTCTTGGTCAACAGAAGTAACCTGATATTCAACTAACAGATTAACCTGATATTCAACTAACAGATTAAGGATTTAAAATGAGTTTATGGGTGAACCCCACAGTCAAAACAATGCTGCCTGTCCTTATTTTAAGAACTTTAGTTGAACTTCTGCATCCGTTTGCTTTGAGATGTTTTGTACCAGCTTTTTTTGGCTAAACAGCATTACACATGAAATATAGTTTAAAGGATAATTCTGGTGATATCTCCTGTTTTTCTTATCATAAACCAATCCCATAAAAAGGAACAAAATGTGTGTGCATCCAGAGTCTCATGTATTTTTGCTCCATTTTTGTCCAATAATTATTAAAAACACAGTTTGTTTTGAGTCATTTCCACATGCACTGCTCTGCTGCCGTAAATACTCGCCACCAAATGTGTATCATCCACTGCTGAAAATACCATGGAGAAAATGCACTATTTCCTCCTGTTTGACTGTAGTATTGATAAAAACTACAATGCCCAGCCTTTTTGTTTTAATTGTTTTTAAATGAAGCCATATATTCATGACCTGTTTGTAAAGATTTTTTGTCTTCACGAGGAAAAAATGAGCTTGGGCCGAGCAGGGAAGACGTAAGGTATTGAAAGAAGGATGAAAATATTGTTGGTTTTAGCCTTTTCATGCGATATGTTGCCAATTACAAATAGATGTAGTAAAACACCAACCTTATCCTTTAAATCTTTGACACGTAAAAACATTTTTACGGTGCTTTAGAGGTTGATTGTAAATCTGTCCTCTGCGCCTGTTGTCCCCAGTGTTCCTGACCGGCAGCGACCGCATCCCCATCCACGGCATGGAGAGCCTGCGTATCATCATCCAGTCCACCACAGCCGAGGAGCACTACCTGCCGGTGGCCCACACCTGCTACAACCTGCTGGACATGCCCCGCTACCAGACCAAAGAGATCCTGCGCCGCCGTCTCACTCAGGCTGTGGAGCAGTACGAGGGCTTCAGCCTGGTCTGAGGAGGGGCGGAGATCCGCAGCGGTTTCAATGCACTTTAACAGCAATACAAGTAACACGTGTCAGTGTCAAAAGAGTGTAAGGGGGGGACTGTGGGACACAGGGAGATCACTCTCTTTATACGCTTACAAGATTGTTAAGCATCTTGAAATTGAAAGGTCTATCTATGTAAATACAAAGTATTATTGTTTTTATTCCTTTGGGCAAATTTTCTCAACCTTTCAGGACCATTTGGAGGAACCTAGCTATGGATATTTGTTTAAAACATAACATTGTCTTAAAAAAAACAAAAAACATTCCTGATGTATGCCATATTGAAATTCGCAGGTAAGCTGTGGATCATAAAAAAATTTTAGGAACCAAAATCAAAGGCCAGAAAAGGTTAAGAAACTTGTGCTTTGAGTGCAATCATGTAGTTTAATTTTTGTCTCCCCCCCCCAAAGCTGTGTATTTTATATTCAACTCATTAAATTCTATTTTTCACCTTTAAAGAATTATGTTATTACCTTGAGACAATACGGTGTATCTGCTTTTTGTTACTTTTAATTTATTAAATAGAGTGGTTATTTTTCGACAAAATGTGTGTGTGTGCGTATGTGTGTGTATATATATATATATATATATATATATATATATATGCGTGTGTGTAAATAGCTTTTTGAATATAATATTTATCCCTGACTTTGGGAGGGGTGCTCAACAAGCTGATCCTTCTAAATCTGGAAACCAGCATGTCCTCTCTGCCTGATTTAAGAAATAAATAAATAAAAAGGGAAAAATGAGGAGCATCTGGCAGGCAGAGGGATGCAGGATGAAACATGGTGAATATTATATATATATCCCTTGTTCCTTTTTTAGCTGTGGATCAAAGAGCAGCTGACTTTGTCTTTAACCTGCATTCAACAGTGTTGCCTTCTACAGCAAAACCTACCACATGGACATGACAAATGCTGACTTTTTAAAGTTTAATTTTAGTGGATGTCGTCTGTGCGCATGTTGTCGGGCGACAGCAAATGTACTGGTTGTCATTTAAAAAGTCTGACATTTTGGGAAAGTGTGCTTTTATATTAGAGGTTGTGATGAGAGGATCGATGCTGCTCCCGCGCTCGCCCCCATGCTGCATTCAGACCGTCTGCCCTGGGAGCGTTCACGTGATCCTCTGTCTCTGTCACTACTCTTACAGACACTCACCTTGAATAGCCCGAATCAGACACTTTTGTTCTTGTGCTATAGCTCCTCTTATATATCGGGCTTTATTTTAACCGCCACTCTTAGAACAGTTTCGTCAGAATTACAGGTCTGAGGCTGATGGAACGTTGTGGGTTTTTTTCCCCACTTAGTGGCGGTTTAAACGACAGGACTTGAACGCGGCAGAAGGACGCCACTGGCGGGCCTTTAGCTTAGCTTAGCATAACTACTGGACATGGGGAAACCCACATCCTGGGATGTTTCTTGGCTGGTGTCACACTATATTTCGTATACATGTCACACTATACCCTCAGATTCTCTGACCTGATTAGAAAAGTAATTTCTGCTAGAGACTATATCTATTGAATCCCCACGAACATTTTAATTATTCTTTACTGTGTGTGTTATTAAGTAGCTCTTCCCAAACCGGGTGCGACCATAATGTTTACATAGCAGTGATGGAGTATGTACTGTACATTTACTGTAGTCACGTACAATTTTGAGGCACTTGTACTTTGAATATTTCCAGTTAATTACACATAAACTTTCCACTAAATGTTCGAGAGCATTTTCTGTTTTGTTTTGTTTTTTAAACAAGCCAGACAATCAATCAGTTGAAAAGAAAATATTTAGCAGATTAATCCATGAATGAAAAGTCATTATCATTACAAAAAATAGTTTGAAAAAAAAAAAAAAAATCAGCTCCACTTCAACCAACTACAGCGGTAAAATGTAAAAAAGACTTGTATCAGTGCAGCGGTGATAATCATCTAATGATATAATAACAATAGTGTAACAATTACGGGACCATTTTTCTGTATCGAGTCCTTTAACTCCTAATACTTCAAGTACATTTTTTTCCTCTGGTTATACTTACACACCTTTACTACTAATTAATATTTTCAATGCAGGACTCGGTAATTGGCTAGTAATTGAGTACTTTTACTGTTGGGTCCTAGTGCTTTTACTTCTTCTCCCACCGCCATTAGAGGGGATGCCACTGACGGATGTTAGGGTCACCGGGGGCGGAGCAGCATAGCAACCATTAGCTCCCTGGCAACATCCGTTGGTCGCCTAGCAACCGGGGCATGCCAAGAAACTTCTCATCTAACTTTCCACCAAAAAGAAAAAAAGCGCAGTTTCCCTGAATGTCTTTTTTTTTTTTTTTAAACTAAATATATAAACATTAAAATGATATTTGTGATTAGCTGTTGCAGGTAATTAAATTGTGACATTTGTGGCAGGGTGACACGACAAGTGCATAGTTAACAGTTTGGGCAGAAATCCTATAAAGTATACTAGATATATAGCCAGATGACAAACTGTATCTGTCGCCCTGATGATACTGTATTTATTCTTACAGTCCAACCTCTTAATCCAAAATGATGTTTTATTAGGTTGTGCAAGTGTGTGAAATGGTCTTGCATATATGCCTATTTTTTTATATATATATATATATATATATTGTATACATGACAGTGGTGTCATAGTGACTTCAGACTGTAAAATGATGTGAACAGGTCACACTGACAAAGCAATTTAGCAATAACGACCTGAAAACAGCCCAATAATGTAAAAGTTCCTCAGCACTGGACTCTTTTGAGCGCAGTTCATCTTATTGCTTAGCTCTGTACTGCATGTACACACACGTTCGACAAGCTAAGTCAATACTTGTCTAAATCAAGCGGATTTCTCCTGCAGAGTTTAATCCTATGCAGCTGTTTGTGCAGCCCTTCACTTTTTTGCACGTTTTAATGTGCTACAGAAAAATTGTCATTTTTGCATATTTGTCTGAAATCTACACAAAGCTCTGTGTTCCAGTCAACCTTTTAAATAAAATAAGACAGTGTTAAAATAAAAATAATTCTACATTTTTTCGTGGTTGCATTATTGGGCAATACAGGCCATAAAGTGTTGAATGATATGAGATTGAAAGTTCAGTGTTGCCTTTCAAAAAAAGCAGCTAACAAGATCATAGTGCTCTCTCCAGCTCTTGATCGTGTCCCGGATGAGGTTTCCGGCTCATGAATTTTTGTGTCTCCATTTCCATCAGCACTGTGCAAACTTGCTCTGCTGAGGAAGATCATGTGAGATGACTCCCGAAAAGGATCCCAAGGATTTGTGTGTATCCACACGTCGCTGACAAAACCTGGATCGCTTCCAAATTTATGTAGTTTCCAACCAAACCTGCTGGAGTTGAAGGGTGCAAACACTTTTCTGCCAGACTACACTATTGGACATTGTACATTCATGGGGATTGCAGACCAGTTGTGTGACATCATCACTGCTTCATGTGTTTACTGCCAAAAAAAAAACCCAAAACATTTATTTAACTCTGCTGATTTGTGAGCATGTCACAATATCTCAACTGTCTGAAGCTCTTCAGGGCTCTGAAAGGTTTTAAAGAGGAGTTCTACAGGGGCTCAGGCAGAAAATATTTGTGCAGAATTTGACAAGACAAAAAAGAAAGGTGATTCCAAGTTACTGTTTGTCATATTGTTTTCCTAGTAGATGCAGTTTGGGGCTTTTCTACTATAACAGTTTGGTTTTAAGCTTATTTTTAATTACTTCTGCTTCTCTCTCTTTTTTTTAATGACCTGATTTTCAATGAAGAAATACAACTTAATTTTCCCTCATGGGTTGACCCTTTTAAATGATTCTTAACCTTGTCCAAATCTAAATAATATAAATCTGAAATGATTTTTGCACAATTTTCATAATTAAATAACTGTTTCAATTATTTTTCCAGGCAATATGCAAAAAGGAAAAAAAAAAACAAAAGCCTTCTGTTTCCAGCTTCTTCGATTTCCTGCATTTTTCTATTTCTCTTTCTTATCTTTGAAAACGGAATATTTCGCAATTCTGGATTGTTTGTTTGAAAAAAACAAAGAGTGAAGATATCACCTTGGGCTCTTGGAAACTGATTTTTTACTGGTCTACACTATTTTCATTAAACATTTTATAGACTAAACCATAAATTGTTTAATAAAGAAAATAACTGGCAGATTAATCCATGATGAACATGGTTGTTTGCTGCAGCCCTAAAATAGTATTCAAATCAACCCAAAGGAAACCCACACAACCCAGAAATTCAGTAAAAATATGATTTCATTCATAATATATACAAAATACAAATACAATTTATGTACTAAAATGTACACACTCAAAATTCATTAAGCCTTGCCAGTGTTTACATTCAGTAAAAACGAAATTCACACTGATAATCATCCATTTTGGAGAAAGAAAAGGAAAAAAAGTACTCGCTTACAGAAATGTAAACATACACAGTGATCCATATTTACAAAAGAACAAAATGATATCTGGAGCTGATGAGGAGGAAACACAGACCGCTGGGAAAACTGGGGCTTATAGCGACCATCTCGGTTTTCCAGAGTCTTCTCACAAATGGCCTTGTCAATTCTGATCAGTGTGAGCACAAACATACCAGTGATTTCAAGAGGAGAAATAGCTTATATGACAGGAAGTAAATGGGGGGGAAAGAACGTGTCAATGCATAAAATATACAGTCAAATGCTAAGGTAAGTACCAGTGGTCACAAAAAACGAGCTGTTTTAATGAGTATAATGAATATTAGAGCCATTTTGGCTTGCAGTTTGTACTCTGAGTCACTGTCTTTGGACTGTATCAAAATTAGAGAACACTTCTTTTAGTGAGCGAATACTCGATTGAACTTCTAGAGAAGCAACATAAGATTATTTCAGACATTATATGATGGTCAGAACTGAAATCGAGGAAACTATTAGTTCAGTGAATACTGTTCAGCTGATTAAAGTTATACAAATAGTAGTGTCTCCCTTACAAAAATACACATAAATCTTGATCACAAAATCCTTCTATAAAAATAGCAGTAATATAATATCTAATATTTTACTTGCAAGGTTTTTTTTTTTTTTTAAGACTTATACAGTAAGAGTGTGAGAAAAATAACATTTCTGTTCTGATAAAAACATCCAAAGGAATAGAAATAAATTATTAGCAATACAATTGTGATTCAGGTTACTTGTATGCTTCTTGCTCAAGAGCGAAAAAAACGTCTTCCTGTGGAGGTGAGGTTTTACTGGAAATTAACTTCTCAGGTGAAGCAGGTGACGGTGTGGCTTCGAATCAGTCGTGGGTCGACGGCTCTCTGCAGGCGTCAGAGGAAAAACCCTGCTGTGCTCAACCATAAAGGACTGACAGGCTGTTCCCCGATCCAGAAACATGAGCAGCACAGATGGCAACAAGAGAGAAAGTCAGATCCAGAAGCGAAGCAACGGTCCTTTTGGAGTCTTTTATTTTTTTTCTCAGATGAACTTAGTTGAGTCTCTTTTGCTGATGAGAACTTCCAGCAGCCGCAGTTTGGCTTTAATGTGCTTGTATTCGTTGTACTCCACTGCCAATGGGGAGCGGTCCTCCTTCTGCACATTTCTATGGGAACGGGACGTGGGTGTAAGACAACAAACATTAAGAAACGGAGAAGGTTCAGCTGCGGAAAACCCATTATTCAATGTGCTGCCTCTGTTGTAAGGTCTGAACAAACTGTTGCTTTCTTTTACCTTCCGTTTTGTCTAAAGAACTGGTCCTCAAACTCTTTCAGGTTTTTGCGGATTCTCTTCTTCTCCTCCCGGGTCTCTTGGAGCTGCTCCACAAGTTCCTGCCTGTGAGAGAAAAAGTAGAATTATTTAAATTCCTTGCATTAAAATATTTGAGAAGCACTAAAATCCTTTATTTGAGCAGAAGTAACAATGAAACGACAAAAAACAAACAAACAAACCAACAGAAAACCCCAGAAGACTAATTTCTGTTTGTGAAATACTAGATAAACTGGTACTTAAGTTTAAAGGGGCAATGTCTCTTCAGTGGAACTTGTTGCAACTCATGGACAACGTGACAAGTAGCACAGATAAGACATTGCTTTTTTTATGGAGTCAGAAGCCAAAAAGATTGTAATTCACTGGATTAATCTTTAATAATGCATTGTATTTTATAAGCTTATAATATGTTTTGTATGTGAAGTATTCATCTCAAAAGTAAACAGTAACTTCAGCTGTCAGATGAAGGTAGTTGTGCAACAATATTTGACTCTAAAATATATTGAAGTAGTTGTATAAAGTAGAAGTGGAATTAAATGGAAATACTCATGTAAAGTATCTCAAAATTGTACTTGGTTACTTTCCGCCACTGCCACTATATGGAGACAGTCTTGGTTTGTCTTCTCTCTTCACAGTAACTTACATGGTGGCGGAGTGAAGGTTGGACAACCCCATGTCCGTCATGTTTTTCGACGGCGAGAGCTCGTCCACTGGTGAAATGAAACCGTCCACTTCCTCATCCATGTGGTCCAGGAAGCCGAGCATGCTGAGGTCAGGCCGGACGGTCACGGTGAACTGAGGCTTCGAGTCTCCATCGTCCTCCGAGCCGTCTTCTTCCTCCTGCGGGAGCATAGAGAGGTCAAACAGACACCAAGGGCCGAAGACGATGCATCGTGCATCGAGTGGCGTTATTGACGTAAGCCCGAGGCTGTCGGCTGGAACTCCGGGCTCGAACACTGCAGTGCATGAGGGTCGTGCAGTGTTAGTCATCGGTGGTTACAAATCATCACAGTACAGCAGCAAAATGCGCTTCAGTGGTCCTTGTTTGTGATTCGGCACACGGTCCACTCAGAACCAATTTTATACAATCTAGAAGACCCGAACCAGCTACACACTTTCATTCAATAATTGCAGTGTGTCTTCAAAAACACCCAAAGGATCATTCTGGTTCATTGAAACTTGGGTCTTATTTTTGTAGCTTTAACCACCATTTCTATTGTTTATTAGTAACACTTAACTCTTCAAAGTAAATTACTGGTATCTGTGTAGATAGATACTGATATCTAGCTGGAAATGTTTTTTTTTTTATTAAATCACAATTAACATTTTCATGGTAGTTAAATTATTCCCTCAAATATTTGCTCATATCCTGTGGCAGCTGCAGATGGAACCACTACAATAAAAATGCAATCGATGAAGTAAATTATTTCATTTAAAGACAGAATTGAAAGTCAATATTCCCTAATTGCACACAGAAAGTACAAACAGTTTGTAACAAATTAAAAATTTGCATTTGTGTAAATCTAATCATCTGATTAGATCTTTTTTTGCCCTGTTGGTCTTCTCTTTATCAATCTCACCACATCTTAAATCCCAGATCTCATCAACTTATTTAGCAAAAATGATACTATTATCCACAGGAATGATGCGCAAAAGTGTAAAAATAAGACCCACGTCGATCGTCCTTTATAACAGAGCATTCACTGTTACTATATTTGAATCATAATCACAGAATGATTCAAACATCCCGTCCAGGCAGCTACTGATTCGATATTTCTACAGATGTTTTTCAACAGGTGCTGGTGGCAGGAAACAGGCAACTGCCCAATCAACAGGCAGCAATCAGGTGCATTAGAGGAGTAATTGGTAGTGAATAAGTGGGTGGGGGTGGGGTTGGAGGGTAGCAGGGTGGGGCAAGGAGGGGGAGCTGGTGACTGATTATTGAAGCAGCAGCAGCTCTTCACCTTGATATCATCGAAGAATAGTGCGGTTTCGCCCTCGATAATGGGCTGAAGGAGGGGACCTCTGCGCTTGCTGGAGGGAGAGCCCTGTGGTGACGGTTAAGAAGGAGGAGTTAACCATGCTGAGACCCTCACCCTTTACTATTTACAACAAGAGAACACTGCACTTCCCGTTTTCTCCCAGTCCTGTGTCTAAACTTTTATCAGAGCTGAAGGTCAAGCAGAGTTTTCCTTCTTTGCTTTCTATTATTCTTTTTGTTACACCACCGGGTTTCAATGACCATAAGGTTGAAAACTTAACTTTATTCTTTTGACCTCTTAACAGCAGCAAACGGACTATAATTGAGATGGCAACCACTTGAAGCCTCCCAATCTAAAGATCCCAATATCACAACTTATTTTGCTTATTTTGTGTGTGGAATCTGCTCAGAATAGAACAGTAAAATAGAAATGAACATAGGAACTAAAAAAGAAAAACATGAAAATATATTTTCATCCCTATTTGTGCCCTTCAAATTTAGTTCAGCAAACTAATTCCGACTCTTTGAGAGTGAACTCCAAAGAATTACCTTTTAATATAGACCAGTATTATGACTGTAATACCAAGGGTTTAAGACACAATTTATTTTTGGTATGGAAACGAGGCAGACAAGGGTGTGGTTGTTTCTGACAAAAAAAAAAAAAAAAGCCTACAAAATGAAAACCACTGCACTCCGACATCATTTGACTTGACCGCTTGAGCATATTAAAAATGCTGCATCGTAGCTTCTATTGCAAAGGATAATCTATGGCAGCGGTCCCAGTTTGCATGACGGGGATTAGAGGTAGTGCATTATATAACGGATATGCTGTTGGTGTATAATGCAGATCATATCTTACATAATGGTTATTAAATAGTTAAGTGTATGAATAATAGCGAAAAGAAAGCCTATACACTGCTCAAAATAATTGTATGGAACTTGCATATATTTAGTGAAAACTCTATTCAAAGTTGCATTCGTAATACTGGTTGCGTTTTTTTTTCTGATTCTAATCCTCGATTCAGACAAACAAATGACATTATAGGAGAGTTGACTTTTTACAGTTTCTGATCCTCCCCTGCACTTGTCTGTTCATGCTGCCACCTTTGAGCTCCTTTACAACCTGAGGATCCACTGAGCAGCTAATGCTGGACTTAGAGCCTTGAGAGATGGCTAAAACATCTGTGGCACGACTGCCACCAGTTCCAACAACAGGCGCCAACATGAGCTGGGATCAGGTAACTCCCGACGTTTGGACAGTGTGATTTTAATTTGCTCCTCACTTGTCACAGAACAAGCAGCTTTTTTGTGTGTGTGTGTGTGTGTGTGTGTGTGTGTGTGAGCGCGTGTGTGTGTTGGGGGAGTGGTTAAGATGCAACACTTACAATAACAGGAATGGTGGATGCTCTGCACAGGATCTGCTTTACCAGGCGATATCTGTCATACAGGGGTTTCATGATTTGCCTCTCGCTTTTGGTGACCTAAAGTAGCAGAAAACATAAACAAATACATCTTGTTAGCACAGTTTTAATGTCTTGCTGACATCCTCTGTCTCCCTGCAAACTAACTAGCTGCAGCACTAACGTAAACCACGATGACAGCTAACCAAGATTGGCCAGCAACAACTTTGCAGCCATCCTTCAGAGCATGAAGGTCATTAAACACACACCACCAGGGCACACAGCATGAGGAGGGAAGGAGGTGACGGAAAGGTCAGGTGCACTTCCTGACACACAACAATTTGAGTTGGGATTAGACAACACAATTACTGCAATTGGATTCAGTTGGACATCTAACAAAGAGTGTGTCAATTTGGTTCCGTTCTGGGTCACAATCAAGCGGTAAACAAGATTTACTCTGGCAGTAGATCAGGCATATGGAGTGTGCAGTATGTATCCGAGTAGAGGTGGAGATGGAAGTGGAGATGGAGGATGACTTACTGGTCGGCCGTGTATGCTCTCATAGTAGAGGAGACCTTTCTGTAGGGCAACTTTCTCTGCTCCAATCTGCTCTCGTGTCATATCCTGTCAGCAGGGGACAGGAAGTGAGTCAGCACATTAAATTAAAAAAAAAAAAGAAAGAAACAAGTTCACTCTCTGTTGCAACACAAGTCATTCCTCATGTTGAGTTTGAACAAACATATAAACACACACCTACAAACTTTAGCGCGATAACAATTTCAAACACTGTTGTTGCCTGATTTAAAGTGGCGATCTTGAAGATTTTCATTTAAATAAATGTCACATTGGTGACTGAGCCTATAGCCCACTGATAAAAGTGTTGCAATATTTATTTATTTACGGTCTTACAAACTGTCTGTGTCTGTCTGTTGCAACGTTCCCTGGAAAAAATGCTGTATTAAGTAAATGCTACTGCAAACTGAACATTTCCTACAGCTGCAGGTTCAAAAATCAGTTTGAAATATTGCAGTGAGTGAAAGAACAAGAAGGAGCAGCCGCAGTGAGCTGTTAGATGAAGAGCTGCAGGTGACAGACTGCACACCTCAGACTTCTCAGCAATGTAACCGGCTACTTTCACTGCACCCTGCTGTTTACAGATTCATGCCAGTGCAGCATATAAATCAGAGCACAGTAGCACAGAATGATGGAAAAAGCCCAAGTATTGCCTAACGTCTTTATTAACAACAGCATTATTTTCCCTTTAAATGTTTGCTGTTTACCTTATACCTAACATCCATTTGATAGTTTTGATATGTTTTATCTTTTCATCCCTGTCAGTGTGTAACGTGGACATAGTTTTACCTTGATGTCCTCGGGGCGGTTCACCTCCTCCCTCTTCTCCTGCAGCTTCTTCAAAATGGACTCCAGGGTGCTCTCCACCGGTGGCTTCGGCACTTTCTCCTGCTGAGGTTTCTTCTCCAGCTGAGAGCCGAAGCTTTTGGGCAGGGTGTTGCTGCGCTGACGGGTCAGAGGCGGCAGATCCTCTTCAGACTTCATCAGCTTGTGTTCTGGTACGGAAGAAAATTATATATGAGCTTTATGGATTTTAATTAGAATCATCTCATTACAGTGTTTTCAGTATTTATGTCTTACCTTTAAGGTCTTTACGGAGCTTGGCCAGTTCATTTACCCATCTAAGGACTTCTGGGTTTGCAGCTTTATCACTGTGGGAGGGCTGGGTGGAGTAAAGGCAATGAAACAGATGAAAAACAGATTCATCTTTTAAAATGAGGCAGGTGCCCCTTGGTTTACTGCTCACGTGCACATAAGTGTTTTGACCATAAATCTGAAGTAGAGCTCTGTGTGGGATGGATTCTCAAGACTTTTGGCTTTGCAAAGAAACAATGGGCAGAGCTCTATTCTCTATTTCTTATTCATTTTATCGAGTCTTGGAGTCTCTCAGGCAGTGTGTCGCCTTGATAATAATTTGGAAGAAGTGTGTTTTGAGTCAGATTTTGTGTGGCAGGGCATTGTTTTGTTGTCTCTTCGTGTGATAAATAAACAAGTTGTTACTACTTACCCTGTATTTTCGATCCTCTTCAAACTTCTCCTCAAATCTGTGGATCTTTTTCTTCAGGACATGAATCCTCTTTGTGAGCTGAGCCGATGTCAACTCCTCTTTCTCGTCGTCACAGGAGCCAAGAGAGGAACTTCGTCTGCGACTAGAGAGACAGATGATCTTGTCAATATCACTGTCAGCTCCTTCCCATTGCCTCTATGTACAAAACAATGTCGAGTGTCTACCTGACAAACGAGTGTGCGTTTGGCGGTGAGGGGGGCACTTCAGTGTCGTCCAGGTACTGCTGGCAATGTCCGTAGGCAAAGAAGCGAGGGGACAGCATTGGGTCGCTATCTTCCTCCAGCAGCTGACGGATCAGTCGTCCCCCTGCGTGAGGGGACAGTCGAGCTTCCTCGCGGTCCATGCTCTCCCTCTGCAGAGATGAGTACGCTGGCACTGGCTCTGAGTAACACACAAACATACATGCTTCGGGTTAAACTGCGTCACTTTGCTCACTCTGCTGTCAAGCAGAAGATGCGCACGAAAGATGAGTGAGGCAATGCAAACTAAGGACAGGTTAGTCGAGGAATCTTGTTTGCAAATGATGTGCATGCTGGCAAGCAGACAACACGTAGCTCGCCTTGGTACAAGCACAGCAAATTCTACACGCTCGACGGTCACAGATGTTCTGAAAATGTTGGTACAACACACCTACCCTTCCTCTCTCTGTTCATCCCTAGGTTACAGTCTCCCCTCTGGCAATAATTATGTCTGGTGAAAATAGTCTTCCAGATACCCCTGGCAATCAGTTGGCTATTAATAAAGCCTGGCCCTCTGTGGGATAATGTCAGGGCGTGATCCCTGTTGAAAGGTACAGTGATGAGTTTGTGTTTTAGTTTCCACTCTGCACTCTGGTGAGAGATTAACCACACTGATGTGTCTGTTCAACCCTATGTGCATGAGAGAAACACTAGACAGAGAAATATCAGGTTGTTCTAGAGTGTTCACTTTCAAAATAAGGATGGAAAACTCTATAGAAACTGCAAATACATGAAAGTCAGCAGGAGATATAAAGTGGATTTCAAGGAAAAGGAGAGACCTGTAATATAAGGTGTCAGTGGACTCTAGAAATATACTGTAGAGCAACTGCACAGGGAGAAGAGATGGAGGGAATGAAAACAAGCTCTGAAGGAAACCAACCGTCAGTGTAAACATTCATCGTGTCAGAAAGCACTCGTGAAAATATGCACACCCAGTCTAAGAGTGCACACACATATTTTTCTTAGCTGGGGTGAGTTGGGGCGCACAAGAAGTGACTAAGCTCAAATTCCCCCTTTGGACTCCCAGGGGTCCTCCGTTACTTCAAGGTACGTGCAGTTCATCAAGTAGTAAACTCCCTGGCATGTTAGAGCTCGCTCACAGCGGCAGGTGAAACTCTCAATCAAACAGAATGTCTTCCTTTGAGTTTTATTATCTAGCTCAGAGTGCAGTGTGGTGTAGCCGGCCAGTACAGCTCCATGGCATTTGAAATTAATCCATTAAATCAACTGCTTGCTGATGTTAAGGATTAACTAATGAAACAAAAAACATGCCAGTGTTCCTTTTAACTAAAGGCTGTTCTGTGTGTGATGTCCAGCCACAATGTTCCAGATCATTCGAGCATGTTGCCATGCAGAGGAAAAGGTCACTCAGACAGCCTTTTCTTTCTTTATTTCTCTCTTTCTTTCTTCCGTGTTATTTGTAGCAAAGCAAGTCAGCACTGACAGTGATGTAAAGTAACACTTACCATCACAACAACTTGGATGGAAAATGCTTTTGAAATCAAGGTAAGGGGTGTTAAAGAACGAAGAATCTGGTGGCACAAATGAAGAAAAAGGGGAGAAGAGAAAGAAAAGAACAAGATGAAGGGATGAAAAAGACACAAAAGTAACACAAAGGACCAGCAAGCATCCTTCTTACAGAAATAATGTGGTATATAAAAATAACACGCATTTCACCTCATTAACTCACAAGACGTATGAGCTCTAGATCTGCGTCTCATCCTGTTCAAATGCCTATTAATGTCTTTCCAACATCGTTGGCAGACAGGCAAGGACAGAATAGCTGCAAATATCAGGTCACCATCACAGGCGCTGGCACAAAGTGTACTGGGACAAAGGTCCTACACCACAGCCTAATGGCCTCATCCACTCACATACCCATTTGTACAGTCTAACACGCGCTGTACAGTATACACACATCCCCGAACTGTACTTACAACCATTGTGCTGCTTTTTTAACTGCCGAATCAGCTTGACTGATTTTACCAGAACATAAATCCCTCTTTGGCTCTCCTTGCTGAAGAATAAATGTGCCAGCTTCACAAAAAAAAACCCAAAAAACAAACAAAAACAAATACCTCACAAGTGCAACTTGTCACAATACATTTACACAATTGCATTTCGTGCTATGGCAAGTCCTGGTCATCCTCATACTCGAAAGGCACTGAGAGAAGATACTGTATGTAGGAGCAACCTGTCTCAGCCGATGATGGTGGCTCCCTGTGGTGTCCTCACCGCCATGAACTCTGTTATGTATACATATAATATATAATGCAAAATTTACAGAAAGGAGGTTTATAAAAAGCTAAAAAGCTAAATAACAAGAAGCAAGTACTCTAATAGAAAATGTCTTGATGCCAGCGTAAAACAGCTATCTGGATTGTAAATCTGCTGAACAAACAGCTAACCTCCTGCTTAGCCTCCCTCAATGCAAATGACATTTTAATTACAAGCACAAAAAATCAGAGACACCAATAACTGGACTGACAGGTCTTAAACAACCTACCACACCAAACCTTTATGCAGATAAAAGAGTTTGCCAGTTCAGATGCAATATTTCAGTACTTGACCTGACTTCTTGCATGCAGCAAATGCTGCACAGCAACAACAACCTCTTACAGACCTCTGCCAATTTTCATGTATCCTATTTTGGCCACTAGAGTGCTCCACAAAACATCTAATCGCCTGCGAATGCTCCAAATAGGAGGATGAAGGTTGAAGTTTAGAGATTTCTCACATGGAACAATTTTGCTTCGACTGCCACTTCAAACAGGAAACAGTGGAGGCGGTGGGAGCGAGGACCAACGTTTGCAGTGGAAAGATGTTGATACATGCTGCCACATGCCCTTTAACTGTATTTGACTGTAGCAATGAACCTGTTGGTTATCATTCCAGTACAGAGCAGAAAAAAGCTTGGCTTTTGCTGCTCTGTAATGAAACCCCCACCCACCTCCGCTGTGTCGCAATGTCCTAACAAAACAATCAGTCTTAGTGGATGGTGATTGTGCATGATTTCCTTTTTGCACCAATGCCAACACTGCATAAACAAACACATTAATAACAAACTCAAAAGACGTCTGACAGCAAAATGGAGTTGGAACAGATGTATGCATAATGCAATGCTCAATGCTATTTTTGCAAACTCTGCATTAGTAATGACACTTGATAAGCCAGCATCAATAAATTAAATGGACATACTTCATTGGTTGCATTTAAATTTGATCTTGTGCAAAGCTGCTATCAAACGCACATGCGCAGACATCACCATCGCAAACATGAGCTGCACAGAAAGTAGTTCAAAAATTTCAGCCAGGCTCAATAACCTCCTCAAATACAAGCCATGTTTCTCAGCTGGTTGACTGGTACACTGTTATCGCCACTCCCCTTTAATGATTGATTTTGACTGGGAATTACAGCAGCAGCTGAGTCTGGAAACAATTCAGACACAAATTTCTAAGCAAATAACACCTCTAGTAACACCTTTCAATAAGCCACGGGAGGAGCTCTAAACCGAGCTGCACCTTCAGATGAATAAAAGACTCAAGGTTCCCATGTAGCCTCCAACAAGAACCGCCTGCCGTGCTGCCTTATCTTACCAACTGAGCAAACAAGCACATCTCCAGTTTTTTTCCTCCAGATATAGGTGGCCAGAGAACTTAAGAGGATCTTTAACCATTAAATCCTGCAGGAGAGGGAGAAAGAGCTGCATCAAGAGAAAGAGGAGGAGGAGGAGAGGCAGCAGAAGGTGTGTAGCTGCTACCCAGACGCCCATGTGCAGAGCTGGGTGGAGGACGGTGAGTGGGCTGTCTGGGCATGTGTTTTTGTATAAAAGATGTGTATTCCAGGCAGTATTAGACCTACTTAGAGAAGAAGCGTTGCATTCAAGGGAAAACTCTAAGCATGAAAACAACGTTAAGATGGCCTCCAGCCTCACCTCCCCAGTTGTTGTCCTCGGTCAGTGCTGTCAGATCGAGCCGGGTAACGTCCTCGCAGCTCGACTTCTCGCAGTCCGGGTCCGATCCTCGCACCTCTCCGCCACTGACCCTTCCCGTGTCACAAGTGACGGGTGACTCCTGGATCTTCATCCTTAACGTCTTCACAACCATGAGAGAAAAGAAAAGAGCTCTCAACAACGGATGACCAGCCTGTGAACACACTCTTTAAGTTGAGCCACCCACTCCCTCAGACTGGCCCTGCCCTAACCGAAAGGGGTGGCCCCTGCTTGTGATTGGTCGACTTGACTGGCCAAAACATCCGCCCATCTGTCTTTGGCTGTGTATGACAGAGCAGGAGTGGATTGGCTCCACCTCCTCTTTCACCCACTGGAATCCCACACCCCTCCTTTCCTCCCTCCCTCTTTTATTTTCTCTGTTATCCCTACAGAAGCCCTCCTTGCCTGACATGCATATATTCCCCGCCCGAGTGCTGCTCTGGACTTGTTTGTTCCATAGCAGAAAGGGGGGGGGTGTTTAGAGAGAAAGGGCGGGAGGGAGGTGAGAACAAAAAAAAAAGAAAAAAGAAAAAAAAGCGACAGATTGTGAGCCAGCACACGTATTTTGACTGGGTGACTTTTTTTTTCTCTTCCTATCTGCCAATCTCTGTAGACAAACATTCAGCTGAGAGCAGAAACACTACATGCAAACCTCCTCCCCCTGCAATTCATCGCTTTTTACATTTTTACCCATCATCCACCAGCTTCTCCTCTCTCCCCTTGTATCTCAAACTTTTTCTCATAATCCACTTTGCTTATCCACAATCAAAACTGTGCAATCAAATTCTAGTATAATGTAAATAATATGGGGAAGCAACATACTCTACTGATCATGTATTTAGAAAGTGTCCATGGATCACTTAGCGCTAAGCCCATGGGATCCCATTTCCTCTGTCTGGGCGTGGGACCGAGCTATTTTTAGGAAAACCAGATCAAGAGACACTGTTACTGGATCTCATAAATGCCACAGTCGGTTTACAGTGCAGTGCAATGCAGTTGAATCTGGTTACAACAGCCCTTGATTTGTGTTTTAATGATGTCAGTGATACTAAGCTGTTGTTGTTGGCAGCTTTATGTAAATTGGTCTCAGGTGTTTGTGTTCTTGTGCTGAAGTGGAGGGTACATGGACAAAAACAGGGAGTTATCAAATCTCCTCAGCTGTTATACGGGAAATAACTCTTATGTGACGTAGATCACAGAGGATATGAAGTGGTATTAGTTCCCAGGGAGAACGTGTGGACTGGGCCCAACTAATGGCAGAAATTTCACTTAAGCAGCACTTACCGTCCCTGTTTTCAAGTTCTGAAACCCCCCTCAGCCCCTTCATGAACACGTCCATACTGCACCAGCTCACTCAATCCACAATCATGAGCCCCTCACCACAGATCCACAAATACAATCTCTCTCTCACACACACACACACACACACACACACACACACACACAGACACACAGAAACACAGACACACAGACACACACACATATGATCCACTACAACATATACAGGCTTGACATGTTCAGTTGTGTCAGTCTCTAGAAGAAGAAAGAAACAAACACTCTAAAAAGTAAAAATACAAATAAGTACTATTAGCAAAAATGTAAATAAAGTGTAAAATGTAAAAGAGTACTCAACTCAGTATGAGTCTTTTGACTATATATTTTTGGGTACTTTTATCTGAAACATTGCATCTTATCTTTATTTTATTGTATATTTTTTGAAGGAACTTTTCATCTAACAATGCAACTGGTTACTAAATTTTTTAAGTATAAATATACAGTACCTTATATATAATAAGAGGTATGAGAAAATTGCAATAGTCAAGAAGACTAAAAGTATCTGAAATTGTTCATAAGTAGAGATGTGGAGTCAATGTGCTTAGTTATATTCCACCATGAGGTGTGACTGTGGAATAAACCAGTGACTTATATAGGTTTAGTGTGTCTGTGTGGACATTTTGATGTGATGAGTAATAAATGTTCTCTGAATATGACTATTAAATGTTATTTTTAGAAATCTGCAACTGTCTCTTTCTTCTCTGTAATCACTCAGTTTGGTGGGATGACATTTTACGAGAAAAGCAAAACTATAACTGACAAAAAGACAGTAATCATTGGTATATTTAATAATTCACTGTCATAATTTTAACTCGTTAATCACAACACTGCAGGTATAATAACCAATGGATCATACAATAGAACTTTTTCACAGCAGACAGTTTAACTTGACATAGCAGGAAAAGCGCAACTGTTACTAACAACATCAGCGATGGCTTCATTATATTCACGCGTCTCATTAACCATTAGATAGTGAGGAGGAATCCCCAATACCAGGACATTGAAACTGATGCAGCTAAATGGAATTCATTCAAAAACTGTTTTGTTTGTCAAACAACTTTTAAGAATCTACTGTTTCCAAGGTCAATTTTGACCACGGTTATCACAGTTATTCAAGAATAATTCCTATTGAAAGTGCCAGAATGGAGATTCACGGATATTTTAAGACTCTCCATTAACATAAATGTGGTATCTTCTCAAGTAACTTATTTTGATTGAAGAAGAACTTGCTAGTTGTTCCTTAATTATAGTTTCCTTTTTAACTACTGTACTTTTCGTACCTTCTTGTTCAGTGGTGGTAATCGTGCAATCAAAATACAGACTCATTAGGCTTTTAAACAGGAGAGTCTACTGGGTGAATATTATGTAACATTATGAGTCTCAGAGGTAAGAGATGTTGTGAGGAGAGCAACTGTACAACATCTCATGCCCTAATAGACTCTTAGGAGGTGAAAAAGTTTCTCCATCAAGATTCTGTTTTCAAATTCTTTTATGTGCAAATCAATCACTGAAGGTGATTTGAAAAAACACCCCTAAGATATATCACATCTACTTGATGATTAGTTTACCCCACCTCTTTTGGCAGACTGATTGATCTGCTCATCACTGTGGTGAAAGGTTGCTGTCAGGCATCAGTGTAGAGAGAACAATGCAACATCAGTTTAAGATGCTCTGAAGAGATTCAGAGTGGATTAACAGAGGCACAGATGTTATAGGACTCAGCTTGGTCCTGCTGTTTTCACATATAATTCAAATGTACATGCACGCACGCACATTCTCTCTCTCTCTCTCTCTCACACACACACACACACACGCACACACGCAAACACACACACAGGTCCACACACTGCATACTGTTTCCTGCAATATCAGCCACTGTGCTCACTCAGACACACTTGAGCCATGATTACATCATCATGAGAGGTCCAGCTGGTGAAAAGGAGGGATGAGATAGAGCTACTGTGTGGTTCTATGTGTGTGTGTGTGTGTGTGTGTGTATGTGTGTGTGTGCGTGTGTGTGTCTGTGAGAGTGAGTGTGTGTGAGTACTGGGATGTGGGGATGCATTAGACAATGATTAAGCTGTGTTTGGGGGGCTTATGCACATAGTGTACAAACAAACACATGGTGGAATTTAAGGGGCATTTTGTTGAGATGGAACACGGGCAGCCACATAACCTTGGACACACGCACACACATGCACACACAATGTGAAGGATTTGCCTTGACATAAGCCTCCTGTCTAAGAGTTATAGTTTACCAGCACAGACAATGCACGTCAAACTGTTGCCAGTTTCCACAGAAAACAAAGAATAACACTGTATGAGCTCACTACTCTGGTGCTCAGTGTCTCTGAGCAACAAAAAGAGCAACTTCTCGTGAAATGACTTCTGTGTTCTGCAAACAACTCCGTGAGAACTGGCACGTCAGTGTTGCGGTCATCTTTTAAGACGGCCAACTTGAACCTGCACACATGAGCTTGCTAAGAAAACGCCACAGCTTTCACCTCCCACTGTCAGTTTTCTTGTGTTATAGGTACAACTTGTTCTGAGGGAGGGGTTGTGTATGTTATCGGCATACTAGCACCCAAGCCAAAACAAGACATACAATGACATCAAGAAACCCACGCTACACCAATACACTGACATACAGAGGTTTGTATGTTTACGAATCCAGAAAAAGAAGTGAAACTGCCGAGTGAAAAGGAGCAAGTGTTTGTTTTAAAATCCTTTTTTAAACTACTCAGAACACAGGTGCTGCTGCAATTGAGGCTTACTTTCATGTATTAATCTGTAGACTTTTTTTTAAATAAGTGATCAAATGTTTAGTCTATAAAAGGTCAGAAAATGGTTGAAAATTTTGTCAAACCAAAACCCAAATATATACAATTTGTACTAAAATAAAAGGGAAATGCAGCAAATTCTCACATTTAAGAAAATAAAAATAACCAATAAATAAACAATCACTAATAGTTTTCTGTTCTGTTAACTGGTTAAGCAGTAAATACAGGCCTCACAGTTTCTGCCAGATCACCAAAATACTGTAGCTATATGCCAAATGTACAGCAGAAATAAGCCAAGTAATACTGTTTGTATCAGTATCTGCAAAAATCAGCTACAGGGGATGAGGTCACCATAGAGACAGGATCAGTTTATTAATTCATCTAACTAACTGCTGCTCAGGGGGGAGACAAAGAAGGCCTGATGGGAACAATCATGTCTGTGTGATGCTCATGTTCTAACCCCGGCATTAATGACCAGCTGAGAGGCTGCTGCACCAGCCTCCACTCAGAGTGGTGCCATGCCAGCTCCAGATGGCTGCTCAGTGTTACGGTGCGGTGGTGGAGGAGCTGCGGCCCTGAGGTGCTACTAAAATCCATCTGGACTGCTTAGAAAACGATTCGCCGTATTGGTTCAGCGCTGCATGATTCTGTTCAGTGGAGCCGGTCCAGAGTAAAAGTGGAGAAGAGCAGAGGGGGAGGGTGACTTGTTTCCCTCTCCCTCTCACAACCACGGCAACATTTACAGCAATACACTGGTCAAAACAGTGATAAGAGCTCTTCCCAATTACCTTTTTTTTTCCCTTTCTTATTCATTCCTGTAACTGGACTACATTTTTTTCCCTTTTGTTTATTTTACTTTATTCAAAGGAACAGAAACCCAGAGGCCGATTTCCTCACATATTAACTGTTGACTTCAAAAGAAAAATTAAAAATAAATTTTAAAAAAGCAGGAGCACAAGAATTTTGCTCAAATTAAATGTTCTAAATCTTTCAGCATTAAACTTTTAACCAGGAAATCTTCATTTTAACCTACCTGTGGAGGTGAAGGAAGGTCATCTTTTCTTGAAACACCATTCCTGAAAAACAGTTGTACCAATTCAGTGAATAAGCTTTAACTGATGATACTAGCTTTTGTCAAACCAAAGACAAGCCAGAGGTTTATCTTAAAGAAGCTTCCGGAAACCCTGCACAGCTTATATGTACACATATACACGTATGTCTTTGCTGCAAGCCTTCATTTGATGAATTGTATGTTAGAAACATCACAGTATGCCATAAGATAACAACACAGACAGAGCAGCTAGCAGCTTATCAGTGCAAAACAAACATTTAGTTTGCATGTGCTAAAACTTGTGTGTTTATAGGAAAAGGTCAAAGTGGTGAGAAAAAGCGATTCAGCAAGTGTGATGACAATTTTTAAAAATTCCTGAGAGGGATCGACTTAAGATTTTGAAGAGCTTACTCTTTCTGAGATGTATCCATGTGGGTTCCTCCAGGTCTCTCACCAACACAGTCCTTTACCTGGAAAAAGACATACACATTTCAAATGTTATTTATCTAAATAGCTGATTTTAAAATTAAGATGGGACAAGCTATTTTGTATCAACATATCAAAGGGCAGGTAATGAATGCTCTAGAGTCTTTTTGGATCATCATCTTACAACTTTTAATAGGAATGTTTGTGGAGTTGTTTAGAGCTGTGTTGATAGTGTGTGGAAATTTGTAATAAACTTTATTTGTGAAGCACTTTTCAAAAACAGAGGCTTACAAAGTCATTGTAAACGGGAGTCAGTAAAAACAATAGCAAACAGCCATGTTGACTGTGTGGAGCAAGAATCAGTGGTGGACTGACTCACTGACGATGTCAGTGCCTGTGGCTGTGTAGTGACGCTGCTATCGTGGCTGAAAACATAAAGCCAAAGACGCCTAGAGGCTACAGACGAGTGCGCAATGGTGCAATTTAAGCATTAACCGTATTAACTACATTGACTTTGCCAATAAAAATGTATCTTTAACATTAACGTAGGATCGATCTCACACAAAAAGGTCATCTGTTGACAGAAATTTGTCAAATGAGTCACACAGAACAAACAATGTATGTACGTATCATGTATTTTATCATTTTGAGTTGGTTCACAATGAACAGCACCAGGAATAACACTCAATTAGGCTTCGGAGCTCCTCATCACCCTCAGGGGCTCATGACATGACAAGTTCACATTTACAGAGACGGCTGTTCACACCAAGACAAACACAGACTCTCGCTAATAGCAAACTCTGCTGTCAGACACTTGACTTAACACTATGCTGTACCAGCTATCACATTTAACCATATGTATGTCAAGGCATCGTGTGTCATCTTAACTGTTACATAAAGGGCTGGCATGGGGAGGGGAAAGAAAAAAAAAAGACCGCCTGGCAGTCTAAGATCCAGTATCCATGGCCATGATAATGTAAACAAAAAAAAACCAACCCAATTTTGATCAGTTGGTCGGTGGGACAGTACGCAATGCGGCTGAACTTTACATGAGCACACAACACTTAGCAACCAATTGTAAATAATAATCATTCTTGTTTACGTGCAGCTATAGTGGAAGAGGAGTCTGCAGAGATTGAATCATGACACAACAGTTCCATGCTGCACATCATGTGACTCTGACTGCTTTCACACACTTCTCATACAGAGCTCTCGCTTCGCCACAGCACTGTTGGGTATGACACATTTAAACTTGCTTGACAGGCAAGAGATAGCTGACTGAGGATTTTATCATCTAGCTGTACTTGTACAGTAGGGGAAGATCGGTCCACCCAAAATTTTTGGGGGGATTGGTTTGAAATTTTTGTTGGATTTGTTCTACAAACTAGTGAAAAACATCCAAGGAGCCCAAGGTTACATCTTCAAATTTCTTATTTGTCTGAACAACAGTCCAAAACCCGAAGATATTTATTTTACAATGATATAGCAATGCCAAGGACAGCAACTTTTCAAATTTACAAGCATGAATCAAGGAATCGTTACTATTTTTGCATAAAAATGTACTTTAAGATTTAATGTTTATAAAAGTTGTTTCTAATTAATTATTTTTCTATGATGATATGGCAAAAGTTCTGGTAATTCAGTTGAGAAATGGTTTAAAGATAAAATAACCTGAGTGGAAAATTGTTTTTTTTGTTTATCCAGTCACCAAAATACAGGCAAAATCAAGGTGCCTCGTGACACTGATGTAAAAACCCTGTAAATCCAACACTGCCATACAGAAGGCCTGCTGGTTGATTTGTAACGTTTTCAGCAATCACCTTATACAGCCAGATATGCTGAAGAGTTACCTTATTGGAAATAGCATAGCAAAATCTCTACCTGTTGACCTCATGGTCTGTCTCGTGGTATATATTTTCATATTTTCAAACCCTAGTAGGAGCTACTTTAATAAATAAAACTGGGATAACAAAAACCTCTAAGGATTTAGAAAAAAAGGTAAATAAAGAACCAGAGTAACATTCTACATTAAAGAAGTATTTTACTGCATCTGAATAATCCCCCTTGACAGACTGAAAATGCTGATCACTCAACAGAATCAGTGCTTGGAACATTGTGGTTTGGGGCACCGACATGACCACAGCGGAAAAATGCTCTCCGGTAAATCTTGTTCAGTGGATAAAATCTGCAGCTATTTGCTATCATCATACATCTGCACTGTTTCTGGACAAAGTAGTTACCAATTAGTGTGGCATGCTGCACATTACAACCCACTGTACGATGAGAATAGCAAGGAGCCATTAGGCAGCTGCAAAGCTTCCTGCTATTCTCCAACTTGCCTCCCTTTACTGGTTCGTGTTAACTGCATGCACTATTACTTGCAGGGAGCCAGAAGCAAGGGTGACAAGGGGGTCGAGCTAAACACTTTACAACCCTATCTGCATCACAGGTGCATTAGAAGAGAAGATCTGTGAATGTGGTTAGGTTATTTTCAGTGACGGCCCTGGAAACTGTTATAAAATTTACTTTCTAGTAAGTAAAATTTGCAACAATTTCAGAATTCACTACGATTCTAAATAGTCTATATATTGCTGCACTGTGACACTGTGACTCACTGTTGACAGCGAGAGAAAGACAACTAATACAACAGAGGAAGAAAATAGTAAAACAAACACAGTAATTGAGAAGACGAGGAGAGAACCTGGCAAGATGGTGAAAAATGACAAAGATAGAAGATGTAGAGAAAAGGCATTCGGACTCACAGTGCGGGCGCCCTGGTTGTCGGTGAGCTGCACCAGGGTAGGGCTGTGTTTTGACTTCCTGGGCTTGGGTTTTTTTTCAGTGTGATGACTCTGGCCTCCCAGTGACTCCACGCTGCTGCTGCTGCCCACGTCCTCCCCGACGCTGCTTGAACTGCTCCCGCTGCTCGACGGGATGTTCTCCTTGTTGGTGTCTGTCCTGTTGTCAGTTGGAAAAGAAATGGGTGAGGAAATGAGACATCTATCTTCCACCTCGCTCTGTCTGTTGCACGCTTCGGCTCGTCTTTATCAGCCTGACATTGGGTGAAATACTTTAGGGAGCTAAATGCCAAGGTCACCTCAATAGCAGATTTACTTATACCTTCTGCAGCAACTAATGTGCTGTTTATTTTTTCTGCTAATTCTATTTACTGTCCATTTACTGTCCACGCGCTTATTGACATTTTCTGCTGTCTTAGGACTAATGCAGTCCTCTAATCCACATGTCACTGATCTCTCAGACTCCACCAGGTCTCCATCAACAAGGATTAGCTTCTCACTGTGATGACTTCAGTTGTTATGACTGTGTTATGCCTCAGTGGATGAGCTTACCTTGCAGAATGAAACCGTATGAATATTTACTGTTACCAAAACAACTACTGGAAGAAGGAGCATTGCACTGAGGTCACATTTTGCTAATGAATGGAATCTCAGTGTGTTTTACCAGCATAAAATGAAATGACCACAGGGGGAAAAAAAAAATTAATTGTATCAAGTCTCTGTTCATTATTGAGACCCTGAAAATTTATTCATTTCACGAGTTTTCAAGTGCCCATCCTCTGCCTATTTTTGGCTAGGATTTGATATCCTCTCTACCTTAAAAAACTAAATACATTTGGTTCCCCTGGTAACTTCGGTAAAGGATGGTATCCCGTAATTGCCTATGTTTAGTTGCTTACTTACCTCAACTCACTTTAATTAGCCAGCCTTTTTTAAAAATTTGTCAACAACAATACTGGGTGGAGTACAGAGTGACAACCAAGCAATATTAAACTATCTTATTATGATATTAACTCAATATATCATATATCTATTTTATGTTACTTCTTAGTCTTTTTTGTCATGAAATAAAAGAAAGAATACTGCACCAATTTAGCATTAATCTCCTATAACACTGATGGACTAGTAAAAATAATGGGAAAACTTGAGATATGGGTGAAAAAGAAAAAAACAAAAGTATACAGTAGGGATCCAAAAGTCTGAGGCCATTTTCCCATGTATATTGCGTATTGTTGCTCTATCATTGAATATAAATGTTTCTAATAAAAATATTTCAGAAATAGTGATTTTCTTGAAATAATAAAGAATAAGGAGATTTAGAACACTATAATGAAGGAAAAATTAAACTTGACTTTGATTTGCATTAGAAATGAGTAATATAATTTATTTTACAATTGCCGATTTCTTCACTTTTACAGTAAAAAAAATGAGACTCCAAAAGACACCATCACAGATGGAAATTTAACAATGAGAGCGCGCTTTTTGCAGTGTACTTCAGTGTTGCTACTAAAGCCAATTCGCCACCAATTCATTTCGGGACCATCAACTGCAAACATCAATACAAGGCCAGAACCATTGTACCTGTTCCTTTCTCGGTGTTTCAGGCCCTCCTCCTGCTGCTCTCTCTGGTGTCGACGTCTCTGTCGCGCAGTTGGCGTCACCTTTGGAGACGGCAGACATTGGGTCAACTCACACTCCTCTGAACTTTGATCCCTCAAAGGGTTCACGTCAAAGAGGTGCTGCTCCACTGCTGAACGTATTGTCCTGTCCAGAAAACTGTAGGAAGTAGGTAATATAATAAGAGGTAGACAAGGTTAAGAAATTTGCTACCCTAAACCTAAGCTACAATAACAGTTTCGTATGAGGCAGAATTTTTCTCAGAATAAAAGGCATAAATCAAATATTTACAAGAGCGATACAACACCTCTTATATGACCGTATGAAAGTCCACTTACTTCACTACATCTGGTCTGCAGTGGACAGGGGAGAGGTGGTTACTGAAAGAAAAACAAGAGGGGAAGGTGAGTTAATGCTACAGAAACAGGTGGTCACAACAGGTCACTGAGCAACGCTGAAAATCCCCCCAGGCTCTGGTTCTGGCCCTAGGTGATCAAGGCATCTACTGTGCATGGTTGACTGCTAACTTCGGCTGTGTTCAGAGCATAAGCTGGTCCCCTGGGAGCAATAGGGCCGGCTTCTATGACAACCAGTAAAACCGTACTGTAGAGTATATGGGAAACACCTTCTATATTCACTATTCGCCTTCGTCTTTCTTATTCTCTCCTCATGTCAAAATACACAGGCCTGTAATCTGAAGAAAACAGTATTAAGCTGAAATTTGGTGGTTACACTATGCATGCATGGGGTGTGTCTATATCTATATATACCTATAGAGAGTGTGATTATTCAAGTTTTATTAAAAATTGAATCAGATGGAAGCATCAAAAATGGAGTAAAATCTCAAGTAAACAGTTTGGTTTATTATTGGCAAATGCAACAGTCTTTCGATTTCAATTGAGGACTTTCCTCATCTGGTCACGTGTAGTACAATTCCTTTATTAATAGAAAGTCCAAGCACCAGGTTGGTTTCTGTTCCCCAAACTTTGCTATATCAATTTATTTTTTTTCAAAGGGTTTCATTCTTCAGACTTTCTATAAATCTTAAAGCTGTTTTTGTAAACAACAATTCGAAAACTTCCCCTTGTAATCTTGTACACTGTGATGGGCATTTCAACACTTATGACATTTTACAGACAACATAATCCGATTTAGTGCAAAATCATAAACCAATTACCTGATAAGCCGAGTGACAGAGAATTAGAAATCCTGAAAACTGATTAATTACTAAGTAATTTTTTTGAGTAAAACTGTGATTTCAGCTTAAAGTTTGGGGATTCACTCCGTTCAGATTTATATGATTGTTAATTCATCTTTAAGATTCAGCTCTGTAAGTTTATCAAAAAAAAACAATTTAAATACATCAGCTTGGGGTCTTGGAAATTTTAGAAATAGCTTTTACCGTTTGGTACAAGTCATGTCTGCTTTTCCTACCTCAACATGTTTAGGGGTGACCTGAAAAAAATACCTTCCTAAACAGTGGTGTTGACAGTAACAGCAGAGTTTGGCAGGGGCCCTGTACGGAGCACTGATAAAGGAGGAGATAATAATGGAGATATGGTACGCTGTGAAGGTGACTGTTTTGAACCTGTGTAAAATGGCATGGACACTCACTGAAATGATAAAAGCTGTAAGCTTTTGAGTGATAACCTATTGAGTGATAACCAGAAGATCACTTTGATGAGTATAAATAATTCAAAACATAAATGTGGAACCTTAAATTACTAGTGCTCTTTTTTTAATTTGACCTCAACTAAAAAGAAGATAACAGAACAATGGTGGTTAGCTCCATGGCATAACTCCCAAACCCGTACATTAAAGAAAGCAACTGGAAAACTTGAAAGGATATGATGCTCATCTAAACTGGAACAATCGCGCTTAGCCTGGCATGACAGTCTAAAAATATACAAGAAGGCCCTCAGCAATGCCAGAGCAGCTTATTACTCATCTTTAATAGAGGAACATAAAAACAACCCTAGGTTTCTTTTCAACATTGTAGCCAGGCTGGCCAAAAGTCATAGCTCGATTGATCTGTATTCCAGTAACTTTTGGTAACAAAGATTTCATGTTTATTGATAAAATTAGAGAAACTATTAGAGAAAGAATTCATCTCCTCCTGCCCTCGACCGGCACTAATTCTCTGTGTGACTGCTGTGAGAGTATTGAAAAGAACCAGAATAAGAGATCATATATCTCCTGTGCTAGCTTGTCTCCCTGTGAAATCCAGAATACAATTTAAAATCATCCTCCTCCTCACCCACAAAGCCCTTAATGGCCAGGCACCATCCTATCTTAAAGAACTCATAGTACCTCACTATCCCATGAGAACATTTGGTTACCAGAATGCAGGCCTAGGTGGTTCCTAGAGTCTCCAAAAGCAGAATGGGGGGCAGAGCTTTCAGTTATCAGTCTCCTCTACCGTGGAACCTTCTTCCAGTTTGGGTCCAGGAGGCAGAAACCCTCTCCATGTTTAAGAGTTATCTTAAATCCTTCCTCTTTGATAAAGCTTATGGTGAGAACTGGCTAAGCATTAGCTCGAGCCATCCCCTCGCTATGCTGCTATAGGCCTAGACTGCCGGGGGACTTCCCATGATGCACCAAGCTCCCCTGTCCACCACCTCCTCCTCTCTCCTCGTGAGCGTTACCACCTCAGAAATGCTTGTTACTAACTGTCCTCCCTGTCTCCCGTAGTTTTTTGCTTTCTTTTCTCTCTCCTCTCCTCTTGCTGCTTTCTGCAGGTTTTGCTGATGCTCCTGGGTCTGGATCCATGGTTGCAGACCATCTACTGCCCCATGAGCCTGATCAACACCCACTGTTGATTCTACCTGTTAAAAGGGAGTTTTACATTGCCACTATCGCCAAGTGCTTGCTCATGGGGGAAATGTTGGGTCTCTGTAAATAATAACTATAAAGAGTCTGGTGTAGACCTGCTCTATATGAAAAGTGCCCTGAGATAATGTTTGTTATGATATGGTGCTATATAAATAAAGTTGAATTGAAACTGAATTGAATTAGACACATAAACCAGATATATATTCATATCATTTGAGAAAACTAAAATGATCCTTCACCTTCAGTTCTGTGTCATTTATTCAGCAAGTTGGAATGTACAGAGGCAGACAGAGGAGCGAAAGTTACGTCATCTGGGGCTCACTGCCGCTCTAGAGGCAGCAGACTAAACTGATCGATTATCTCTGGGCACAGCAGGAAAACATTAGCCATCTACCTAAAATTAGACCTGGCACTGAATGCAAGAGGTTAAAGCAACAGAAAATGGTTTAATGGCTTACTAATATTGACTTAACCTTAGATCGTAATGCCTGTAAATATCACAGGCATGCTTTCATCGAGTGTAGTGGACACATTGAGGCCTGAAACATGACATGCTTCCAGATCTGTCTACGACTTTCTAGGACTGTCCCCTTGTGATATAAAGGTGATGAGAGGGTCACTTATACAGTGTAACTGCAATATGTGCAAGAGGAAGATTTCATGTCAAGATATTATACATTTAAGAAATGTTTATAGCCAAATGCTGAAAAAATCAAGCTTATGTGCTTTACACTGATAGCACTGATACTGTGACAGTTTAAAATGGTGGCTCTCAACCTTTTTGGCTGGTAATCCCAAAAGGAAAGTATCAGCCACTGTGCTTTGGGATTCCACATCCCGCTAATGACCTTACTGTGGACTGTTGTGAGCAAATGAGGAATGATTTTTAGCCCTTGGATTTTCTAATTTGAAGGATTTTCAGAAGTTGGAAGTTATGAATGTATCCATATGTGCGAAAAATTAGAGAAAATTCTGAAAAAAAAACAGAATATCGTATAAAAGAAATGTATTTCTGTCTTTCCTATACCTTTCTTTATATTGTTACCCCTCTGATTTACCCCGGAATCCTATAAGTGAACTGGACTGTTGGTGTAAGACACAATTACTGTATTTGTCGAGGTGCACTGGAAGCCACTTTCTCAATCAAGTGAATGGGAAAGTGGTCTCAGACTTTTGGATTGCACCATATATTGAGAGCTATTGACAATCAAAGTCAAATTCCACATAATTGACTCATAAATTTGATTCTGGTAAAAAATGTCAAAAGCAGATGTAACCTTCGACCATTTTCGTGCATGTGAACCATTCTTCTTTTTGTTAAAAATACTGTACAGAAAATAGATTTAAAGGTTACCAGAAATCAAGTCTTTTTGTTTTCTTTTTTAAATCATAACTCCACATAAGATGTACCATACTGATGTTCATTTTCATGACATCCTGAAATACACAGAGTCTGTTTGGTCAAAAATGTACTATCTACACTGTATGTTGGACTGTAATTTTAAATAAGCTTTCTTACATGTTGGCTTATTCCACATTTAGGCTTCTGATGGAATAAACAGCTGAGTGTGGCTGCCTGTAAGTGTGAAATATTTGGTAATTAAATATCTTTTGGCAGCTGTCAATGTCCCAAATAGTCTTCAGGTTGGCAGAGTATAGAAGAAGTGTAGCAGTTGGATAAATCAGCAAAGGAAGTGACATCACTGCCTGGAGAGAACTTTGTACTAGTGACAGAGTTCAGCTAAAGATATTACGGTATGAATGTACTCTGGTATGAGACAGGATTGTTGCCTGGTGTGCAGTAGGGACTGTCTGAGTCATGAACTACACACAAAAGAGGCCACAGGGCAAGAGGGATAGGTAGTCACTGCGTCAGAAAATCAGTGAGAAGGTCACCACCAGACTGGGAGTGAGCCAAGCCTACGATCCTCTCTTAAACGTACGCGTTAAAAATATGAAATTATACCATCAACCCCAGTGCAGCGTTTGATCAGGGAGAGATCCGCTGGTGATTTTGCAAAACTGCAGCCTGGCACACACTTTCTGGTAAAACCACAAAATGTAGTTTTTACACTTTTTTTTTTTGTATTACTTAAACAAGACACGATATCTTAACTGGTATGATTTCGAAGTGCTGGTAGGCATACATATACATATATATACACATGTATATATATATATATATATATATATATATACACACATATATACATATATATACACACACACACACACACACACACACATATATATACATATATATATACATATACACATATATATACATATACATATATATATACACACACACACACATATATATACACATATATACACATATATACACATATATACATATATATATATATATATATATATATATATACATTTATACATATACATATATATACATATATATAACACACATAGGCATATATCCGTTGAACAATTCCTTTGAGAAACAGCACGAATCTGTCTGGTTTGTTTGAAAATATAATAACTAAATATACATGAGTGAACATTGACAAGTCAGCAGATTTTTGTTACTATTTTGATGGCGTCGCTAAGCTTTGCTGAACTGTTAAGTCAGGTCTATAATAATATGACTAAGTCTGACAATTTAAATATGCTGTTGTGCTACTTTTGTCCTACTGAGTAGGATTTTAAAAAGCCAGCATTGCAGGTCTTTGTTTCACAGGATCTTGAGGTTTGCTCAACATAATTGCTTTATTCAGGACCCACTAACTGAGAAAATTGCTCTGCAAATAAAAGTAAGGACCAAATAATATGTTTCTGTAGTTAGTGTCTGTGTATTTAAAGTCAAGTGGTCTTTAAGGCATAAAAAGTACAGAGGAAACAACTCCAAAGCTTACACAGCGGATACTTCTACCAGTTAAATCCCCAACACTGTGTACCCAGGAGCGTCCATTCAGGTTATCCAGTATTACACCACAGTCACATATTAGACAGAAGCTTTAGATTCTTTGGTCAACACACACAGAAGAAAATTATGTTGACAAACATTTTGACTGGGCTGAGGTTAAGCTACCGAGTGGCAGCCTTATATTCTCTTTATGTGAAGAAATGCAGGTAGACCTCAGAAGAGAGAAAGTCTGTATGGTAGTGTGTGTGTGTGTGTCTGTGTGTATGTGTATGTGACAAAGTACATGTAGGCCATGGAGTTAGTCAATGATGAACGTGAGCAAGAGAAGTGAATGAGAGGGAAGGGGTTGAGAGATAATGGTCTTCATTGAGAAGCAGACTAAGACTTAAACTAAGTCTCAGAAAATGTGAAAAATGTTCCAAGAGCCCAATGAGACATCTTTGTCGGGCTTATTTTGAATGACCAGTTGTTCAAAACTCACAGTTATTAACTTTACAATGATATAAAACTAAGGGAAATATTTGAAAAATGACCAGTGATTGGTAAATGATTTAACTAATGTCAATATTTCCTCATAATCCCCGATATTCATAGTATCTCTCCCTAATCATGTTTCAGTGCTGATTCAGACTTAGGGTTGAATAATCAATTTGTCTACAGACAGAAAATTAATCATCAACAATGTGGATGTTGGACTGATTGTTTAATATACGGAAAGTAGCACAACAAACCCACCGACTGGATTGCATTATATTGAGAGGTATTTCTAATGTTTTGTCTAATGTGTTTACAAAAATAAAGAAGGAAGAATATTAGACAGTACAGTCCAGTACAGAACTACCAATAACTATACTACTGTGGTTGGAAGGCTTTAAGTCAAGATACACTGAACGCTAAATGAGAAAGGGTGACAGTAGGGTCGTTGATTATTAGCAGGTAAATATCAAGGTGAGGTCAGGTAATACTGAAATGTTATCACCTATATGTGCAAAAACATTGGGGTTATTATGTTCATTTTTACTCACAAGACTGTGTGTTCCACTTTGGCACTAATGACAAGAATATATATTAAATTTAGTAATACTGATTTAATGTCAGATATTAGGGCTGCAACTAACAATATTTGTCATTATCAATTGATCAGTAAATTTCTTGACTAACTAACAGATTCCTAGTCCATAAAATGTCAAATCTTTTTTGAAAAAAATGCCGTCACAACTTCCATTAGCCCAAGGTGACATCTTAAATGTGTTTTGTTCGACCAACAGTGGAAAACCCATATATTTAATTTACAATTATGCAAAGAAAAATAGTGAATCCTTCCACTTCAGAGGCTGAACCTAAACAAACAAAACTCTACAATGCTTAAAAAAATGAATAAATAACCTAATCGATAATCAAAATAGCAGATACTGCAGATACATTATTTTTCTGTCAATCAAAAAATTAAATAATGGAGCAACTGCTTCAGTTCCAGATATAATTCCTCCCGCACTTTCCAATAATCTCAATAATCACATCATTTTAGAAACAGCATCTTCACCCAGATGTGTCTTTTGCTTGGGTGGTGTTTCTGTGCCTCTGCCACAATAATCGACCGGTGGTGAGCAAACTGTTGCGTGTGCACGCTGCCCTGCTTTCCATCTAACTGGTGGTTCCATTGTTTCCGTTGATAATGCACTGAGGCAGCACAACACCACTTCCCCCCACACCTCCAGTTCAAAACAACATAGTCTCCACCAATTCTGCCAGTTTTCTAACACGGAGACGGGAAGCCTACCTCATGTAGAAAGGAGATATTGGCCTCTCTTCTTCTTGGGAACTGAAATATGAAAATAAATACACATAATTAAGTGCTATGGTATTATTAATAAGTACTATTAATAAGTGCTACCCCCCAACACACACACAAATATGCACACGTGCACACACACGCACGCACACAAATATGCGCACGCGCGCACACACACACACAAAAATATGCACGCACAACACCACCGCCCTTCACTACATGTTTCCTGGAGCTGAAAATAGGAGCATAAGACTAGCTTTTGTCTGCAGAATAATAGCCATGCAGTGCTACAGATCAGTGCCTTTGTGGAACTTGTCTCGGGTAATTATTATGAACCAACAGAAAAATGGCTGCTGCTCCAGAGTATAGGCTGGCTGCTGCCACTGGATGTATGCCAATGACACATGATGAAATTATGCAACGATAAGAGGAACTCAGTGTTGGCCCTAGATGTGAGGTTGCTTAACATTTTCATATCCTGGCACTTACAGGCTGAAAATTTCATAATCACCTAGTCTTGTTAGCCTCAGTGGACCTGAATACTGTATTATCTTCTCTAAATTTAAAGCAGGAAAAAAAACACTTCAACCAAAACCTGAAATGTTATATCAGTATGTTACCCATTTAACAAATAAATAAGCATTGCATTACCTAAATAAGGCCATCTTTATGTAGTTATTTCATTTAACAGGAGATATTCTTGCACAATAAATTCAATAAAGTCTTGCTCCAATGACCGTGACAGCTAAACGTCATTAGCTATTAGAGTCTTTCATTTTAAATGAAGTGCACATAGACAAGGAGGAATATTTTCAAAAATAGTTTTTTTCTTTCATCACTTTTTACCCCCACTGGGATTTAATCTGGATGTTTACCTGTGAGAGGAGAACACCTGTCAGGGCAATGTGAACTCTACCAGTGTTCTCAGATTACAAATATGCAACAGAAAAAAAGTGGACAAAAGTTCAGCTTTGAAAAAAAAAGAAAAAAAAAAGTTGACAAACCAGGTACAGCAGATGCACACAACGTCCATTCCAGACATTTTTATCATCTTTGAATGTCAAGGAGCTTGCGTGTTTAGTGTGGTTGCCAAAACAGCTTTACTAAATGCTTCAAAACAAATACGCAGAACATTAGAACTGAAATTATAGGTATTTAATCAAGTATTCAATTAGCAGGAAAATAAACTGCTTTTGTTTTGATACTTGATGATTCATTTAAGTAATTTCTTTACCCAAAAATGACGAAATCCTCAAAGTTCCACCATCTTAATTTTGAGCATTTGTTGCTTTGCTTGGTTTTATATATCATTGCAAACCGCATATCTTTGGGTTTTGAACTTTTGTTTAAACAAACAATTTAAAAACATCACCATGAGCTTTAAGAAAATGTGATGGGAATTCATTTTGTCAGTTTTCTAAAATTTTATAGAATAAAAAATTAAACAATTAAGAAAAGAAATAGCAGATCAACTAATATAAAAAAAAAATCCGATTGTTATTTGCTGAATGGTTTATATTCAGTCCTCTAAATAATGACTGACTGCGTCATTTATATTCTGGCTTGCTGGTTTGCTTGATATCTAAAAGACAAATAGGAAATAGACGACATCAGGCTGAATTAATTACAACCCGCAATCCTGAGTGATTGATTGTGTCAAGATTGTGGCTTGTAAACATGTTGATACTCAGATGTTCTAAAAGAAAGAGTTGTTATTGAGTGAATGTTTGTTACTTTGCTGTGTTGTGGTACGTCACAAGCTTTCACATGGCTTACAGTAAGGGGCAGGCATATCCAGAGGAGGGGAAACCACTTTCACCATTCAGGCAGCATCTCACCAAAATTCAAAACAAAGGATTTAGTTTTCAAGTCAGCCACGAATCAAAACAGGCCAAAGTTTGTTGAACTTCAAAAGACTTCTCTAAGGACAAAATGCACAGGAAATATGCATGTGTTCCTCCGGCCTTGTCTGAGGTAGAGGTGTAGTTCACCAAACAAGACTTCCAAATTCTTTTGAAGTTTAAGTGGTGAATTTTATTTTATTTTTTTCCCCCACAGCCGTGTTCTTAACTGGTGTTACACAGTCTGGCAGGCGTATTAAAATAATGTGTGCTGTCACAGCTGCCGTGAATTGCAAAAGCGGAAATCCTGCTTACCCACTACCTAACTGAGGGGATAATAGGAAGCTTTGTAGGGATACTCGGAAAAGGCCTGATCCCTCTGGGGCAAACGGAAAACTACCAATGACAAGTTGGTCAATCTGGAAACGCTCCACTTTTTCAACATTTATAAAAATGTGTTGACAAAGGTAGTCTGGCTTAGTGGATGCTGGTCACTTGAATAATTCTCCAACTGGCACCGGTAATTTCTGGCAGGATCTTTTCCTTCCGCCCTGACTTACCGTTTACAAAATCCCTCAAAAACACTTGCTGTTTAGCTAGAAGCAGTGAGGGACCGGGGCAACCCGGTAGCTCACCTGGTAGCATGCGTAGCATAGTGGTCCTTTGCTACATGCCTCTCTCTCCCCTGCCTTACTTGTCTCTCCACTATCTCTATCCAAATAAAGCAAAAAAAAAAAAAAAGAGAGAGAAACAATGCTTTATTACTCCAAAAAGGGATTAATGTGGAGAACAGACTGGCTAAGTAAGATCACAACAACTGCAGATGCATCATCCCTATGATGAAGTCTGCAGAGTAACAGAGTCCCCTGTGTCTCAGCTCCTCCCTTTGGTGTCCTGTCCTTTCAGGACCCCAAACCACTGGCTTTTAGACAGGTGCTGGACATTCTTTGAATGCCTCTGAGCACAAACTGTGTGGTGGTCAAGACCCAAAGTATTTATTGGATAAGCCTGGCTAAGCTATGCTTGGTGTATGCTCATTCCTTCAGAAAAAAAGTGTTACACCAACACAGAGCTATCATGCTTAAGGTTTATAAACTGAGGTATGGAGGACATGCAGATGAACTTTATGAAATTAGTGCTGCATTTAATGGTTCTATCAATAAATTATTTAATTTTTTCACTATTTGTTTTTTCTTTAGATATCAGAAAACATTCTTAAATGCCCTTCATAACAACTTATCTTGACCATAGCCCAAAATGACTCATATATTTTCTGATCAGCAATTAAATATCCAAATGTGCTCAGACAAAAGCAAATCCTCACATTTGAGGAGCTGAAATCAATGAATGTTTGCTATGTATGCTTGAACTGTTGAAAAGTCTGTTTTCAATATCATTGACAATTGAACTTCTGATGATCTACCAATTGATCATACAACTTCACCTGCCTACTTGAAGGTATCTTATGACTTGAATTACTGAATATCTTCATTGACATCAAATCTTAGTTTAATTAAGGGCCATTGCCCTGTGTAAGATTTGGAAACATGGCACTTCAGTAACATTAAAAGTGCGGCAGAACCAGTCTGTTCCAGCCAGTACGTTCATGCTGTAAATACATACTGTCAGGCTTTCTGGCTGATGGATGACACTTCCTGACAGGCAGCCAACAATACTGTTATACCCACAGGGAACCTGCACTCACACCACACTGCAACGTTCCTGACTCCCACCTATTTCCAGTGGGCTTCTAAGAAACCCAATAGTTACATCACAAGATCCAGTGAACCATGGCAACTCCACACAAAAGCCAGCATGCATCCCCCATGTGCAACTATGCAATGCTAAGAGCAAAATATGTTCACATGATGCTGCTATGTTGGCTCATGTGGCCTGTGTAGTGAATGGAGCCGGTGTCATATTTCAGGTACAGGTGAGAGCACTGTTGCATACAAAATTACTGGCTTAATTTATTTGATAAAGGGGAGGCCAAGCGTTACGTTAAAGATGTAAGACTCGTTCTCTAATATAGCACAGGTGTCAAAATGTTGATACATGAGAAGATCTCAAAGTAGAGCCACTAATAGGAAACCCTTAGAATGATGATTTTCATTTGTGCGAAACATGACCTGAGCGAACAAATTGACTCTGGATAGGGGTAGTTCCTGGAATGACTGGTTCAGGTGTCAAGTCAAATACTTATGTCATCGTATAAATAAAAAGATTCTTTAACATTTACAAGGTGTTAACATACATTATAAATTCTTGCCTTCAAATTTCACACCCTATAAAAATAAAGATCATGAATCAAATGTAAAATAACAAAAACAAAATTTTAATTAAAATATAAAATGATGCAAAGAAGCAGTTCCCTGATTTTGTGCATCTGGATATGTTTAATTCAGTTGTGGCCCAAGCTGCTGCATGTGCTGCATTGTGCTGACACAAATTTGACTGACACATACCACTGGAAAGTGAGAGCAAGCTGACAAGTCAGCATGAGAGCAGCAACAGATTTGTTAACACTGATTTCCGCTGATGGAATATTATTATATATTTGCTTTTTCTTTATGTGCCAAAATCGCAGTTACTTAAAACTGAAACAATTTTTGATCCAAACTCATAAAAACTTTCTCTATTTTTCACAATCTCAAAAAAAAATGTCTTGCCTTTGTATGTTTTAAAACTGCTGTCAGTGTCTAATTTATCAGACACTACTAGTGAGTATTAAAAGCGTTCTCGCATTAAAGATGGTAAACTCATTTTAGCCTTTTTGCCTGCTGCGGTTGTAAATACCAGTGAGTTCAGATTGTTGACGCACATCATCGGGGTCCCCTGTCATGCTGTCGGTAGATCAGTCACCCAATACTACCTGACAAGTAGAAGTGTGTGAGTGTGTGTGTGGCTGTGTGTCTGTGTGTGTGTTCGGGGGGGTTCCCCACCAGTAGATTTACTGGTACCCTGACATGGTGAGGAAAGCTCATTATATTTTCCACTTCATTTAGATGGTTACATCTGTTCCATTAAGAAGCAATGGTTGGCCTTGTAGACTTAACAACATTTCAGGCCACCCAAGCAATACTGTTCGTTATCTTTGGGATAAAGAGAAAAGAAAGGTCTGACTTTCATAAAAACAGAACTTAAAAAGTATTTCGATACGTAATTTTTGATACAGTTATTGTAAACCTGTTATCCTGTATAATATTACTAGAAATTATCAAGATGATAAGCGTTAGCATTTAAAATGAAAGGAACTATATCTCCTGTGGTAAAAATAAATTACATTTGTATGATTTTTAACATATGCATAAACTAAAGCACCGCAATTTTTAATTCAGTATGCAAGTATGCCAGAGAGAAAACCGCTGTGTGTCATACTAAACTTTTATGTAACGTACAAATGGATCTGGTGCTGACATGTTTCCAAAGTCTGATTAATGTCATACTAAAGGTCACAGGTGTGTTAGGAGAAAACTACCTTGATACTTGAACGTCACACATGACATTTTTTGCTTTGCTTTCATTATATATTTGACTATATTTTGCAGTTTTTCCAATGAAAAAAATTCTACATACAGTCTATTGTCAGTTAAGTAATTTCACCTATATACTCTATTAATATTCAAACATTTTTGGTTTCTGGTAAACTGGATTTGGAGTGTGTGAAAAAAGGTTTTAAAAAGTACAGTAGTAGGATTTTCAACTGAACAGTGCAGGTGTGATCACCCTCAAGGTTAATGCTACTCTAAGGCCCTCTGATACAGCAGCAAAAGCCCCAACAACAGAAACAGCTGTAGCCTGGCTATTCCAGGACTGAAGACACTTGACACCAACTGGTTCCAGTTTCAGGTTCCTATAATAGGCTTGTTTGCACGTCAAAGGCACTTTGCCACAGGGTTTAGGCTTAAGATCCCTGATCGCTGTCAGACACTCAAGATTCTACATCCTTACCCTTGGCTAATAGCACATCACCAATGCAAATCTATTTAACATGCTACCCCCCCCCCGTACTCCAAATTGGAACTAGAAAACTGAAAGCAATATTGTATCACAAAAGGAAAATCAAAATTGTTTAACATTAAATGAAAGGTATGTGGTGATTAAGTTTTGTTTTTTGTTATATGACCTTGGGTTGTATTTAAAGGCAGCCTTATAGGTACATGCTTATAGATAAGATTGTGATCCTAAAAAAATCATAACACTGTAGGAGTGGCTAACTACATTGTAACTGAATTCCATTTTTATTAGCTGTAGAGGCTACTTAATTTCCAGGAATGCAACTCACAACTTGCTGCCTAGAGTTATCACTCTAACGTAAACACATCTTCATGATCTGCCATTAAAACAGCTCTACCGTCATTTTTTTAAAACAAAATAGGTCATAAATATTTTCTGCAAAAAAATAATAATTGATATCCCTATGCTAAAACTTTCAAAAGTTTGGCAGTCAGTATTTCAAATTTTCTCAGACAGAGGTGCCTCTGCTTTCATCACACACTGACCTACTGAGGCCCCCCGCGCTGCCAGAGGGGCTGACATCAGGATGGCAAGGGTGTGAGGCAGTGTCTGGACTGTCTTGGCGAGCCAGAGGTATGGGAGTTGTGTCCATCTCCTCTGAACTGGGACTCCTCAGCTCAGACGTCAGGGGTAAAACTATTGGTATGGCCAGAGGCCTTGCATAGGTGAAACGAGCAGGGTGGCTGGGCTGAGAAACGACTTCGGGCGTGCCATCACTCTTCCCTTTCCTCACCTGTTTTACAGAGAGAGAGAGAGAGATATGCCAACAACAGGTGAGTCTCATGACAGGAAATGTGACACAGCACAGGAGGGAAATCATACACAGCCAACGTTTCTGCACAGTCAAGCTCATAAAGACACACGCAGGCACGCACACACACACACACACCACGGAGTTTCCAACCTTTGCTCAGGTTACTATAAAACATGCACTCTGGGATCTTCTGAGGTGAGGCACAGAGCAATAAAAAAAAACACGAGAGGCAAGGGGAAAAAAAGAGCTTAGCTTATAAAACTGTTAGGTTAGTCTGATATTTGTCTTACCGTGTTGACCCTAAGTGGGTATAAACAGCGTGAACCGTCGACTGTAGTGTAGGAGAAGAACCTTAACCTAATTACAGCCACATTTTGAAAAGAACCCTTCTGCATCTTTACCGTTTCAACCAAGGGAGCCTGAGAGAAGTGTTGAGGAATGTGTCAAGAAGCTTTCTCTTAGTATATATGGAAAGCACTCGTATGGTTGCCCATGTACGCTGAGGCCCAACAGCCGACTGGCTGTGGTAAACAGAGTATGAAATTGGTCTGACGCAAGCAGCTTAAGTACTGATAATGGCCAAAAAACACCCAATGCAAAAAGAGGCTTGACTCCAGATAAATCTCTGTTGGTTGAATTAAAAGGGTTACTTTTTTTCTTTATACCAATTACCAGCGGAACATTTCCATTTGGGGTTTAACTTAATGGGTTGTTCTAAAATCTATTGATGCTGCCTCAATTTAGACATTTAGTCAGTAGTGCACCTAATGGGTGAATCTTTGGGAACATAATTAGCTCCACAAGCTTCTTTAGCTAGACCTGGTATGGATTTTGTCCCTCAGGGCTATGTAATTGATTTAGCTAAATATGTCATTCACAGAACCACAGGGGATGAAAGAGGAGATGAAAAGGGGACAAAGAATGTGGACAATAGCTTCTTTTTTTCAGGCGGTTGGAGCATGTTTCGTCATACTTTTAGGAGATATCATGGAGACACAATGCACAAGTCCCCACCCTCAAACTGAAGTAGAAATGGGCTTCAAAAGTGTTGGTGAGATGGTGCTATCATCTTGTGTGGTTAGGTTTTTCTGATAGTATGTTTTGTTTATGTCTTATATTGCTTTATAAAAAAAAAAATCATTTGAAACTTTAATACAAAAAAAAAGGTCTGAAAGAAAACCTTCAAATTCATAGAGGTACCAAGCCAATACACAAGTTTGTGTTTCTTTGAAAAATGGAAAACTGAAATTGTTCCCTTATTAACTCATTACTACTGACTATACTGGGAACTTTATATAAAGAACTAAAATGTGTATCAAATGGCAAAAAAGTAAACAATTTTTGTGTCTGTGCAGTTCATGATGGTATTTACAGGAAGTTAGTCAATAGTTAAATAGAACTCCGGGTCAGTTTCAGGCCACCGTGCTGCCTCCATTCCTGGTTCTCAGTTTCTGCCTATGTATAAAAAAGAGCCCAAACAGGGCAACAACAAGTAGGAGCTAAATAGGCCAGATGGCAAAGAAGCCTGACAGACCAAAATGAGAATATGATCTGGGTTCAGATTCATGGAGTAATTGATAATTTGTAAGTTTCTAACAATAATCTCAAAAGACTGTAGAGAAAACAAACAGTAAATATTCAGAACTTAATATTGACATAATTATTACGCTGGTGTGCTTCCCTCCAGTAATCTGCTACGATGAAAAGGCAGCTGGCCTTAAAAAACCTACATCTCTCTTAACTGCTCCTTGTTCGCTGACTGGTGACAGCTCGTTTCACAACCACCACAAGCACTTCCACTAGACTTTTTAAAATAGTGGTTGTTAGTACTAGTGTTTTTGTTCAAAAAACTGAGTGACTACTCCCACCATAGCAACAGCATTCTGTAATTAAACATAATAATTCTACAACATGGATTCAGTAAAACTCTGCCAATAATAACTGCATGCTTTTTGGACTCCAATACTCATGTCTGCTTGTTTTCAGTAAAACACAACTTCCCCTTTGATCACACATTCAGCCCTTTTAATGACGGGTTTCATCATAAATCAAACGGATACAACAGACATGCTTGGGGCTCCCTAGTTGAAGGGGGGGTGGAGGTGTATTTGTTCATTAAATCTAACCTGAGGCAGATAAACAATGTATAAATTATAGACACACCTCACAGTGCTAGGGCACAAACATGCAGCTCTGGCAGTGTCATGTGAGTGGTGAGCAATCCAAACAATTACACTTAAGAATCAAGTCCAACTTTGTGTTGAGCCACGCCCTGAGAATTTTTATACCAGAGGGACTACAGGAGTGCTTTGGAAATGTCGCTATAAAAGCTTACATTAATAAGTAAAATTGCCTTGACCTCGTATATAAGGCTAAGCCAATGCCACTATCATTTTCATAGGAAGTGAGGGGTATGTAGGAATCTGTTGGTGTCAGCTTCATCTAAATGAATCGGCAGCTGGATATTCAAAATAATGTTTTAAGTGTTCAAAGGCTCATAAACATCAGGCTCTTGATATTATCATATTAATTTGCTGCTGTTTCAGCTGGACACTGTTTTGTTATTGCAGCACCTACTGGCAAAGCTGTCTGACAGTTGCTGTTTAATTGGCATTTTTACATCTATCATTTGCAAAGGCCCTTGTTGAAGCATTAGGAAGTCCTTTTATTACAGCTGTTTTGTGATTTCTGACTTCTAATTTTGTAGACTTTAGGCTGTGTCAAGAATCACTCCCTATTTACTGAATAGTGAACTACATTGTCTGCCATTTATTTAGTGTGTAAATTTATCGGTTATATAGCGCCCTCAAAAATTCTACAATGGAATAAAAAATTAATGACGATAAGCTAACTTTCTTAAATCTCAATTTATTGCTCACTATTAGTAAAGTATTTAGTATCAATTATATCGGGAGCACTGAATGAGTAAAAAGGGGGTGATCTAGAACATAGCCAGTTCCTCTATGATTGGTTTACTGCTACTCAAGCTAGCCAATATACTAGGTATCTGGAGCAGTCAATGTGCTGCTAATGCAACACACTAAGTAACACTAACTATTGAAATATGTGTGCCTTTACTAGATTACACAATAAGTGATGTACTTATGATGACCAAAAGTTGATCTTTAGTGGGGATTTTCTGTTTCTTCCTGGCATGCAGCACAATCCATAATTCTTTTTTTATCTAGTTTCCTTATAACCGTGCTTTTTCATTTTGTAAATTATCTTTGCTAAAAAATTCTATATGGATTTAATCATTTTCTTATCTGCAATCACTATCTTTAGATATGTTGTCAATTATGGTTTACACAGTTTCACAATTATTTTTCATTTAAACCTCAAAGGCAATTTGCCATCCATCTTTACAGGAAGTGTGTTTGGCTCACTGCATAGCTGTGCACCTCCAAGCATAGTGAGGGTAGAGGGGCTACATTATGAGCTTAAGAATTTAAGTAACTTCAGGACTTTAAAAACAATCTTAAGCTAATCATAATATACATATAAGTATAATGCATAAGCTATACACCCCCCCCCCCAAAAAAAAAAAAAAAGATTTTTCACTGACTATTGACAGAAGGAAACATTCGTCAGCAGATGAGATAATCTTTCTGTCAGTCATTACTTCTTTTATCTCTACAGTGGCACTGGTCTTGATATGTACACTACGTTTATGGCGTCTGAGCTTTGTTTTGCTTGGAGTTTGAAAAACAACCAAGGAAAGATAGTTTGAGTCTGTCTCTTTTGGCAAACTGAAGCCAAACTCAGAGAGATTAGTCATCATTTTATCACATATACAAATTACCATATACACAGCTAATTTTGTACATATGTGAGGTCAAAAAACTGAGTTTAAAACTTAACAAAACTGAATTTATCGAATGTAGCTCTCTTATTGACTTCTTAGATTTAAATTAATTAATCCAGGGACAATTTCTAAAACATGCACACAAACAGAAAAATTTCAAAGATCTAATTCCACTCAAATCTATGGCCAAATGCTGTTTTTGTGGTAGGACCCATCTGTAGTAACGTCACGAGAGAGTTGGAGGAGCATAACATAGCCCATGTTTGTCTCTTGCTGCAAATAAGGGTGGTGTTGTTTCCTGCAGCAGATTTCCTTTATCAAATCACATCATGTGACCAAGCAGCGAGTCCACAGACATCAGAGGCCATCTGTGAGATGACCTCAGACTAATCAGCACCAAGGCAATACAGCAGATAAGGAAGTGGGAAGTATTTATTGAAAGGGTGAGAACTAGACTGAGGTAAACCATTAGGGAATCCACTTTAACAAGAATAATTCATTGCAATCACAGAAGCAAATTTAGTTTCCTGTACCTTCCTCTTCCTTGGTCTTGCCTTTGGAGTGTTAGTGGTGGATTTGTTCAGATGTTCTGCCTTTTCTGGTAGGTTTGTTGGTCCAGTCTTAGAAAATTCATAGAAGGAAAACAAGAGTAAAAAAGAGAGTATAAGATTTAAGTTTGCATTTAAATGTTTACTGCAGCATGAACAATACATTCACTGAGTCAGAGAATATGGAGAATATGGTTTACAAGATAACACTGATCAATTTGCTGCATCTTATCAAAAAGTTATCAATAATTATTACTTAAAGGAACTACTTTGTTACATTTTCTAAATCTCTTATCAATATACTGAAAAAACTGACTTGCTATAGTATCTTCTTTCAGGAAAAATAAAATTTGATGTTTTATCCTTTCAAAATTGTACCAACAGGGCCCTAGATTTCTGCTGTATAAATTCTTAGTCAGACTAAGGTCTTTAATAACTTTAGCAAGTGCAAGAAAATGCTCATTTGAACGGTGCTATTTTTAAACATCTCTATCATGAGAACAAATGATATATTATAGGCAATGTCTGTTATATGCTTTTAAAAAGGTTCTCATCTATTCACATTGAGTCACCTCACATATCATTCCAGGCAATATAGAAAGGTCAGCTGACATCAATAACATCTTTAAAGCTCACAGAAACCCACACAGACACACACAGAAATGGCTTTCATGTTGGAAAACAGCTTTTCCAAAACATACCCATGTTATGTTAATCACGTCACACAGATCACATGGTTGGTGTTAAAAAGGACTATGTAAGGGAATTTGAAGGGTTCATGCAAGTTTGACCTGGGAATGTCAAGCGTAAACAAAAACACTACGTTTCACAGCAGACAGACTCAGACAAAAGCTTCCATAACAGGAACAGTGGACAGCATTAATGCATAAACAAAAATGCAAACATGCGGGCGTTCTACTGAAAAGCTGAGCACACACTTTCGTCCTGGGAACTGGTGTTGGTGTCTTTGCAGTGAGGTGGCTCTGTGATTTCTCTGTGTCTGTATCCATCACGTGCGCCTCCTTGGAACAGAAAGAGGACAAAGAAGATGGTGAAATCTTTTTTTAACAGAGGCTAGGGGGCTTTGTTGTCCTGTTGCTATTGTTGTAACTCTAGCATCATATATACAGCTGCTATTAAATGTCTTTTTACAATCAAGGAGTCATTTTGGGGGTACTCCTGGGTGTTTTCTACTTCTGCTTTTTGTCCTGAAAGCCCCCAGAACAGAGTCCTGAACAGATTTAGAAAGGTTGACAATCTGCATCCTAAAACACATACACTGATATAAACACTGTCATGTACACCTGCTGCTGGTCAGCATTTTATGACTGAAGGTGAAGGCAACACCATTGATCATATGTGCTTCATTCAAAGGCATTAAGATTAAGGTCAGGAGGCGAGGGGCCTCCACAGGTTATGCGGGCATGTGCATATGTGTTAGTGTTTTTGTGTATGTGTGCATGTTTGTGTGTAAGACGATCTTATCTGACTGAGGGGTTTCTTATGGGTCAGCGGGTCTCATGTGGCAGTGCCCTTACAGGCATTCACAACACAGCACCAACATTTGTGACTGGAAATGTTTATCACAAAAAAATGACACTATATAGTTTATGTGTTTCCAGATTCAATTTTACTGCTTCAAGAAATCCAAGCCTTTGAATTTCCTGAGCTCAGGTTGCATATGATCTCTTAATTTCTAAAATCATTAACATCTTTAGCAGCTGTTTTTTTTCTGCATAGTAAGCATAGTGTCATATGGGAACCAGACACTTTGTTTGATGATGTTAAAAATGGTAGGAGAGGTACTCTGTGAGAGATGAGAGGTCAAACACACGTGAAGCTAGATACCCTGATCACTGCCTGGTCACCCTACTTTGGCATTGGATGGCCAATAACACAGTCATCAATCAACAATCAAGGTGTTGTCGATGGACTGTGGTGAAGGATGTCTTTCCAAAAGTGGAAATTCAGACAAGATTTTGCTGATCCACTTGTGATATGATAGCTGAAAAGATACTAATACTGCTGCTGTTACAGAGGTAAATATTACTCTCACTTCACCTTCTTTACAGTACTAGAACAAACTTTACTCTATTATGTTTTTATGCTACACTCTCTTATTGCATTTCATACAAACCTAATTCCAAAGTCTTTAAAGATTTCCATACATGTCTTGCTAACTAAGATGGTTAGGGTGTCTCTAATCACACTGTGACTGGGTAAGGCACACACAGCTTTGATTCTCAGCCCTTTCTTGGCAGAGGTGGCTTGAAAGAGGGGTTTTTGTGTGTGTGTGTGTGTGTGTGTGTTGTTTTTTATTAATTTTCGGCAGAGTTTCTATCTATTAAAATTACATCTTTTTGAATTTTTCTGATAAACTTACACTAAATAACCATTTCAAAACCTATTTCGACTATTTAAGAAATGGTTTTTCAGCAAGCAGGCCACTTTTTGTAAGCTCATGAAAAGTTTGTGTCATGGACATGAAAATTATTTTAACAAGAAAGACAGTCTGGTTGGGAAATAAAAACTACAATCTTAAAGATGGTCATACTTATGTAAAATATTGGCTTGAGGTGGTCAAACATTTTCTGAGGAGGGTTGACCTCCATATTTCTGAAATCCTGGTTACCCCCTGCATTTCTATATATTTATAAAGCATAAAACAAATGAAATGAAAATGAAAAAAATCAATTAACACAATTCTTGATGTATTCTTGATGAAATTCAACCAGAATCTGAGATCGTATAACTTAAATTACTTTAAAAGGATTTGTTTTGTTGTGCGTGCTTTGTTTTTTTCAGCTACACTTTCTTGAGGTAGCTAGAGATGCAGGAAGAGGATGCTGACAGGAAAACCAACAGACCAGACAAACCAGCTGATCGATAAAGACATCAGCCATCAAAGCAGCAAATATAAATCAACAACCGGAGACTCAACAGCTACCTGTTCAGGAGCGTTCCTGCCAGGCTACAATATAAGATCAATACCTGAATCAATTTTAGCTTGACATCATGTTAGCCCTTATTTATAAACCATCACTCCTCCAAGTGGATGAACAGAGGGTGAGGTCACAGGGAAGTAAGGAGGAACTCACAATTTTTAAAGGGCATGGGCACAAAATGTAACTCACAGTTAGCTGTCTTACCAGCTGTACTATATTGTACTGACCACCAGCACAAACTTATTCCTTATAAACATCAGCACCTGGTATTCCAGTGAGTATACAACACCTTGTCAATGATATGGGTCGATACTTCTTCTGTGCAGCCATCTTTTTCTTTGTCCGTCTCAAATAAAATGCTATAGTTCTGGATGAGCTTGAACATGATCTTGTTACAGATATTTTGCTCCTTAATTCCTTCGAAACCAGGGGCCACGCTGGAAAAGAGACAGGGGACAAAAAAAAGTTAAAAGCTAACAAATGAGATTTCATCAGAGCAGAGGTTGAGAATGGGTTAATAAATAACTCTTGTTTTCATTTCCCTATAAAAGAACAAATTTTCACTCTGATGCATTGAACAAATTCGGCAGTGCAGTGACTTTGGTTCAGGAGTGACATGGAAATCAAAAGCTAGTCATCAGTTAGTCGACCTGATTAATGCAGCAGAATTCAGCTGCCCCTGTAAGTATACGGTTTCTACAGAGTTGTTACTGAACAGCTGTGTGAGATGTACATATAACTGTAGGCCTAATTATATAACATCAACTGATATGGATACACAAGCACAGGCTGTGATGAAGGGAACAAGTTGTACATATGAAACAGTATCCAGACCGGTTTCTTCTACTCTATTCTCTCCAGTAAGTCTTGATCTATTTTTCTATACAGGGTTCCTGAGCTTAAACACCCTAGTTTATTAGTGGAGATGCCCAGCAGCGACAAGTCTGGAGAACAGTGTGACTGTATGTCGGGAAATGTAAGAGTATGAATTGTAACGCACTGCCCAGTAAGCCCACCATAAAAAGACTAGTGAGAACAGAGGTACTTAGCTCAGCAGCTGCAGAGAGGCATATGAAGCCAACAACTGCATCATTTATTCATGACCATCTGAGTAATATTTGAAAACACACTAAGCTCTAACTGTTTTTCAATATGTCATACGACATTTACTTCAAAACTGTTCACTAGACTCTATTAGTGTTCTTGACCTATAGAGTGTGGCCTCTGTTTAGTATAATGTTAGACTTTGGGGATTAAAATATCTGATTTCAGAGCTTATTGCAGATCAGCATCTTTTCCTTCTTTTCATTCATCACAGAGTGACAGAGCAGTTTAAGCACAGGTGTCTGGCAAAATCTTATTAATGGTACTTTTATGATCTCATAAGCTCTCGATTTCAGGAATATTACTTGCAGACATTGTACACTATAAAACACTATGACTTTAGCTTCTCTAAATAAGCTACAGCACCACCTGCTGGCAAAATATTTATAAGTAGAGAATTTAGAGCAGCCATGTGGTCAATATGTTCTCTAACCTTGATTTTACTTCTTTCAGCTTCAGTTGTATTTTATATATGCTTTTTTTTTTTTCTTGATTAAAGTACTTAGATGTTTCCCCACTATAGTACAATATGTCTGCACTTCAGTATTAAAAATCTGTTTCCATTTTGAAACACAGACCAAAACCTCTATTCTATTGTTGGTAAAACCCCTTTCCCTGTCTTAAGTTATGGTCCAAATTTAAAAAAAAAAAACAGGTGAAATGCCTGTGGAGACAACCTGAATCGAGGTTTGTCATCTTATCGGGATGTACTTTGTTTTATAAGAGTGGAATCATTCTACCCATCATTCTGCTTTGGTATATGAAACCAATGTTTAGTACCTGACTCACTGAACAGAAATAGTGGGAAGATGATTGAAGCCCTCAGCATCAGTTATCATGACGTTGTCTGCCTATTTTTTTTCCAGTCTAAGCCAAGCCATATTACTCTGTCACTGTTATTTAAAGACTGCAACGAACATAGATTGCAAAGGTCAAGACACCAAACTTGCCAAAACCATCAGGAGTGTCTGTTATTATCTTCAGAGACATGAAGACACTGATGCAAACCTATATAAAAAACAATCTTTAATCCTAACTCGGTAAATGGAATATAAATTGTAAATATGACAAAGATGACAATGAACAAATTGCTTACCATTTTTACTATAACCATTATTGTTGTCACTTCATCATATGCTACAATCTCAAGCTTAATAACTCAAAGCTAAAGACCATATTTTTATATGAAAAATTGATCAAATGGCTGAGCTTAATGTAAAAGGTATTGTTTTTTGAGACTTTACAGTTTCTCTTCAGCTCCACAGAGCATTTTTTTTTTCTCTTTCACCTCGTTTTGTTTTTCCAATCTAGAACTTAACTATTTTGATTCACTTTCAACAACATCATTTTCGGCCACAGCGGGCAGCTGTTTTCAGTGGAAAAAGCTTCATCCTTCCAACTCAGCATCAAATGAAGGACAGATAAAGTTAGCAACTGGTCGGTGAGAATAGTAGAACATTTATAGCAGCTTTTAATCCAGATATTTCCCTTCTGTCAGAGTTAGTGAAGACCAAAATAGGAGGATGATAAATGTTGGTCTTGAGATAATAAGGTGACCAGAAATGCAACTTCAAACAAATGATAATGTTGCTCTATATTTGCTGGATGTGTTATTAGGAAACTTCCTGTTAATTAATTATAGGTAACTGTTAATCGATTGTTAATTAACACTTTTAACATATCACGTTTCAAAAGTGATAATATGGCAGTGTTGGATAACAGTTTGAGGCAAAGGACCCCCTGAGGCCAAAAAATAGGTTGAAATAATGCAGGTTGAAAGGCGTTAAGCTTATATAACTGTGGGTTCTTGAAGTTTCATTGATCATTGTTTGTGTATATAGTACTGTGTAAAAGTTTTGAACACTAAAAGTAAAGTGAGGATGCTTTCAATATTAATACCATGAATAATACTTATTTATCAATTAACTTCATACAAAGTGCGGTAAACAGAAAAAAACTAACTCAAATTAATATTCAGTTAGACCATCCTTTGCCTTTAAAACTGTGCCAAATTTCATATGTATATTTTTGCAAGGTTTTTCTTGCATTTGGCAGGTTGCCACAGTTCCTCTGTGGATTCAGGCTGTCTCAGAGTCTTCTGTTGCTCCATGTGATCCCAGACTGACTCCAAAGTGTTGAGATCAGGGCATGTTGTTGTTGTCTCTAAAGACAGTTCTTTATGACTCTGGATATATATTTTGGGTCATTGTCTCATGCTGCAAAATGAATTTCGGACTGGTCAGATGCCTCCCTGTGGTGGATAAGAACTGGAACACCTACAAAGCCTAAAGCTTTTGTACAGTACTGTATATGATGAACAAAACGTGAGAAGAGAAAACTGGGGTGACAATGACATTGGCCTATAGGTAATTATTTTGAATGCTTGACCAAATGTACCCTTAAGCTTAACTCACTGGAAGACACTGGGTCCAAACACAGTGGCGAGGTTGAGGGCAGTCATGCGGTTGTCTTTCTGGTTGCATTCCACTAGGGTGAGGAAGTGGCAGAGGTAGCGGAGGAGGCTGTGGTGGACATCTGGAAGCTTCTGGAGCAGCTCTCTCATATCTGACCAGGAGCCATCATCACCACACTCTACAGACACACCACATGATGTTAGAACAGGTCAAAGGTTAGGATGGTAGTTGCTGCTTTTTCGCAATCAGAAAAACTTCTGTGAAATAAACTTTAGCAGAAATCCTAACAGATGCTATAGTGCTTCAAGCAGCCCTTTCTCAAAACCCATTTTCTGCTGAAACTATTCCCACTTGAATAAATATCCAGTGATTAGTGACATAGACTTCTTCCTTTGGAGAAGTTCACAATACACCAAACATAAAAAGACCTTCACTAAGTAATGTTCAAATCCTAAGTTTAGTAAATAATTTTACAGCCAGTCTCCAGCAGGCAGTGATCGCTCCATACACCTGCTCTCTGTGATATCTAATCTTGAATTGTGGCGACTAGTAATACGTGAGCATTAGAGCAAAGAGCCTGAAAATATGTTGATGCTATTACTCAGGATACAAAATTGGGTCAGAGTTGGATCAACGGATATTGCTACTGATCCTGAATGACTGAGTGACGCAAACTTTGCGAGTACGTGTGTCTACGTGAGTGTGTGCACGTAAGCAGGTACGTGTGTACATCTCAATATGTAGAGGCAGAGAGGGCAACTAATGGCTTGGCGTAATCACAGCTGCTATTGTTTCCCCAGGGTAAAGTTCACCTTGTGTCTGTATGTGTGTGCATGACTGTGTAAAGTACATGGTTGCATGTGTGTGTGTGTGTTTTTTTTTTTCTTTTGAGGCTATTTATCATCAGAAGTTGATCAAGTTTTACATTTTAGTGCATTTGACAAAACCACACTTTGAAGGATAAAAAAAATACTTAATGCAAATACAAAGCACATGTAGAGGGCACCTTAATGAAAAGGATGCACATCAAAAGACGAGCCAGCATTGAGACAGGCAATCAGAGGACCAAATCACTCCAGAGAATGACATACGCTGTATGTGGACTTAGAAAGAGACCAGCAGAATTCATCGACCTTAAGGTGAGAAACTAATCACCAAACACTTCTGTTTGAATATTTCTGTTTTCCCAGGAGATTAAAATAGAAAGAAAGAGTTTCCCCAATGTTATTTATTTTATTTTTTCTACCGCAATTGATTAATCTTAAAAGAAGAACAAACATGTAACAAAAGAAGACAGTATCAAACCATTCTATAATACACATGAGTTAATGCTTTTGGGGAAAACACAGAGAGAAATGATAGACAAGAAAGGGTATCTGTTGAAAACATTAAGAGGTACTGCCTTGAAATTAATCAACAAGAGGTGACTGGAAGGAATATATCCACAACTGTAAAAATAGAGAGGAAAGATAGAAAAATTTAATATATGGGAAAAATTACATATAAACTAGGAGATAGCATTTGTTGGCATTAAGAACTGTGCATTTATTTAATATCTATTCATTCTTTAATTTTTTTTTTTTTTTACTTTTTCTTCGCCTGACAGATTTAGACATTAGGTAGAGCAACTTTCACAAACTAGAAAAAAGATTGGGTTATTATGTAGCTGCTTTTGTCTTGATGGCATGGATAATATTAATAAAGGAAGTATTAAAAAAAAAAAAAAAAAAACACCCTGTACATAGTGTTCATAAAAACTTATTCATTTGTATTTGTATGTGCTAACCAATCAGTATATATTTTTGGATGATAACTAAGATGCATATTCTCTAGCTGCAGAAGTGTGCATAATTGTATACTTAATTTATGCAGCAGCTGTAGAAAATATACTTGTAAGAGCTCAATGATTTGTCTATGATTGGCAGGTTTTTATCCTAAAAGAATAACCCTCACAGATATTCAGTTTACAACTTATGATGATATTAACCTGAGAAATGCAGAAATTCCTCACATTCACGTAGACAAACGACAAATGTTCGTGATTTAGACTTGATAAATGAATGAAGATGAATAATCGATTATCAGAATCATCAATGAATAATATCTACCCACCAATTAATAAATTAATCAGTACACCTTCTGTCCTAATTATACGCTGTTGCGTTACCCAAAAATTTAAATCCTCCAAAAGGTTTCAGTCCCCATGATATGAAGCTAAATGGCATACTTTTTTACCCATTTGATTCAGCTCACAGAAAAAAAAATCTCTATGGGGACCAACATAGCATATTCTGAGCTTGACATGTATAAATATACTTGATCTATGAGTATTTCATAATCTGCTAATCGGACTGCACCTTAAGCTACTGATCCATCAATTCGTCATACGCCTCAATTGGCAAGGAGGCCAAAGCAATCTACAAAGATTACAAAAACAATTTTATTCAGTAGTTATGGCCAAATCTTGCACCAATGGTTGCTCTTCGAATGCAGCCTTTGGCAACAGGCCCTGAAAAATAGCAGCCCGAATGTACCCTTCTCTCTCCCATTAAACAGATTAAACCCTGTGATGAAGGAGAGTAGAGAGTGAGCACAGACACTTCACCTGCCAAATGACTCACTGTATCCTTTATGACCTCCAAGATTATTGATAGAAATATGAGGTCCATCACTCCTCTAATCACATACACTCACTTTCTCTCTCTCTCAGATGCGCGCGCACACACACACACACACACACACACACACAAACACAAACACTTAGCACACAGCAGTGTCTTTAAAAGCACTGTCTGTTGCAGATGACAGCAGTGTCAACAGTAAATTTCATCAGCTAAAGATAGTTTTGCTTATCATCCAATCAGAGTCCAGACCCAGATATTCACTACACTTGTGAGATTATCAGTATCCAGTTTTGGATTTGGGGAAGTTGCTCAGGATAGATTGCTCATAATGTTTTTAAAAATCAAAGCAAAAATCTTACTCGAGCTGCTAGAACTCTGGAAGCCAAATAAGCAGGCAGCTACTAAAAATAAGCACATAAGGTAGTAGCTGTGTGCTAACAAACGAATTTTCTCTCACCTTGGTAGTGCTGTATTAGTGCCTGTTGGACTGTCGAGTCTACCAGACCCTCTGGCAGGTCCCTGAGATACCGTTTGAGCAAACTGGCCACCGTACATGTGTCAGATTCAGAGAGAAGGTCCACGTCCTCGCCACCCTCCAGCCGCTGCTTCAGGGTCTCCACAGCCCGGACATTCCCATTTACTCTGAACAGACCCTCCTGATGTAGGGCTGGAGGAAAATCAGAGAAACACTGTTTAGTTATATTTAACTCAAGAATAATTAAGAGCCAGATTATCTATGAACTACTCAATGTGTTATCATATTTGGAACACAAGTAACATGGGCCTTTAAAAGTGGCTTTATTATCATGTTTAGATGGATGCGCCAAAGCAATTTATTAATAATCTAATGGTAATCTAAAGTTTGGTTGACTTCAGTCCAACTTTAGAACAATATACAGTATCTTAACAAATATAAACTAAAACTTGCTGGTAAGATTTCTATTAAATATAAAGTGGATATTCATGGACTACAGGGGATGATTTGTAGTGATTTTTCTGACCCCTTGGTTTCATGTAACACTGATGACAAGTCCTGTATTTTCCTTTTGGTCCATGAAAAAAGGATATATCTTTCATTGATCCAGCTACCAAATATTATAGGGCTGCAAGTAAAGATCATTTTCTGGATCAATCTCTTAGACTACGAATCTTAAAATAAAGTCGAGAAATTCCATTAGCATTTTCCCGGAGCTTATTGTAATATCTCCAGTTTACCTGATTATGTTCTGAACGGTCCGAAACCTAAAAGATTTTAAATTTCATCGTCAGATATAACAAAGAAAAGTGGCAAATCCTCACACGATTGAACATGAAACCAAAGAATATTTGCCTTGATAAATCGACGGGTTTTTTGCCTAGAAAAGTGACTGAGGGATCGGTCTTTTATCAAACATAGCTGCTCATTCATTTTCTTCCAATCGATCAACAGGTTCAGTTGTGATCATGTGTATGGAATAAATATCGTCTCGATCCCGTTTCGATTTTAACAATCACACGACCTCTACTCCTAAACCTTCGGGACAAGGTAAGCACGTTTAGCCCCATTGTATTTTTACGTGTTATTTTTTGTTTTTAGGACGGTAACGAAGGTCGACGATGTAGCTAACGTTAGCCGAAAACGCCTCATATTTACGTTCGGCGTTGCCCCTCAAGCTAACGTCTGCTGTTTGTCAGTTTCACCAACGCCGTGCTGACCTAACGTTACACGGGATGAAAACCCGAAAACAAGCCCACGCTAACAGTTAAAAATAAACTTTTCTCTTGCGTTATTTAAGGTTTTCCTGTTTGAACCAACTAGCTTTCTTCGGCGAGGCAAGCGCGAAGCGTCGCTTGTGCGGATCGTCGGAAACGTCGGATACGGGAGGACGTGCTACGCATTTTAATGCGGCCTCGCCTCCAGTAACGAGCAGGTGTCTTCAAATTTGTCAAAATCGACTAATGTCATTTTTTTAAAAAAACAGCGGCTTGGTTTGTTTCTTATTCTTTTAGATCGGGCACCGCTGTCGTGGTAGGTTTTTCCGCCGCGGCCGCTAGATGCTACCAGAGAGTCGTATTTTAACCGGAGACTGTGCTTTTTTTTAAACGGTCGACGCGGCCAAACCGGGTCAAGGTGAAGTGGTTTCTCGTTCATCCACGGTCGTAGCGACTCATCGTACTTTATTTTACATTTTGGTTTTGTTTCAGATTTGCGTCTCTTTCGGTTTTAGGGAGTCCGGTCGTTTTTAAAAAAACCACCCGCTGGATGATCCGCATGCGGAACTGGCTTCATTTTCTAACCCCAACCAAAAAAAACCCTGATCCCGTGGAAAGAGCTGACAGTTTTCTCTGAGGATTATTAAGGGCGACGGGGATTTTGAATTATTAAGAAAAACTAAATAAATAAATAAAATCGTGGCTGGATTCGCCTAGATGACCTTTTGTTATGTGGCTCCTATCCTTTCCCCCACTGTATGTGGCTCCTTCATTATTTTCACAGCCCCCAGGAACCAATGATGGGTAACTTTTAAAAGCAAAACTTAAGCTTTTCAAATGCAAAAATATTTGCTGCCTCTAAACTCAATTTTTGCTTTTGGTTTGGTTTTATTTGCAAGTTGCTCAAACAAAACAAGGCAAAGGCTTCGATGTATAATGATGGGCATGTTTCACAAATTATAAACGCTGCACAGTCAGTTGATTCTTGAAGAAAATAATGAGCATTATTATTCTTTCATCATTATTATCATATATTGATAGTGAAGATAATCGTTGGTAGCAGCCTTACCTGAATAAACACAACCTTAAAACAAATTAGTTCTATATAAACTAGAGCAATTTAGGTCTTAAAACTAGCTTTTGAGATAGGGTCCCCCTTCAAGACCAGGGCAACCAGATGGAAACTGATATTGTGCCCCCGTGGTGCTAATTTGTAACAAATTTGTTATTCATTAAATTATATACACAAATAAAGCAAAGTAAACTTGGGGCTTTCGGGGTCCCTGGGCAGTTGGCCACTTTGCCCAGTTGTTAATCCAGCCTCGGATGATGTTCACTCTTGCGGTACTTTAGTGAAGCCAGAAACGTCAAAGATGGAGGTCTCAAAATAAAACCAAAACTCAGCATGGACCGTGTTCACGTTAAATTGTTAGTAGATAGTTTTCAAGTATCGAGTAATAGTAGTGTCAGCCCTGATGGTGCTTTTACTATTTGGATCTTCCCACTAAAAGACCAAGATGGAGATGGTTGGTGTTACAGCGTTATCATACTCTTTGTGCATTACTGAGGACATGCATGTGAGGTAAGAAATAATACCACAGATTGCTACAAATTGAAGCCGGCCTGTAGCCTCAGTAGCTGCAAAGAACAAGTTCTACTTTCTTGTGCTGACATCTAGTGATCAAACAGAATAAATACATAAAATAATGAAGTAGGTCATACCCGAGTATTTCCATGAGTTAGCTCTTTAACTAAAAAGCATACCTTACGTTTGTGTTAATCATGTTATGATGCGTGCTCTGCAGTTTTAGATTTGTTCAGTATATTTTGCTGCCGGTCCAGTCACCAATTGGCCTCCATTCATTTCTACATAGAATGAAAATCATTGAACAGAATCTTGAAAACTGCTGGAGATGTGCAATATGTCTTCTAAACAACAGCTCTACTTTTTGTTTAAACTACAGTTTGTTGGGTGATAATACAGTTGACACAGACTGAAGTGGAAAGTCTCCAAAGCATAACCACACAACAACTACACAGTGGTCTTTTTGACAGCACAGACTTGACATTCACTGTGATGGATTACTCAATGATTCCACACTACTAATAAAATTAGAAAGAAAAAGAAAAATGGATACCTGGGTAAAAAAATACATTAAAATTTTTAAAACAATAGCTTAGTTTGCAAAACGCTTAGCCTGATTGTAAAGTGTACAGTAAATGCAGTAAATGAGAAACCAAAGCCAAAAGACGGGGTCTTAATTTAATGTTTTTGAGAAAATTTCTTAATTCTTACTTCTTATCTTATTTCAAGTAAACAGATGCTTAATATTTGTAATGATAGGGATGTTTTGATTATTATAAAACTTAATTTACTTTGATTAAATTATATAATTTAAAAAAATAAGCCATTTGGTAATATATCAGTAAGGCTCCTACTGTGTTATTGTGTAAATATGAGATTTGATTTGGTTTAAAAAAAATGTTATATTCATATTATATAATCGGAAGAAAACATTTCCGCTTCTAGAACTGATATAATTACTTCATAGAAAAATATCAAAATCCTACACTTAAAAAAACAGAAGTTTGGAATGGGACCCTCAACTAGTTTTTCCTCACCATGCTTGCGGAGATGCTCCACCATCATCCGCACCACCGGGGGCACACCCTCCTCCACCAGGCCCTTCTCTCCCAGCTCAAACAGAGACACTCCGAACAGCCTGGTGCGCTTCGTCACCACTGTCCTGGGTCTCAGTATGGGTATCTGGACCATCTTCTTCATGTCCTCCCTCACCTGCACCGCTGTCTTGTTGTGCTGCGGGGAGAAGAGCGGAGAGCAGCAGTCAGCCACTGACACTACAGGCACAGAGGGCAGCGCTGAAACAGGCACCACTGAGACACCTGTCCTGGAGGAGGGCAGCTCACTCTGCTCCATAGACTAAAAGGTGTGTGTGTGTGTGAGTCAAAGTGATGCTGGTTGGGGTGTCTCTGTACACCTGCTGCAGTTGTGCTGCCATACACTTGGAGGACAGTGTGTGCAGAGAGCTGGGAGGAAGAGAAAGGGAAGGGCTGGCCGTGCATGTGTTGCCACGACAAATATCAGGTTACCATGCAACACCTTGGTTAAAGGCACTGCCAGAGTGACAAGCACACCTGCACAAATAGACATACGTACACACGTGGACAAACATTAAATATCAATCTAAATTGGTAGTAAGGGAAACATATCAGAGAGGAGTGTGTGCTGAGAGCTGGAAGGATCATCGGTCCAAATGCCTACATTTGGACATGAAAGATTGGCAGATAAAGTACCTTACTGGAGAGCTCACTGTGTGCCCTCCAGCACTCTATGCAGCTTATGTATGAACTGAGAGTAAGGCATGCAGGGGTTTTCTCCTTAATCGGGAACTTCTTATGATCTACTATAATGTGTGTGTGCGTGCACTCCAGTGCTTAGAATTTCTCTTAAGGAAAGTAGCAACAATATAATATCAATTACTCTTGTTACATGCAAAAATAGTTAAAAGTGCCTCTTGTAATTACCCACAGCTCAAGGAGACATATTCAGATGTCCTGTTTTGTCTGACCAAAAGTCCAAAAGCCAAAGATATTCACTTTACCCTGATGTCAGACAAAGGAAAGCGTCTGATCCTCTCATTCAAGAAGCTGAAACCAGTAAATGTTTGACATTTCTGCTTAAAAATTTGTCTTTACCTTGGTGTTTATATTTAAGGTTTCGGATTTGGAAATTTGTGGTTTATCCCTATCTTAACTTCACTCTAGATTTTATATTTCCAGCTTTAGGACTGCTGGTGAGACAAAATAACTTATTAAAATTGTTAGATGCAACCCTAGTGCAATGTAACTAATGACTATGGCCGTCACATGACATGTAGTGGAGAAAAAATAAATTTTTTCTCTCATAAATGTATTTAAGTAAAATTTAAGGTGGAATGAAATTTAAATACTGATGTTAAGTACATGTATGCATCTCAAAATTGTATTTATTTGCCAGGCTGAGCCCATTCTTTTCAGCAGAAAGGACCAGAGTCTAAGCACAAATTGAATGTGATAATTCACCAGGTCTTAAGTTAATCTTATCTGTTAACTGCTGTTATGGCAAACATTGCCACATGTCACCCCTACCTCTTGAAGTCGATACACACACTGTACAACACACTTTATCATTCTCCCCCTCAGTGTAAACACTGAGTGTACACACACACTCTTCCTACAGAGACACATCCCCATTCAATGGTGGAATTACTGATTTGGTTGGCACGTTTACCTACAGCATAATGCATTTCTGTCTTTGTTTAGTTAGTCCTAGGCGCAAGAGAGGAGACCCAGAAACCAGAAGCAGCATTCGGACTCTGGGTGAGGAAGAAAAGGCTTCCTTCACTTTATAGCAACACAGATTCAGGGCAAGTTTTACTCTCGTAGCCATAGCTACTACTGCACCATGTGACATTTTGTTGTTCCAGAGTTCACCACTTCAAATGAGCGAACTCAGCCACACAGTGAGATGAGAGGCCCCCGACAATGAGGTCCACGGTGACACAGTTGGTTTACTGTATTAGAGAGGTAGAAGCCGGTGGCGAAGAAGAGGCACAGCAGAGTTTATTCCCCTGTATAGCCACTTGTTTAGACAGAATGAGTGCACGTGTGTGCCACACTCAGATCAGCTGAATAAAAAGCCACCTCACAGATGGCACTAAGGCAGCTAAGGAGACAAGATCTTTACCATGGCAGAAGCCCCTAATACGACATATATCCACACTCAAATTAGCATCTCAGAGGCTTTCACAGGCAAGGAGATGTGTGTTATCGGTGCTCATTCATCAAGTTCTCTCTGACAGGTGCGTGAAAATATGCCAACTGCACCTTCCTAGTGACTGTGAAATGTAATTAAGTCCACTTGAATTTTGCCTCTGACTGCCTTCATGATTTGATGGCTGCCTGAGGAGCAACAACACTTGCCGGGGTGAATAACACTGACATATTTCTAATGTAATAGACTGGCTAGGCCCTTGTAAGGAGATGTAAGCATCACCTATCCAAAGCATTTAAAAAGCTTTGATAGAAGAAAATTTATCCTAAACTTTGAGTGTCTGTTTTCTAAGTCTGATATGTCTTTTTCATGTAGAGGGTTGATAATATGGCTTCAATGTTCGTCATGCAAAGGTTTCTGAAAAGCCTTTGAAAGTTAACTGCATTTTTGTAGTTTCCTTCAGATTGTCCAATCATACAGTTTGTTGCACATTGTACATGTATAACAGTCCATTGTTGACAATAATGTTATTAGGAAAACACACAGTTCAAGTAACAATGGGTAAACCTTTAATGGCTCTTATAGTACTACTACTGTTGCATGTATTAGACAGTTAAGCCAGTCTGAGCTAGGTTTGACTGAGATAGGCCTCACTGAACAGATGCCTCTTAAATCTGTCTTTACTATCATGCTCACACAAACACACAAACACACACACACACACACACACACACACACACACACCATGACTTCAGAGGACATTACATTGACTTACACTCATTTCCTGGATACTTACGCTAACCATAACTACTACTTGCTTAACCTAACCTCACCCTTAAACATTAAAATATTAAGGTGGTGATAACAGTTCCTTTTCATGAACTTCAGCCATTGCTATATTTACAACACAAAAGGTTATAATTTGCTCTCTGAGCAGCACTTCTTCTTTTGGGCCCTCCTGGTCACCACAGTGACGTATATTGCAAAGCAATGAGGTGGGGCTGGCAAGGCCAGGGCTAGTTGGTTAGCGTGCCAACTTGAGTAGAGGAAAATAAGTGATAGAAATAAAAGCAAAATAAGAGTTAACACTGGCATTGTTTTTCACTGCTGGAAGTAGCTCTTGGTGAGTAAGGGAATTATGTTTAATGCTGAACTGGCAACATTTCTCCTCCTTTAAAGATTTATGATATGGGGACTCGCTATTTGTCCCCATAAAGAAGACAAGTCCCCATAATGTAATTGTGTAAACAGATTTAGGTGTGTACATGAGTAATGCCTGTACAACACACACAGTGTTAATATGAGTAATGTTAACAAAACCCAAACAGGACCAGAATAAAACTAATAAATTTATATTGTTGCTACTTTCCTTGAGAGAAGTTCTGAATAAATCTTTGACACATTCGAGACATTCAGCAACAACAAAAGGCACTTCATACAGTAAAGTGGTTCATTCTTACTGTATTTTACAGATTCATTCATATAATGGCATAAATATTTTTAAGAGTAGCATTAAAAATGACAAAAGGTGGTATAATGCACTGGTAAACACAATATTTTCAGAAAACGTCAATCACAAAGATGACAATAAATAGGTTCAGAATTCACTGAACATCCACAACACAACATAAGAAAAAAAATCACAGATAATTATCATAGATAATGCTTAGGATAAAGAATAACCACAAGGCTGATAGAAAACCCTAAATGAGATAAATAAATGATTCCTGGTTGACCGGCACAGTGATTTAACATGGCAGATGGTGCAAAGACTGCCTTGACTGTAAAAGATTTTTTTATCTTTGGTCACCAGAGAGGTTAATGCCACAACTTACACTCTGCAAATATTTGAATTGCGAGTGAGAAAACATGAAATTAAAAGCGACTTATTTACAGACAATAATCTGGGTCCATACTTGCATTAAAAAAGAAACAGAAACGAGCCACAGTGTTTGACAAATGTAACATTCAGTGTGTTTCCCCTAAATTTCAAGGTTTCCATGAAGTTGTTCTCTTTGTATTCAAACAGCTGTCATACATATAAATGATCCTGTGTGAACCGAAGAAATAAAGGCAAACACACACTGGCAAGTATCCCTTCGCCCCTAGTGTTTACCAGGACAGTCTGCTGTGATTAGCCTAATAATCCTCATCCTCTCTCCCCTCCCCCATTCTTAAAATGTTTTCACACCACAACTTCTGACAGTGAGAAAGAAACCTATTGTTAAGACTACTGACAGACTGTGGAAGCCAATGACAATGAAAGTCCCCCTGAGAAGTGTCTTGTTGTAGGTGTCTGATTGAGATACTTTTCGTGAACCTTTTGGATAGTTTAAGTGGGTAAACAAGTCTTTCTGAAGTGTCTTTAACTTACTCCTGAAGGGGATAGCATGCCCAAGCATGTGCCCTCCTTTACCCCCGCCCCCGCAGCAACCCCCCCCCCCCCAAACCTTCCTTGGGTGGCCATTAAAGCAACTGGTAGCAAAAGCACCACAGGCACCAGTAGCAACAGCTGGTCAAGCTCATAGAGACTACTCCCAGAGACATCGCGTTTTCAAACACATTCAAAAATCAGACTGTCAAAGTGGATTAAAGCCCGCAAAGACACCGTTGTAATGTTTTGAGAAAAGTGACCTGATCGAGGCGCTGGATTACTGCTTGGAAAAAATTACAGGTACGAACAGGAAATGCGAAGCTTACTTTGGGGTTTTTGTCCCTGCATTTTCTCGTGCTGTTGTACAGCTGTGAAAGGATGTGGGAGTAACAAGCAATAGGCTGTCGAGAAAGCTGCTTTCTCTGTTAAAAAGGCAAGGAGAGTGATTCATTTTGACACCTGAAGTCATGTATTTGTTAAGAAAAGTTATTTTAATTTAGGAAGAGGAAGTTAAGTATACTGCAGGGAGAACCAATTTTTTCCATCCTTGATATTTTAGAAAGCCACCATCACGAAAGAGTGTGCGGGCTGACACAGATGAGAACAGACCCATTATGCATTCTTTAGCCCTTAATCACAGGCTGAATGGGAAGTCTTTGAGCCAACTCTGGCTTTGTAGCTTCTACTCACACAGATGGTCAGAGCTCCTGCCCCCATTCTCACACAGAAGAAATGCCTGCAGAGGCAAAGATGAGGGGAAAATTGCTGCTGTCTTCCCTCCTCCTCTTCGTCCTCTTCTCCTCACTCTGTGCCAGGAAACACTTTTGGATTTTTCCCAGTGGTGGGAATCCCTTTTACCCTAAAATATGCCATCCAAATAATCCAAAAACACAACACAGATAATCCACACGGGGAGAGAGTTGAAGTTTTAGAAATGCTGTCACTACCGGTAGAGTGTATGCTGTCCAACCCATGAGCACAGATTAGTGCTTGTCTCTTTCTCTTCCACCCTCTCTATTCCCCTCTCTCCTCCTAGGCTGAAATCTGAGCCAAGCTCTCCCATTGGCCGAGTTGCCTGGTCATGTGATTAAGGGGTTAAAACCAAAAACTTAAAATCTTTGCCTGCAGGAGTTATCTGCCTGTGGATGAGGGAGGGGGCACTGAAGACCTGGACGGTCGGCTGGAAGAGAAACAAATTTACTGTAGACCTACAACACACAGAAAAAGGAAATATGACTATTTTTAAGACTGAAATATCGGTGTAATGCTTATAGTAGATTCATCACTTTGGACTGTTTTCAAATTTTAGTCAGTGCAATTAGAACAATCCAAACTGTATTACTTGCAATTTATGATGATTTTGATAATTTTAATTATAATATAATTAGACATAGACATTCTATATAAGTATTAATAAGTAAGTAATAAGTAATTACAAGGTTATAAGTCACATAGCCTTTTAATAACTGACATTTAGACATGACTTATAGGAAAGGACAGCAAAAGAGTTACATAGAAAAATCAATGTCATGTTTATAGTTTTAAACAGTTATACACAAAACGTATTGCACCATTTACCAAATGCGTCTCTCTAAATAGTAAAATTGCTAGTGGCTTATTTTATTCATCTCTTTAAATTGTTTGGTACAATATTTCTTAACTTATATACTGTGAAAAAATATTGTAAATATTAAATAAGATATTAAATGAAAGTTGTTCTCATACCATTTCCTCACTGGGAAGCCAGAGAAGATTCCCATTATTATCAATTTAAAAAGTTCACCAGAGAGCAATACTTAGAGATGACCCCTTAATGGAAAGGTAAAATGACTTGGTCTGTAGAAGCATAAAAAAATAACAGAGATTGGCAGTAAACACTTTCAAACTCTTAATGTCAAGTCAATAGCTCTAGTTGGTTTTGCCACTTTCATATATAAACTTCTTGATGTTGTCGTTGATCCAGTCACTGAAGGCAGAGACACGGGTGAATACAGACGGTTTCTTGTCTTTGATGCACCCCTTAGGTCCAAGGCTAACAATACCGTGAACCTCCCAGGTTGTGCTGGTTCCAGCAGCCATGCAGGCGAAAGGACCGCCAGAGTCACCCTGCAGGACAGCAGGAGAAGGAAATCAGCAATGATTAACTGTACAGGTCTGAAAACGCACTGGCAAGCATTTGATGTTGACAGCCACTGTAAATCATCTCTCTGCCCTACAATTTATAAAGGTCAAATTTTTATCGGAGCCCTGACAGAGTTTTCCGGAGGCAAATGTCAGTGTTGTGTCTCATAAAGTTCTACTGAAAGTCAAAAGCCTTTAGTGCTTTCTGAGGTACTAAACTTCTAATCTTCCCATGTCCTTGATAGCATAGTTGCACATTATGGCAAACAAGGATGTTTCTAAAGTCTGTTGTCCAATCATGTCTGAAAACTGGGCAGCCATTTGCCGAGCCGAGGCTGACCGATCAAAAAACGAAACAGTTAACAGAATGTTAGACAATGGACAACTTAATCATTAGAAGACAGATCATTTATAAAATGTTTGAGAAAAGAATATAAGGGAATTTCAACAAACAAGTAGAATCCTCTCTTTAAAAAAAATCTAGTGAGTCAATTTGAACTTTTAAATTTTTTCTGGATGCATCTTCTCACCTGGCAGGCTGACTTAAGCTCATCTGGTGACTCATATCCAGCACAGATCATTGAGGGCCTGAGGGTGTCCCACCAGTAAGAAGGTTTACTGCAGGTTTGGAAGTCAATAATAGGAAGGGCTGCCTGATTTAGCTTCTCAGGCACTCTCGGAAGTATACTGCCTAAGACAGAAGTGAAAAGGAAAATGTTGAAAAATGTTGCTGTAGAGGGAAAAGACATAAAGATTGACACATTTACACTAATGAAAACCTTCAAGTCTCCTTATCTTTAGTAATGTTAACGCAATAGCACTGTGCTGGCACTATACAGATTCAGTTTTAGGAGCACAGACTGCACCTACTTCTGCAACTGCAGTTACTCCTATTTCCCAGAGTTGTGATATACCTGTAGTTCCTTTACAGGAAAATGAAATGTGTAATCACTTCTACCTTTCTCAACCCCCCATCTGGTGACAAAGCAGGGTGTCCCAGCAGGCGTCACAGTCCCAGGTTTGGGCACACAGATGGGGCTGATTTCCCTTGTCATCTTGACAGGCTCAGCCAAATGCACCAGGGCTATGTCGTTGGCGATGTCAGTTTTATCATGCTCATAGACAAACCCCTTGTGGCGGATGATACTGTCAACCATGTAGCACTCCTCTGCTGAGGGAACATCCATGGAGGAGTTCATGTGGTGTTTTCCTAGACACATGCGCCAATCTGAGGGTTTATTCTGTGGGCTGGAAAAGAGGAGAGGGATAAAATCAGAACTTGTTTTACATTTTTCTGAAGCTAATGTGCAAGCTCTAACAAAATGCAGAAAAATAAGTTTGCTTTTTCAAACTTTAAATAATTGTTTTTTGTCACTTGGGAGCAGTAGAAACAAGTTGTAAACACATCACCTTTTGAGTTGATATGAAAATGTGAGCAAAAAGTACCTAATTCACTCATCCAGCAGTTATGGAGCAAAGAGTCATGTCTCTGGCCACTTGGCAAATGTAAGTCCAATATTTACTCTCTTTTAGAATTGGGTTTGGTCTCCACCAACACCTGAGGTAAATATCTTAACTTTATTTAAAATTTTAGAAGTTTTTTGTTGTTAGGGTTAGGGTTAGGGTTAGGGTTAGGGTTGTCTGCTGTGGCTGGAAACAACATTCTGACAGTGGTGAGAGTGAACTAAAATAGCAAATTTGCAGACCAGACAGCAAAAGAATGAGCTGAAACTCTGTAATGATAAGTCAGTTCATCATTACGTGTGAACCTAGTCACATTGTTACGTTTTCGCACTATCCTGATACATTCTTACTATAAAAATATCAATTATAACCACTTTGAAGAGCGGTGGGCTATTAAAGTGGTATGTACTGTAGGTATTTCTGTGGGTATTCCTTACTCCATGAAACAGTGAGCAGCCGTTAGGATCCATTCTTCATGAATCAAAGAGCCTCCACAACCATGCATATAAGGTAAGGACATCATTGGTAAAACCTGGGGAAGAGAAATGCATTGTTATAAAATAAAAGCTCCTCTCTATCCCTAATTCAGGCAGAGAGATAGAGGAGGTTAGAGGCACCTGCATGGAGACTTGCCAGGGCCAAGAGTGGGGGATCGCCTCTACCCCATTAACCACCCTTTGGGTTCCTGTATTGGGTTTCACTACTGGGTTTCCGCAATTTTCTGGCCAACCTGGGAAGAGACGATGTACATTTAAGTCATCAATAAAAAGCCATCATCTTCTATCATTCATTGATTAATTTATCCTATATCTATAAAGGGGTGTCCCAGTGAGAGAATGTTACCCTAATTTACATGGGTCCTATGTGTAGACAGGATAACTAAAGCAGTGTCACATTTACAATTGCAAATATAAATATAAATATAAATATAATAATCACTTAATGAAAAACAAACATAAGAATGTGTGAAACTGTCTTGTAAGCAATACAGGGACAGGTATAGTCAGGGGTCGATTAGATCATAACTTTGGAATCGCAAAGAATAAAATCCAGTTCCATATCCTGCTGCAGTTTATTCCATAAAGCAGGAAAAAAACAAAGACCCATTCAGAAACTGGCAACCTCCACATGACATCACAACACATGGCCTCACATCAGAAATATAGGGCTGCTGTGAGTTGGGCGAGGCCCTCCACTTACTGATGATAATATTGTCCCATGGGTTAGGAGGCGGAGGAGGTGAAGTCGGGATAACATTAGCATCAGTGGTCCAGTTACCACGAAAACCCTTTTGTTGATTTGCTCCGTCACTAAGGAAGCGAACGATGGCTGTGTTGCTAGAGACACTGATGACAGGTGGAGGGGTCAGGCCACAGAATTTACCTGCACAAAAGAAATTAAGAGTTTATTCATCATTGTGCAGCAAACTGACAAAAACATCTAAGACAATGATGCTGATTACATTAGAAACTACAGGAAATACTTACAAAAAAAGAACACAAAGTGGGTGCGATAGAATCTTTTAGTACAATAACCAACCTTGTGATACCATGGTTTCTCCATTGAAGATCTCCACATAGTCCACACAGTTTCCGAATATGTTTACAGCTTGCAACTTAAAGAGAGTGAAGGCAATGTGAATAATTTTTGCTGCAGGAATAGTGATACGCCATGTGCACACAGACTGGGCTGGGTAGTTATCGGGCCAGTTGGGAGAGATGATTTCCCCCTGATGGGTGTTGAAAATTCCTCCACAAGGACCTGTGATTGATTGTGTGTGTATGTGAACAATAGGAAAGAGAGAAAGAAAAGAGAAGGGAACATCAGGTTTTCCCAAAGGCTATTCATCCAGTGTCTTGTCAGGTATACTTTTCTCTTGTCTTACCCTCTGTAGGGTCCACTGCTTTCCAGCTGGCAGTGAAGCCTGTGTCCACCACCTTGTCATTGGAAGAGAAGACGATGTCAAGTGTGTTTCCAGCACTCACCAGACCTTGAGGGGGTGCATTGCTACAGTAGGTGCCTGAAGAGAAGTAACCATGAAGAAGAGTTAGCCTGACTTTTCTGAGAACCTCTGTCCTTTGCTTGTGTCTTGGGTGTTAAAGCCTCTTAACATCTTTATTAATCATTTATTTCTTCTTCCTGTCCTATTATTATATCAGACATTCATGACATATATTCATGCGTACATGGCATTTAAGGCTAAGACATAGGAAATCATCTGTCAGTGTGCTTTATAGGACACTTTATTGCACAGTAAACAAACTGAAGGGATCCATACACCTTGTCATGTGTAGGCAAACATAACAAAAAAGGGAACAGGGAAGTAATCATTTTCTCTCTTAAGACAATTTTTATAATGTTTTTGCACCTTTGTGGCTCCAGACTCTATTAATGGCTTGTTACATTTTATGCAAAATGAGATTGTGTTAGTGATATTGATTGGGACGGATTATCTTTTTTTTTTTTGCCTTTTTGATATTGTAATTTAATTTGAAAGACCAAGAGAATAAAATATTTAAAATAAAGATTTGTATTTTGTGGATTCTAATTTGAATGTAAAACGTTACAGTCATATGCGGACACGTTCTGTTAACCAGCTTCTGAAGATGATTACCCTGACTTGAAACACCTGTCCTGGTCAGTATAAACAACTGTCAGCTGACGGCCAGCTCCTCTAAGTGCTTGCATGGGAGTTACAAGTGTGAGAATTGTGAGAGATTTCATTCACACAAAATCATATACCTCAGCAACTGTGCTCGAGTGTTTGTAAGTAATCCTATCAAAGAGCCAGTCAGATAATTCTTTATCAGCTGGAGAGTATGCCGATATATACATACCTAGACTTCCAAGCCTGTCTTTGAGACTGACTTTGTCATTCATGCACATCCAACTCTCCTCCAGGGAGAAATTGTTGAAATTGAATTGGACCGCTTTGCCAACAGGCACCTGGATGTTCCAGTGGCAGTGGGCTTTGTTGCTGTAGCTGCCAGGGTAACCCATGGAGGACACAGTGCCACCACTGCCAGTCAAGTACTTTGGCCCTCCACAGCCAGACACTACAAAGAGAGAAGAGAGGGTGAAATCCAGCTAAATAAATAAATAAAAAATATGACGTGTACCACATTCAGTTTTTGAGCAAAGTGGGTCAGTTCAGACCAGATGGATTCATACTGTGCTCATTGTAGATGTCTCTGCGGATGACATTTTTAATCCAGGGGATATAGGCAGAGGAGCGAGTGAACACTGAGGGCTTCTTATTCATAATGCATCCAATGGGGCCAAAACTGGTTATACCATGTACTTCCCAAGGGGCACTGGGGGTATCCTGGCAAACCAGAGGACCACCTGAATCTCCCTGTAAATCAAAGTCATGAAGCAACATAGAAATCACCATCAGCATTTTTTCTTTAACTTCCGTCTCATTTATCACAGGCATGGTGTAAAACCGTTGTGATCTATTTGTCCTGTATTCTTGTGGATCTTCACTTACCTGACAGACAGACTTGAGCGTATCAGGCAGAGTATAACCGCAGCATATCATGGAACTCTTGACCTGGAACCACCAATAATCCATCCTCTTGCAGGTGTCATACGGTACAACAGGCAAGGCGACCTGGTTAAGGGCCTGTGCAACCTTAGCATTAAGTGAATCACCTATAAACACACAGATAGATATTAAAAAAGAAACTTAAGTTTAATAACCTGAGGAGCATAAACACAGGATGTAGTTTACACAATTATTCCAGCAGAGGGCGTACAAACTATGCAACAATGAATTTTTAACAGCACACAAAGCATTATGAGATGTGAGTGTCTCTTGAGGTGTTTTGTTATTGTAACATTTCACTGTATAAAATATTACTTTAAGGTACATTCATAAGGTGTGACTGGAGTATTTTATATGAATATAAACATACAAATGTGACCTGTTTGCGCAGGCCGCTAATGAACATGTGACTCAAGTCTCACCAGTCTCATCTCCCCAGCCGGTGGCGTAGCACATCTTGCCCTTAGGTAGCACCTTATCCTCGGACGGAAGGCAGGCGTAAGCAATCTCATCACTCGGTATCACATCTCCGTCAAGCCTGACCAGCGCAATGTCAAACTCCACCGTGGGTTCTGTGGGATACTTGAAGCCCTCATGGCGATAGATACCAGTCACATTAAAGCACCTTTCACTTAGCTCCGTGTAGGTCAGGTTGTGTTTGCCAAGGCACATCCGCCAACGCTGCAGCTCATCAGCATACCTAGGTGGGGGATCAGAAGATGAATCAATGATAATAATACCTCGTCGTTTACGGTAAATGCCCAATGCACGGGCCACCTTGAGATATCTATCAGGGTTATTGAGTCGTACTGTTCAGCTGTAATTATTCCTGTAAACTAACAGGATAATCTATTTTTACTGAAGTGAACAATTCCAATGGCACTACACTACACTATCTTCTGACTTGAACTATATAAGCTGCACAGGCTCCACAGTGCGGCAGCATCTCCCTCTCTACAGGGCACTGTAGAACATTAGCCAAGGCATAAAGGCATCTCTAACAGTGCATCGCACTTGCACTGTAATAAGCCCGGGATGAAAGCACAGGCACCAGTAACTGCCTCTTGAGATCACACAAACGGACTTCCACAATGCCTGAGAAAACTTTGCAGACGAAAAAGTGGCATGTAAAACCCAAGCTCCTTTTTAGAATCATGCCTTTTGCAGCTTACGTTTGACCTTCATTTTGCATACACTTATACAAAGGCGGTGAAGCAGAACATTTACCTTATGAAGCAGTGGGCCGCTGTAAGAACCCAGTTCTTATGGATAAGAGTACCACCACAGGTGTGGAAGAATTCGGGTTCTGGACGACTGGAAGGCCAGACCTGAAATAAAGACACACCGACAAGCAGAGAAGAAAGCCAGTACTGATCATTATGCCCATTATGATTCATAGTGAGGATATCAAAACTGGCAGGTTCAACTGTATCTAAACGTACCCCTTTGAAATCACTGATATTATACACTCTGATGTAATTACATCTAACTTTCTGTGAATCTTTTTAGCTTTCATCAGCAGAGATTCTCACCTGCATGGACACTTGCCATGGCCAGGAGTGTGGCCTGGCTCGCTCTCCATTAACAATGCGTGACACAACAGCAGGAGGAATGGCTGGCTTTCCACATGTACTAGGCCAATCTAGGAAATGAGGGGAAACCTTCTGTAAAATATACTGGGTTTCGTTGTCTGATCATGTATGAATTTGTTTGTGGGCTGTGTGTGTATAAACAAAGCCTGAATATACAGTATGTATCTGCAGCTAACAGATAAGCTCTTGCGTTGCAGGAAAGTGGCTTTCAATCATTGGCTCTGATGCTCTGGTTTATATTTTTAAAATAATTTTCCAATCACACCAGGTTGACACTGCTGGCTACACTGATCTGTGTTCCTCTGCTTTTTTCTTTCACTGATCTCTTTGTCTGCAATAATGTATTCAGTGTATATTCATGCAAACATATTACCACACCCCTGCTGCACACAAATATTAATACATACTATTTGCCCTGAGTCAGACTGAAGCTCCTTGACATCACAGTACGCTTAAAAATATAAATTTCATCCCCCATTCCCACATTTTTTCCATCATCTCTCTCTTTCCTTCTTTCGCCTGACACACAAGCCAACTCTGGTCAGAGCCGTGGTGGAAAAAAACCAAGAGGTAGCAGAGTCCATCCATAAAACTCTATTTCAGCAATTGGCTTGGCAGGGGCCTGGGCCACCTGGGGCTCATTTCAGGGTGAAGAATGGGAATTGGGTGACAGCAGGCAAGGAAAGAAAGTGAAGCACTAGGCCAGTACACATTGTGTTCTCAGCACACCAAATCACCTTGTTTTACTGCACATCTGGGCGCAGCATGGGCAAGGTGAGTGAGAAGAAGGGGTGTTAATAGGAGAAAGCATGAATCACATAAAAATAGGGCTGGCCTCAATAATGCTCTGTTAACCTGATGAGCGTGTATTATAAAATAGCTAGAGTCGTGTAAATTAAGGAAACCGCCATATCAAATGCAAAGCTAGATTACACATGCAGTTTTGTGAAATGGACTGCAGCTGTTAAAGCTGCTTTAACTGTTATGTCGGGGTATTTTTGGCCACCTGGGGGAAACAGACCAAGCTGAAAACACTAAAAGTGATATATTATTGCCTTGTAAAGTTGTTTTGGTAAATGTGTTGATAAATAGTTTGTTTACACCTTTAGCCAACACATAACATATTAGCCTTCATTTTGAGTTATGTTTCTATCCTCTTGACTACTGTCAATATTCACAGCAGCTTGCTGTGTTTGGAAATGATATGATTAGAGTGGACTTGTGTGCCAGAAAACCAAAACAATGCACTGAAAGAGGTTAAAAGGCTCTGTAGAGCTAAAGCAAACCGCAGAATTGGGTGATATTTCTCTGTGATTTCATCACTATGATTGACCCCTTTTACATTACACATCCTCAGTTGATCCATTGCTAATATGAAAACTATAGATTGCTGCAGTTTTAAATCTAATTTTCATCCGGTAGTTTAATGAAGATGTTCGCAAACTGTGTTAGGCTGATGGAGGCACTTCACCTATGGTGATGTTATCCCAGGGGTTGGGCTGAGCAGGCGGCTCAGTGGGAACAGGCAGACTCGGGTTTGTCGACCAGTAGGCCCGGAAGCCTTTGGCTTCAGTAAACAAGTCTGTATGGAAACGAATCACCAGCCTGTTGCCTTTTGACTGAATTGTACGAGGCAGCGTAGTCCCACAAAAAGGACCTACAGTGGATTGAAAAAGTAATAAACAAAGTTATAGGGTCTTTAATTCTCTGTTATCACTTTAAAAGTGTAGCTACACAGTTGTATTCATTAAAATATAAAATGGGTAAATGGAAATAATCAAAATGTAATTAAAATTAAAAATCCAAATCTCAGTTGGTAGCTACCCTTTTAATTCCACAAACCAACTTACCGTGCTTTTTAATCAGCACATTAGTCAAATTATTGATGTCATACACCATTATGTTATCGTAGCATTTGAACGTCAGTAAATCCTTGGCTTCTAGGTCAAAGTGGGTGAACGTCAGTGAGATTTTCTTCCCCAAAGGCCCAGCGATGTTCCACATGCACTCAGCGTTAGCCTTGTAGTTCATAGGCCAGTTCTGGGACTTGATGACCCCTGTTTCCTCTTTGGATGAAAAGCCACAGCCCTGGATTTCTGAAACAGGAAGAGGCAGTGACTGAGAAACCGTACGAGACGTGTGATCGTAATTAGATAAGCATAGACAAGCCACAGGATCTACCTGTGAGAGCGCGACAGTCTCGGGGAATAAATGTAAAATCTCATCATGACAAAATGTAAACGTGGGTTTATCCTGAAGTAGAAACATAATCTGTTCAGATTAACTTTCACTCCATTTAGACAAAAGCAATTGAAGAATGTGTAAGAAAAGTAATTTAAAAAAAGTAATCAAACACTGAAGCATGTCAGAGGGTTATGTTTTACATGGACAAAGGTGGAAAGTAACTAATTACATTTACTAAAGATACAGTTAATTAACGTTTCATTTTATCTGTCAATAATATTTCTTTTCTTCATTAGATTTAAGAGGAATATATTATAATTTATTTTCTTTACCATATTTATTTGATAACTATAGTATCTACAGTGCAGATTACAAATTTACATACAAAATACTACTCAGCTAATGAAATAAGAAGGGATTTTGTTATAGACTCTCCAACAATTTACAGTATTTAAAAAAATTAGCTGCACACCATCCAACTACAAAGTAATGCTCACTTGATAATACATATAACATGCTCTAAAACTTTCAGTTTAATAAATATTTTTAATGTTGATACAAAAATAGATTTTGCTGATAATCTTTATCATTTTGTGTAAAAAAGCTGAGTTTTTACTTATAATAGTGTTTCTATGTTGTCGTATTGCTACTTTTACTCAAGTACTTCTTCTACCACATGTACGGTCTCAAGGCTTTTTTCTGGCCTTATAGTCATGATAAAGAAAAGATAAAGGAGTTTTATCTTCCTTTTTATGCTTCACACTGTTACTCTGACCTGTGCTTTGACAGAGTTCACACTGCTTATGCAACAACTTTGCCACTTATATAACTGTGTGACAGAGGAGTGAGATGTTTTATTGTTAGTCCTAACGAGGTACTAAGCTGCTTCAGCAACGTGCACCCTAGGTGTGAGTGTGTTCCTGTGTGTGTCTGTGCTGTGTGTGTGTAAGTGTGTGTGTGTGTGTGTGTGTGTGTGTGTGTGTGTGTGTGTGTGTGTGTGTGTGTGTGTGTGTGTGTATATGTGTGTGGGTGTGTGTGTGTGTCAGTCCTTGCTACCTGCAATATCCTCACGGTACACAGCCTCCCACTTGGCAGAAAATCCTCGGTCTGTGAGGCGACTGTCGGACTGGAAGGTGACAAGTATTGTGTCACTGGCACTGACCAACACTGGCGGGAGGATGTAGCCACAGTATGTGCCTGGGTGTGAGGGGGAGGATGGAGGGAGATGAAAAGAGTTGAGCGAGCCATGAAGGGATGGTTATAGAGGATGCAGCAAGACAGTAAATCAGTAACACAGGGTGTACATAAGTGTGTATATTACCGTGAGACCACACATGAGTGATTTCATTAGCTACTATACATCATCTACTTAATGACTAAACACAAAGTTAGGTACAAAAACATTAGTCCTAAAAAGAGACTTGGGACTCAAAAGATAAAACTAAGTGGTAATGATGGCTAACATTCACTGAATGTGGCTGTTGCAGTTACACTCAAAATAAAGCAGCACAATGCAAGATTACCCAAATACCCCTGTTATTTTATCTTACATTCTCTCTTCAGGGTGTCTTTATAGCATCGATCAAGGGACTGCAGATGAAAAATTGTGTTACAGTTTCTTTCCCTTTTCAAACTGACAGTCAACGTTGTTTCTTTTAACCGTGACCATAATCATTCACTAACCTTGGCAACAAGTTTATATTGTGATCGTGGCGATGAAGGTCCTCTAACTTTAAAGAAGTACTTTTTTTCCCCCAAGCCACAAATTATTTCCTAAACTTGTTTTGTGCCTAAAACGAACAAAATCTTTACCACAGAGCTAGTGATTTATTTTTTGACAGTAATATTTAACATTTTATCTGTGGCATATTTTCTTGCTGCTGTAGGGATGCTAATGGAGGAGATACCCCTATGGGTCATATCGGAGGGGACAACCAACCTATATAGTCATTTGGGTTGGAGGACTTGGAACAGAGGACCAAAACAATGAGCTGAAAGCTTTTAAACCATTTGGAAAGCTGCAGCCTGATGTTTAAATTCCCAGTGGGATCAACAGCATTATAGTCATTTCCCACTACAGGGGTCATTTGTTTTTCATTAAAAAATACAATAGCTTGAAGTGAGGCCATGCAACTTTTTCTAAACACCAATTACTGTCACCACAAGTGGCAAGTTAAGAGAAATGGTAAACACTAAAACATTTAGCACCATTATTTTAAGTGGAGAAGGCCCATAAAGTCAGTAATACTGACTCTGCTGTAACAGTTACACAGAAATATCCATGTAAAATTAGACCTTAGATAATTTTGCCATTAGCTAACATTAGCCAGCACAGCCAGTTGACTGGTTGTACCAGAGCAAGTAAGACTGTGGCAACAGAACCCCTGGGTGTATTGAAATGGGCTATGGTGCATTTTTATTAATTATGAATTTAAGTTTAACTTAAATTGTGACTGTGTTATTTCTTCTATTATGAATAACATCAAATTTTTCAGATTTTGCAGATATCTCTCTTTTGGGTTTTCAAACAGACTTTCAGATGCTTCCTCTCATTTCTGCTTTTCATTTCCCTCTGCATTTTACACAAAAACTCACACCCTATCCACTAGCTGGATGCACCACTAAAACACTCTTGTCACCTATCGGAGTGTGTTGCACTCAGAGCGTCTGCTTGCGCCTCAGCGCTTTAGTCTTTGAGGACTCAGCAATAGATAGAGCTGTATCAGCCATACTGGAGCCAATGAAGTGAATGATTAGAAGAGGTAATTTATAGTTTGCTGGGCTCCTTGCAAAGAAGATCCGAATCAACAGTTTTATTAAGCTATAGCGTAGTATTAGAGCTGTTAGCCTTGGAGGATCCATCAAACCAAAGTCAAAGTCCTCATATTTAATGAGGGCTTGTTTGTTGTGTTTGCCTGACCACTGAATTTTTAAGTGCAAGGGAGAGATGAGTTTATAACCTCTACTCCATACTGGCTGCTATTCTGGCCCTGCAGAGACAGACATGGCTGATAGAGCAGAGGCAGGATCGATTTTCTAAGATCGTCCGGGATACATCTGGGGGTCAAACAGCTAGTTGCACAAATAAGCAAAACATCCGACATGTGGAAATTTATTTGGCAAATCTGACTGAGATTCATATAATAGTGACCAAAAATATTGGAAATCAGTACAATTAGTGTGCAACAGTAAAAGATTAGGTTATGGCTCACCTAGAATGCTGTAATTATCTGAGATGACCAGTTTGTCCTCTTTGCATACTCCAGTTTTTCCTGGGATGGCCATATCAGTGATCTGCAGTTTAATCAGGAATCCTTTGGACACAGATATCTTCCAAGAACTGTTTAGATGAGGAGGATATGGATTTGGAAAACCCAAGGACTGGATCTCTCCTTTGCGCCCATGGAGGATTACTGAAACAATATTTTTAACTTATTCACACCTCAACATGCAAATTGTTTTTAGAAGAAAGGAAACTTGATTAAAACAATGTGTTACTGTGTAAGTGATTTTTTTTTTCAATTGATAATGACCAGGTTGCTTTGATACAAAACTGTCCCATGCACAGGGTCATTAGGCAGTGCCTTGATCATTAGAGTTATGTAATGGGTATCAAGAAGCCAGGAAACAAACTTTACAGACAGTGTGAGAACATACAGTTAGGTTAATAAGTATTTGGACAGAAAACCTTATTTGAAAAAAAAAGAATAAAGATGTGATTGAAGTGTAGACTTCAGCTTTAATTCAAGGTGTTTTAATTCACAAAAATTTTACATTAAACCGTTTAGGAATTGCATCTAATCAATGCTTTGCATTAATGTGTCAATGTGTCACTTGATTGTAGACTTGACAATGATGCATCTGGCTCCTCAGGAGCGTTCTTGACCTGGTTAGATGTTGTGAAGGGGTTTTTCTTCACTAAGGAAAGAATTCTATCATAATCCACTTTAGGTGTCTTCCCTGGTCTTTCAGGCCTTTCGGTGTTGCTGAGTATTCCTTATTTTTAAGAATGCACCAAATTGTTGAGTTTACTCCTAAGATTTCTGCTACTTGTCTGATAGGTTTTTTTGTTTTTTTTCAGACCAATGATGGCCTCGCTCATTTGCATTGACAACCCTTTGGACCACGCAACCAAATGCAAAGTCAACACTTGGATTCCAATCCAGACATTCTATCTGCTTCATTTATCATGAAATAACGAGGGAACAGGCCACGCCGGTCAAATGATCGAATAGGATCAGTTGTCAACTGTCCCATTACTTTCGAGCCCCTGAAAAATGAGGGACTATGTATAAAAGTAGTCGTATTCCTAAATGCTTAATGTACTATTTTTGTGAAACCCCTCTAATTTATATGTTGAAAGTCTGCACTTCAATGAAATTTTTCTTTTTTCTTTTCAGATCCATTGTGGTTGTGTACAGAGGTAAAATTACAATTTTATCACTGGCAGAATAATTATGTAGCTAACTGTAAATATTGATACCATAGTTAATTGTCTCCAGTTTTAATTTTCAGGGGATCATTAAGATCCCAAGTAAATCAAAAAAAATGGAAAATGTAATGGGCAATTTTCTTGGGAACTGGGATCAACAGCATTGACACTGAAGCTGTTTTATTTGTCAGTGAGGAAGTCAAATACATTTGCTGTTGTATATTTTAATTACATTTAAAATGAAGGTGTGCAGGGAAGGGTTGCTTTGCTCAAAAAGTCAATTGAACCAAACTGTGTATTATGAGTAAATATAGAGTAGATCCGAGCTTACTGGTTTTTTAAGTATACAAGAGGGAAAATGAGCCAGAAAAGTAGGTTTGAAGAGAATACTCACCAGTAGATCCAGGATGGGGAGTGGTTTGTGTGGTGGCTGTGGTTGTGGTTGTGGGTGTGGGTGTGGGTTTTGTTGTGGTGGGAATAACAACAGGTGGAAGGCTGGACTTTGCGTAAGTAGCTTTGAATCCTTTTGAGGTCCAACTGTTGTCAGATTTGAAACGAACCAAGATTGTGTTTTTACTGGACTCCACCGGCTTTGGCTTCTTATTCCCACAGAATTTCCCTTTAAAGGATGAGAAAAACATTCACAGAAGCCTGTGCAATAGATAGCAATATCTTCAAATTTCCGTTTTAGACACAAGGGTTTAACTTCCACTGGGGATGGGGTGGCATGTCCCCCTCAGTTTTCAAAATATGCTATTTACCCACCGTTTTACAACCTGTTGTCTATTTTGTTTGTTAGTGTCTTTTATCTTTTTTACTGGTATTATCATTGTTTTTATTATTACATTTGCATCATTTTTATTTCTTGTGTGTATGACATTGTCTTATAATGAGCTTGGCAGTTGTCTGTAAAGCTTTGAAATGCAGTAACCTGTGTGAAAGGTGCTATATGAATAAGGTTTGTCTGATAAAAAGATGCTAGAAATGAGTATTCAAAGATAAGGTGGTAAAGGACAATCCATTGTTCCATTGTTCTTTCTAATACCTCTCTCTCTCTCTCTCTCTCTCTCTCTCTATATATATATATATATATATATATATATATATACACACATATACCTTCATTTTTTATCTATTTATTTTTTACACACAAAATTTATTTGCTTGCCTGATATACAGTGAACGTAAACATCAGGAAACAAAATTTTGATATTTTCAGTGGGTTTTATGCTTGTTTGTTTTAGGGGGGGGGTTGTACATTTTTACATACCCCCACGTGTGAAACCAAACCAATGTCCTTGTTCAGTCAATTGACAGGCAGTAATGCAGTACATTGGTAGATCCTCCTTGCTGCTTTAACAATTAAGTCTATGCAGACAGATTTAAATTCATCAAGTTTAAAATAGACTCCAGAAGCTCTGTCCATTGTAGAACTTCTCAAACTTTTAATTGAGCTAATCTTTTATTCATGGACCCATATAGTTGACATCGTTAATGTTGAACAAAGCCCAGAGCCTACTCTGAATTCGAACATATCCCTTTGCCGTATAATCGCACATCCAGCTTTGAAATAAACTGTGCTGATGACTGAGAATATTGTGGTATGTTTTAAAACCCCCTGTTTCATCGCCATGCACAGTGGATGAAAGTTATTTAAAAGTAGTTTCTTTTCCCCTCAGTCTTCTGCACTGCACACTGGGAACATGTATACTTTCATGCTTACCGATTAAAGAAGAGCCGGCCGTGTGGCCATCGTAGACCTGAACATAGTCTCCACAGACCTCAGGTACCAGGTCAAAAGAGGTAAAAGTCAGTCGGACCTTCTCGCCTTCAGGCACCGTAATTCTCCACTGATCCAGCAAACAAGCACAGCACACACACATACACACACACATACACACACACACACACACACACACACACACACACACACACACACACACACACACACACACACACACCAATTAATTCTTCAAACATAGACAGATTTCCACTAATAATTTCCCTTTAAATCAAAGTTAATTTCAAATGACAAAAAGAGTGCAAATGGCTACACCCACCAGGGGTTTATAACAGATGACTCTTTAATCAATCTAGTGAAATCCCTTTGACTTAGCAAACTGCTATCAGCATCTCTCCTCACGATTCCCTACTTCTAGTCTCATGGTTGCAACGTGAGTTGCAGTTTGACAAACAGTAACTCTTAAATAATTTTATCACTGATTCTGCCTCTGTTTGGACAGACGCTGAGCCGTCAAGCTAAGGCACAGCAAGGTGAAATCATGATGACAGCCAAATAACAGCATATGACTCCACATCCAAACCCAGCTTGCAAAGCCTGACATCAAAATTGACTCTGATTTAATTGGATGCATCAACGTGACTTTGTTGAAATCCATGGTTGATGGGTTTACTTTAAGATGCTAATATAAAATCTTAAGGTTTGTTTACGACCACCTGCTAATCAATACTTACACACTGTGTACAGCAAGATGGTAACTGTAATAAGGTCTGGCATACCATTCAGGACATCTTCTTGGTATTGAGCTGCAGTTAATTTATACAATTCACAATGCAGTTCCTTTGTAATCAAAAAAAAGAAACCTCCATAACTCTTTTGTTACTCTAAGCATATTCCTTCATTAGATTTGATTGGCATAGATTTACATAATAAGTGACAGCATCAACATCTATGTACTTGATTGAAGGTAAAATCCAAATTTAAACAAAAACGTAGCTTTAAAACTACTCTAAAAACCCCGAAAGCAAACCTGCAACCATTCTCAAACTCATCAACTGGTCTTGCAATACAGATATTAACAGCAGACAAAAATTTAATTTTCTCAAATGCTGTAAACAAATAAATGCAACTGACTTGCTGAAATAAACATAGATAGATGAAAAGTGAGGTGAATTAATCATATGAATACAACAATGAAGCTATACTAGTTGTTCTAAATGAGAGGCTTCTGTATTTGTGTTTTGTCTGTTGTCTATTGTATGTTCTCTCACTGAATTTAGTTTGATTTATAAATCCATTCAGATTTTAATTTTAATTTTATTTTTTTTTACTTTCTAGCTTCAACTTGGTTGTTGAATCTTTGTGATTCTATATGAGATCATTAAAGCCAATTAAAATAAGTGTGACATTTGGGAAATACATGCATTTGCTTTCTTTCTCCACATCAGTCTCTGAGTTAGATGAGAGGATTGTTGAAACCAGTGCTGGGTATTTGTGCGTTAAATGTGGAGTCGGAGCCAGGTGGGGGTAGCTTAGCTCACCACAAAGACTGGACGCGGGGGCTCTCCTGGCTCTGCCCAGAGTTTAAAAATCCAGTCTCCAGCATCTCTAATGCTGCATTTACAGTGTTGGCAGAATGGGCAGAACAAGTAAACCTCTTTAATTACTTGGGGGTTTTTAAACATTATTATTCTTATTTTATGTCTATTCCATGACTGTTGCCCCCACTGCTAGTCTTCTAGTCATTATTGAATTGGCCTAATTGAGTGTTTGTAAGAGTTTGTATACAAGTGACATTAGAAACAAATAACTGTATTCCTCATTTTAATTTACCTGAATTAAGTGCATTAGCATTAATATTTGATTTTATTTAGTTTTAACTGTCATTGTTGGTGGCTTTTATTGTCTAGCTAGCTACAATACTCCAGGAAGTGACTACACATCCTCAGCTGATAAATTTGAGCTCTGTCTCCTTTTAGCCCTGTTTTTGGACTCCACCACCTCGCTAAATGTGTCTGTCTGCTGTCTGGTGCTGGCAGAGTAGCATACATTTTAACAGAGCTCTTTTGTTGAAAATTAGCATCAAAGTTGAAGTTAGAAAATACATGAATAAAAACACGCTCAGTTATAAAACAGCTGAAAACAGCTGCCATGTTTGGAGATTACACTGACGTGAGCGGTGAGATTGAACCAAAACTGCAAGGTTGCGGAACAAAAGCCAAAACAATGAGCTGAAAGACGCTCAAATATTCCACAAATCTGAGGGACACTGCGGAGTCAGGTCACTCTGTGGGCTTGTCACAATCTTCTATAATATGAAAACATCAATTGTTGAAGCTTCAGGGACACACAGGTAACAAAATGTGTTATGGCGTACCTGGTATAATGCTGCATTCAGGTAGTTCTGCTCAGGGAAGCCAGGGGTCATCAGGTCCCCCTGGTCACCTTGGAGAAAGCCACCGGCTCCGGCTATTTCTGGCAGCAGGGATGGAGGGCACTTAAGCTCCACAAACACCTCAAGGATAGTCACAATATATCCCCTCTCCCTCCACTCCTAACCACCCCATTTCCATTACCCCTCTCTTCACCCAGCACCCGTGCCTACAACATTCACTTTCTAGGTCAATCATATACTGTAACGCAGACATCCACCATTATGTCAGAGTCGAGGTAATTTTCTTGCTAAAATGGATTTCCAGTTATCATCTTACCGGTTGTGAGCTCCGGAGCCACAGCTTTGTAATGAGCCTTGAATCCTATGTCTTCTATTCTGTCATTAGTGTCGAAGTAGACCGTCAGGCGGTTTGTCATTGACACCACTGGCTTCGGTTTGGTGTAGCCACAGTATTTACCTACAGATACCACAGATATTATGTACAAAGAGAGGACAATTCTGCACTGCTTATTTTTCTGCAATTAAAGCAAGCGGTAATTGTCAAAACAGAAGATCATGAGTCCTTTCATATCAGAGCCCCCCCCGATCTGATTAGCTATTCCTGGTGCCCCTTCTTGAAAGTAGGACGGTGATAGTCAGTTGGCTTCCTATAATCAAAAGATCTACATGAAGTGACTATTAACATTTCTTGTTGGAAAGTCAGTCAAATGACAACAGTGATGCAAAGCAACTACAAAGAGACACCAAATGACCTCAAATAATTCGTATCATTTGAAGTCACTTTGCATCTCGGTTTCTTGCCAGGGCTCTAAATTTGAGTCTTGCCAACATTTGTGCTCACTGGTTAATTTGCTACTTAAAGAGAGAACACAAAAAGGGGGATAAATGATAAAAACCCTTCCAAACAATATTAAAACCAGTATGTTTGTGAAATAAGTACACTGCTTTTAAGCTTTTTTTTTCTTTCTTTTTAGCAGTCTGGTTAGGGAACTAGTGTTGGAGTGTGGGGTACTGTAAGTAGAGCAGTGTGCAGTGGACCAGCACGACTGTGTGGCTCACTAGCCGAGTCTGCCCATGGATGGATGGACTGATTTGGACGTGACATCAAAGCTCAATCCCCTCAGCCTGGGACAGTGGAGAGCTCTGCAGGCTGAGGGAGCATCTATCTCTCTCTCTATCTATCTATCTATCTATCTATCTATCTATCTATCTATCTATCTATCTATCTATCTATCTATCTATCTATCTATCTATCTATCTATCTATCTATCTATCTATCTATCTAAAAAACAAAACTGAAATGTCTACCGATGATTCCCAGAGAGTCTTTTAGAGTGACAGAGTCAGCTGTGCAGAGCATGGTGTCCTCCAAAGAAAACTCCTCAAACCACAGGTGGATCACCTGCAACAGAAACATGCAGAGGGGTCTCATCTTTTGTTTTTAACCTGGGAAGTCGATAAGGCAGACAGGTTGAAGGCAAGAGTGAGCGCTGGGTGTGAAATGTGAGAGTATGCACTGCATGTATGGACATACCTGAACGTGTTTATGTTGTGTTTAAAGACAGAAAAGAAAAGGAAGATGGAGACCTAAAGAGACAGAGAGAAGAGCGGCCGCTGCGCCAGGCGAGCAGGAAGGCAGCAATGCTAACATCAGGAAAGAAGCATCAAGGATTTTGTTTTTGCCCGGTGGGTATGGGGAAGAGAGCTGAGGAAAATGAAGGAGACAAGGCAGCCATCTGTCCAAGAGGCTGCCACTGCGCTCATCCCAGCTGTCGTCCACTGCCTGGCCTCACATAAGACAGTATCGCCCACAGTAACCTGACAAACTCTACTTATTAAGCGCCGGTCACAAACACTATGAGACACCCTGTCTGACAAGGAGACGTGACTGAATTGTTTTCATCTGCACAGTCCTTTTAAAAGAGAAATATGATGACGTGTTGACAGCTGTTTTCGAAAGAAAAGTTATTTCTGACCATTTATAGAATAATCTTTTGGATGTAGCAGTCAGTGTCTGCTCGTGTCATGTAAATAAAGATAATGATGAAATCTATTGATAAACACTCTCTACCGTTCACTTTACCTGTGGAACTATCTGCTTTTATGATCCGATATTGATACACATGGTAATATGTCATGATAATTTTAGTTTACAATTTCACTTAAGTCATCCTTTAAAATGTAGCTTTATATTGTTATTTAACTTAATTTGGTAACGTTCTTTGAGCTGCATTTTGCATATGAAAGATGCTAAATTAAAAAAAAAAAGTTTAGTATTATTTATCCTCATGAATAGCGCCACACTCATAGCTATTTTCATATGCTTGGAAGAACATACATTACCAAATAGATTAACGAGTAGGGTACTCCATATTTAAATGGTCCACCATATATGTTAAATGTTATTTTGGAGTGGTCATCAACCCAAGCAAAGTAACTTGAGTAATACTCAAACCTAAATGTTCTTTCTGATTTTCCATGCAGGGTGCAGGAGGGTTGAAAGAGAAGACAGTAACCCTACAGACTGTAAGAGTTCACTGGCCGAGGTTTTGAAGGAGCAGCGACGACGATCCCTGTCACCTTGTCAGGGTCCACAGTGATGTGCCAGGTGCAGCTCTTGCCGTTGTCGTAGCTGCTGGGGTAGTTCCAGCTGGCGAAGGTGCCCGAGTCTCCTGACAGGTCTTGAGGACCAACACACCCTGAGTCTTGCCCTGGAGATGTATGACAAAAGTAAGACACTTGCTATTTGGCCATCTTTTTTAGGAATCCTAGTGGTATAAACCCTGTTTTTAACAGCTGCATGTACCGTGTGCTGGTTAACTGTATTGGTGACAAAAAGAAAAAAAAATCCTGGACTTTCCTGGATTTGAGCTACATGCTAACACCAGCATTCCAGTATATTTAAAATTTCCTATTATCAATGAACATAAAGAACAGTTGAGGCTGCTGGGAAATATCATTTGTTTAGCAGCTATTCAAACTAATTGATAAACTGAACTTTTGACCTAATGATGGCACAACAGTGAAACTTAAATGGCTCAACAATTCATCCTTGTGGAAGAATGAATGTGTGAACCAAATTTCATGGAAATCCACCCAGCTGTTTTTGAGACACTTAACTGAATCCATAAATTTTAACCTCATGTTAGGATAGATACTTCACAGGACAATTGAAAACTCTGACCTGTTAGTGGCACTAAAGGATACAACAAAGTCAGTAGGATTTATCTTCTGGGGGACCATGATTGTCTGTATAAAATTTCATGGCAATCCATTGAATAGTTTTTGAAATATTTCTGTCTGGACCAAAATGGTGGACCAACCAGCATTGCCACCCACAGAGCCATGCTGCTAGCACGGTAGAAAAAATATTACTGCAATGATTTGTGCGAATAATTAATGCATAAACAACGGACGGCGGGTTAAGAGAGCAAATGTTTACCATGAAATTCAAGTGATTAAAAAAGAGCTTATTGTTTCTGCTGTGAAAATCAAAATCAATTGCGATGCCTTGGAAACAGCATTGATTACACAGAGCGGCTCCATTCACAGTAGCAGCATGTTTTCCCTTGAGGAGCTGGAGCAGCTGCTGCTGTGGAGTCTGGAGTGCAGCTGTGGTTAACAACTAAAAAACTAGAATATATTTTGTCATTTTTTTATGTCTTATTGTTGTTCTGTAATGTTAAAACAAGGCATCTCGGGTTTTTCTTTTTGGGGGGGGTACTTTTGATGCATTGCATAACAATAGACTGCTTTTCATATTTGTTGTTACGGTGATCTGACAGTAGATGAATTGTATGGAACAGGGGAGAACAGTGGGCACGTTTTAACTCCTCTTAGCCTGTCCTATCTGCTAACACTCCTGTCACACAGGCTTTTATTCAGGTGTGCAGAAGACTGTAATGCTAGAAGCAAACTGGTTCAGTTGATATTAATTTCTCCACTTTACTCATCTCATGAAACCAAAAACAATTTTCCCACTGAATTTTCCAAAGATGCCTCTGACATTTCAAACTAAAGGTTTTTTTTTCATGCTGAAAGCCAGAATGAAGAACAGGTTCCTAAAATTTAAAAAATGATGCTGGAAAGAGATGAAAGAGAAGTGTGTGTGTGTGTGTGGAGGGGGGAGGTCTACTTGGTGTAAGGTATCACAGTGAACACTACTGTAATGTTGACACGTACATTATTACTATGAAATTTGCTGAGAGTACAAGGTACAGGTGTTGAAATCAGAGTAATAATAAAGGACTGCTTTCTTCAGCTTATCTCCTATTGTCTGCTCTGTGTTTTAATTTGCCAATGGTGTCTTTATGTGTTCAAGATATTTAAATGTCTTGCATTTTATGCTAAAATTAAGATGGAAAATTTCAAGTCCAAGGGCAAGGTTAATCTATAAGACTTTAAGTACTGATGAAATGAAAAACATTTAGTCAGATTAATTATATTTTCATGACAATTGTTAGTACATATTGGTTAATCGTTACAGTTTTTTACTCGCTTGGTACGGACTCCACACTTCTGTTTATACGTTTTCACACTATGTGCAGCTCCAAAAATTTGTAGCTCTGTGCTGACTATCTGTTTAAATCACCTGCAGGTTAGAGAAATACATGTGCCGTAGTAGCATTTATGTGGTGATATTTTGCAAAGAAAAAATAGAGGTATTGCTAGAGATTCTTTTAGTCTTTGCACAGCAGGTCATCCTTACATGTTAACATGTGAAATCTGTACAGGCAAGCATGAAATTCATCAGAGAGGAAGGATGAAATCACCAGTAATAAATGAATAAGGGATTAACGTTCGCTTGGGTTTCACGAGTACCAAAGTACATAATGCAGATCTTTCCAAAAAACTTTGTAGAGAATTATAGATAAGTTGCAAATTATGTAAATCAAAGCCATAAAATAAAACACAGAGAGGTTTGTGTCCTTTTTTGTAACAATTTCTTGTTCCGTTTACATTTCACTCCAACTGCAAGATCCCCATGCAGATCATCGTTTTGCCTTCCAGCAAAGTCACAATAAATCACTCTCTGCATTCAATATAATGGACAGTGAAAAACCACTGTAATTGACATTTATCATTGATTAGAATTGACTTAGGGTTCAATTTGACCACATGCTTTTCAGTGTTGCTCAGTCACTGATCCAGTGGCCTCAGTTTAGATTTTCTAATGACAATCCTCACTGTCTTATCTTGTTGTGTTTCCCCACAGTTATTTTTTTCCAGTGAAATGTCTATCATCACAATATTCTGTACTATGTCATGGACAAAGGCAATTGTGTAAGAATTTTATTTTTACTATATTACTGTAATGTTAAGGATTATTGCTCCGCCAAGTGTAGATGATTTTTATCTTATCTAAGAAGGACTATACACTAAAAGGTAGGCAAATTAACATAAGAGATATCAATTCATCATCAGTGACATTTGTCACTGGTATTAAAATCGAAGACAATGCAACTTCTAAGCATGAAACACTCACCTTCTGCTTGGCTAGCTCTGTCCACAAAGTAGATGACCACAAGGCCGATGCAGGTGCCGGTCAGGGCCACAAAGAGGAATATCAGACCCATATTCAGACTTTTGCACGGGCCCCTGGACCCATGACGATCCTTTTCCAGATCCATTTCCCTCACAGCAGAGAAGATGCACCAGTCTGCACCTTGTCCAACAATTCACAAGCTTATTACAGACAAAAGAAGGGCTCGGTTATATCTGAACTTTGACAGCACAGATGAACCTTGAGCCTACTCAGATGAGGTATATGCCAGCACGCCTGGGTCAGACGGCATTTAAGTTTCAATTGTTTATTGTTTATTTTTCAAGAAAAAAATTAATTCGGGTTACAGGAGTTGACACTGATATAGGACATGATGTAGGAAATAAAAGAGGGGTCAAATTAATAAAAATGAGCAGCACATGAAAGAGTGAGACAATCGCTTCACAATACAATCAATCGACACTATCAACGCAATCAATCAGAGGAAGTTTTTGCCTGTAATCTTCTTAGCTACACTTGATCATTGTCCAAATTGTAAAACACATCTGTGGTTGTTATGTGATAAAAAAAGTTGACAATAAATTATGTGACATTACAGAGCCGTAATGTCTTTTTAATTATGACAGATTTATAAACAGAAATCAAATCGAGTGCTTTGACTTTTAGTCTAATTGCTCACTTACACTAAGCAAAAAACACCATTTTCACAGCTGTAAGCAGTAAATTCATTATCTTAAAAACTGTTTTATCTATAGCTCTGTCATAAACAATACTCAGCATGAAGTTTTTTGATAACAGATTTAAATCAGCAAAAGGCCTTGACCAGAGATTATCAGGACCGGGGCAAACACTGAGTATGCTGAGACCTATGAATTTGTGGGTTCAAGTGACATGGGGTTTATTTTCCCATTAAAAAACACCTTTAAAACACCATTTAAGTTTGTTTGTATATTGCACCAGAGTTTAATTAAAAGTGCTTTACATCTAAATGAGAAGTTTATAATAAAACAGTGTGAATAGAAAAAGTAAAAAAAAAACATTCGACTAATGGGGACAAGAACTAAAAGTTACATAGAAATAAAGATAAAACAATAAAACCAAAAAAACAGATGTGAACAACAGTAAAATAAATTCAAACAGTGAAAAATAGTACAGATAAGAAGAAATTAAAAAGTATGAATTCAGTAAATTAAAATTTAAAATGTGAATAAAATAAAATAAACAATTAAATAAAATTAGATAATGACCATTCTAATCAAACGTTTTAATTTAAAGAGTCTCATTTGGAATCTTCTTGGAGCATAAAACCCAAAAGCTGTCTCAGACAACCTGAGGGGCCATCCTGGTTCATAAAGTGCATGCTTGTCACACACGTAGGCTGGTGCAAGACAATGAGATGCTTTAAACCTGTAAACCTTATCAAGAGTCTGGTCGTACATTATGAAAACCTCTTCAAAAACTGATATTATTCTAAATCATGTCGATCCAAATTTTCCTTTTATGGACTAAAAAAAAAAAAAAGAAGTTCATTTCTGTGCCTCACACAGATATGAGCGAGTAAAAAAGGAAGATTTACTTCCTTTTTTAACAAAAGAAGCTTGGTCAGAAGTAATGAGTTTCACAAGAGGGATATTCGCCTGAGGCTGAATCTCCATACAAAGATGCTCGATTGGGTTTTTATCAGAATCATTTCCTGGATTCACTTTGGATGTATTAGAATCTGAAGTAGCAATCTGTCCGTCTCCTTTAACACTTCATTTTTCTCTCAAGAGAAGGACTTTCCTTCCTTTTTCTCTCTGTGACGAAAGGCGGTGATGTAAAAAAACACTTCTTATCTTCCTAAGGGGATGCTGGAGACCGAAAATAAATCATTCTTTGGGCAGTATAATTGTAGAAACCTATTGTTTGAGACACTGTCAATAAATACAGTATATTCATATACGTGTGAGTGCTTCTGTGTGTGTCTATCTCTCTTTCTGTCTATTTATCTCTATCTAGCTCTCTCCTTCCCTCTTCCTCTGTGGTTCACCTTTATCAGTGCTCAGTTTGTTTTGGATCTTCTCGCTTCACCAGGGGACCTATGATTTATGGGCACATCTGTCAGCCATAATAAAGCACTCTCTAATGAAGCCAAGGAAGGTGACCTTTGTGTATATATGTGTGTTTGTGTGTGTGTGTGTGCGTGTGTGCGTGTGTGAGTGTGTGTTTATGTGGGCTTTTTACAAATGTGCACGTTTGTTCTGTTCCAAAGGTTACAAGGGCATGTGCTTGTGAGCTGAATGGTAAGCAATCAATGATCGGCTCTTAAAACATTGGATGCATGCGCCATGTATGAAAAGACAGAGATATAGTGTGTAGCTAGAAAAAATATTGAATAGTAAATGATACAAAAGGAATACGTTGCAGAAAACTTGAATTGTTTGATGAAGGAACACACTCACACAGCCCAACGCTGCACCACAAACAAATGTAGGCCACATATTCCACCGGGAACAGAGCGGCCGTCAGGAGGATGAGCCTCACTTCCAGCTATCTAGCTAATACAATACAGGGAGAAGTAAGGGAGAGAAGCAATAGTAGCCCATTTCATGGGAAATATTCTGCAGAGCGGAGGCCAGCGAAAGCTTTAATCACCTCACTGTTACTGGCTTATGTTTCATTATGATATCATCATCGAGCAAAGAGAGGGGTGTCTAGGACAGAGAGAAATGGAGGCTCACAGAGAAAATGGGGTGTTTGAGTTGAAGGGGAAGGCACAGAGGGAAAGGCACAGAGACGGGCACAGAGGAAGCAAGACGATTGTAAAAGACGGCACAGAAACATCTAGAAAATGGAAATATCAAAGCTTCCACCAGTGAACAGTCAGATCTCCAGAGCAGTTTTGGAGCGTGGGTTTTGTAGAATTTAACGGCGACACTATGCTCACCAGACGCCTCTGATTACCCACTCCACAATCTCAAAATATGATCTGTAAATAGTAATTAATACTCGTCCCAGTAAAGAAAAAGTGTATCTAATATGCCACAATGATCTGTGAGTGGATAGATTTTATCTTGATCATGGTCTGGATAATTGTGATGGCTTCTGTCCAAGTGCTGTAGTGTCTGTGGGGACGTCTATAAGGATTTCTGTATGAGCTGAAGAAGCTAATGTGTTTATGAAGCTAACTGGGTCACTGCAAGCAGATCTCAAACCCCAACACCAGGAAGCTATCGTTCAATTATAGCTGAAATGTGCCGCTGCTGCTGCTGCCCTGAATTCCCTGAGAATTTGAAGATGCTATTACTGAGGTGCATATGGGGGTGGAAAAAAAAATTATAAATAAAGATTAAAAATTAAATAAAAAACATCTGCAGTGACATTCAAATAGGTCTAAGTCAGGGTAAGAGAGTGTCTAATCTTTTCCACTGAAGAATACCTGATAGGGTGTTTCAAAGTACACGCTAACGTTTAGATTTTATGATTATTAGTAATTATCCAACTGTAGGTAGTTATAGGCTCTGAGGTCTGCAGGTCAAAAACATATAGAAAAACAATATACTTCCTATAAATGGCAAAATCCAGTAAAGGTTTCACACATATCTTAGCATAAGTAAGGGGAGGCCCTCAGGGCTGTAGCAGGGGGCTCCTACTTCCTCTCATGGACTATCATTCTTTAATTTTAGCTTCTGACACAGCGTGGGAGTTTCCTTGGTGAGAGGTTACACTCTCTCAAGCTGGTTGTCAATGCCTTACTGTCACTGTCGTGTTTCAGAGAAAAGCATATAATCACCAGTGTTTTTGACAGCATAGAGATATAAGTTTTGTTCTTTAAAATAAAAAGTATGACTTGCAAAATGGAAACAGGGCTCTACAACTTAGTGTTAAGCTGTTATGCAGTTATTCATAATGGCATCACTAATATTTGCATATTATAGAAACAAAATATGGAATTAATGGTGAGCTGGAGCTACAGGGGGAACACTACATAATCACTTCTTTTAGGATCATTGAGGTTTAACAAAATAGGGAAATTGCATGACTGCATCCATTTGCATGCAAAATCAAAATATGTTTGTTTTTCGTGGCATTTTGGCTCTAAAAGACCCATTTTAAATAACTCCAATGAAAAGACCAAAACCAACAGTGAATTGATTCCACTTAGATTTCTTGTTCCACTACAGAATAGAGTGCCATTAGTATACTATTTAAAACTATTAAAAAAACATCAGTGAGTCACACTGTTGCACTGGATGACACTGCTGTTTAACTCCATTATGTTGCACAGGGGCGCTGTCTTTTGATTTGAGCCAGTCCCACATCCACCATCCTGCTGCTGTTAATAGCCACCAGCGCACCAAATCTGTGTTGAAAATACTCCCCATCAAATGCACTATATGCTCCTGTTTGAATAACGTTTGCTTAAAACTACAGTGCCCGGCTCTTTCTAAGACATTACTTAAAATTAAACAAGATGATTTTTTGGATTTTGGATTTTCAAGATTTTCAGGAAGAACAAATGGCTTACAACCCTGTATTACATTACATTTACTGGTCCTACTCCTGATTAGTTTTGTCTAAAATGTTTTAGGGAAATGAAATTGCTGCCAGAAACATGTTCAGTGTCATTTTCTTCTTTTTCAAAGAAGGAAATGGTTGAAGTTTAGGCACCAAAAGCAACTGGGTTAAGGTTAGCAAAAGATTATGGCTTCAGTTCAATACTAGTTAGTTAAACCTCCGGTTTCATGCTACTTTTTACTCCTTACCTTATCTAAATGCTGTGACTGCCAAAGCCTTAACATGAAAACATTTGATCCTTCTGCAGCTGATATAGTAGGAAAACAGAGAACATATCACACTATCACTGAACATTTCGGGTACACGTTCAATATCAGCATTTTGCAACTTGGCACATGTGTTTATTAAGAATGTTCCCTCGTTTTGTTAACAGAAAACATAACCTGGGTGGCAATAAGTTTTCATCAAAACATATCTGTTACAAATCAGTTATATAGTTAGTTATATATATAACCTTTTTGACCACTGGCTGCAGACACAGAAAAATTAGAGGAGTGAGAGGGATACTCCATAAAGGTCCCAGGCCAAATTCATTCCCAGAGTGTTCCTGTGTCTCTGTGACAGTTCTCAGACCACTGCGACAGCTGTGGTGGATTTTTCCCTTAGAAAATACAGTGTAGCTACGTGCCCTAGACATGTGTTCATTAAAATACCAATGGAGGGCATGCTGCGCTCAGCCAGTGAGGTGAATACTGAAAGCTAGCTGAATGCTGTCCTCTGGTAACCTTGGCAGTAGGTGGGTTTTTTTTTTTTTTGCGTCCATGTGTCTTTGAAATCTGTCTCCATGTTTCCTGTCATTGCAATAAATCTCCCTCTGTGCCAACCACCGCCTGTGGTCGGATCTAATTTGCACTTCCAAACGGGAACCAGTCATAAAGACACAGTGAGTAGGGGGTTATTAAAAATCGAAACACAGCTAATTAAAGGCCGGGTGAAAGAATCAGAATTAAGGTTGGTGACCACGCTTACAGAAATGGAAATGATTTGTAAAGGAGAAAGTGACCTAGACTGGAAGAAGGGGGAGAGACACATTAATCTACCCAAGGCAGAATATGTATGTAAAGAGGCCACGGGGGCACCGCTGCCTCCAGGAACATTCACAGGCTCCCGTTCTTGTACAAATCTGGGCAGGTAGGATGGGACAGATATGAGGACGACTTAGTTCCTATGTCGTCTGATCCCAGTGGATCAAAGAAAAAAGGTATAAGGATTAGACGCTTCAGTCCGCGTTGTTCTCTACAGGTTGTGACATTTCACGAGCACAGACTACGAGTATAGAGGACTTTTCCCCCCCGTTATCACTTCCTGACATTAACAGAAAGTGACGTGCTTGTTAAGACAATAACGGCAGTCGCCTGGAATCAGTGTTACACCAGTCAGGACAGTACATTCATACTGAAAGGAAGCGTTCACCATCATACAGTGCTCTGCTGAGAGTAGTCCTTTGTGTGTGTTAGGTGTTTGTCGACGCAAAGCCTTTCGAAAAATTTTCATCATCTTTTCACACTAGACCGTGACGAGCCCCACAATTAACCTCAAAACTGAAATCGGTGGAGTAGATAATCTTACACTGAGATTCCACCGAATTACATGTATTCGAGGTGTAGTATTGCATCTATAGAGCTGCGCTGCAACTAATGGTAATTTTGTACCAATTAATTATTTGGTCTATACAACGTCTTCAGATTCAACATATCCAGTATTGGGTATGTTTTCTTTATACAACGACCTAAACAATTAACCGTTGCCATTTAGTTTTCCCTTGATTTCCTAATGAATCAGTTGACTAACTGTGGCAGCTCTAACTGCCTAAATCCAACCAGAAGCATCACAGTTTCTAAATGTATAATTTTCCAAAGGATTTGTCTTTTGCATTGAGTCAATCCTAAGAACCCGTGTCGATCTGGAATTTCTTCTGATCTGTTTGAGGCTCAGCCCTGCTTTCGAACTTAAAGCTCATACACACCCATGGCCTTCACTCACACCTCACTTGCATTGCCTGATAAGACCTCTCCTCAGGGTGTGAACAAACTGTGTTTGGTTGAATTTTCTCTCACTTCCCTTTTGTTGTACCTGTAAGGGTGGGATGCATTTATCATTTTTATCATTACAATGAGTTTGGTGACACATTGTATTTTTTAATGACTTCTGAGAGTTTCCGCTTTCGGACAAATTGGGAAACTTTTAGTCACGTGAGAGCTAAAAATACTGTTCACCAATGATGTCATATTATATCCATTAAATTTTGGATTAATTGCATTGAACAATGAACTTTGGCTGATGTGAGGCCTCCGTGTTTTTAGTTCGTGTTTCAGGCACCTCGCCAACTTGGACATATCTTTCAGAAATGTTTGATTTCTCTGTCTTAATTAGGGATGCAACTACAGATTTTTTTCATCACTTATTAATCTACCAATGACTTTCACGACGAATCGTTTAGTGCATCAAAATTCAAAAAGTAATCCCACAACAACTTCTGGACTTCCAAAAGCCCAAAGTGTGTCCAAACAGCATCCTATAACTGCTTGTTTCAACCATGATGCAAACACGCAGCAAAGCATCATATCTGAATCTGGAACCAGCAAATATTTGGCATTTTTGCTAGAAAAATGAACGTTGAAAAATTATTACATCTCTGACAGGACATGAACGCAGCATAATCAACAACATTGACTGAAAACACTTGTGTTGATGTACAGGGCCTTGAAGTTCAGAGAGAAAACAGAATACCAAGGTTGTAGATCAACGACTTACTCACTCTCTAGTGCTGCTTTTGAAAATCAGGACCAATGGCATCATTGCTACGATATGGAAACACGAGGTATATCCTACATTGCCCTCGCACCCATTAGTATTATTTAATAATAGCTGTTATCATATCCGTGTATGAAAAGGACTTTTTTAGTGTCCTCAGGTATGGACTCTGTCCAGTTTTCCCTCTACCTGCTTTAAAATAGAAAATGAGATACAGTTCTAGTACTTATCCTGGTCTCTTATCCACATGGTGCACACTTTTATATGACTATAAATCCTCACAATGTTACCTCACCACTCTGTGTTGCTGAAATTTCCCTGACAAAAGACAATTTCTTCTGTTCAATGCAGATAAAACTAAAAGTGCCCATTCGCTTTCCCTTTGTTGGAAATAAGCAATTTCTGGCCTTCTCCCCTAAGACTCTGCACCTACTGCAAATGATCGGTTCAAAATCTTATCTTCAATTCAGATTTACCACGCAAAAAAAAGGTGATGCCCAAAGCTGTAAATCTTGTTCTTGGAAAATATCCCCAAGACTGGGTCTCTCCTGTCCTTCGCTGACCTATAAACTTTCACTCCGACACAACCCTGAGGTCTTTTGTCGACACAGAACTAAGAAAAGCTGACTATTGGAATCGTGCATGACTGACAAGGACCATCTGAAAACTTCAAGTGCAGGGGTGGTAATCTCCCTGTCGTACCAGGGGAAATAGTGAGGGGCAAAGTCTTCGCCTCTGAACAAACTTCATAACCTCGTTCGTTTTATTGCTCTGGATCAGAAACTGTCTCATGAACCTACTGTACCTTTACTCTGAGCTGCAGTACATCACTCCCTTTCATCCCCTGTGGACAACCCTGATGTTTTCTCTCACATCCCCTGACACGTGCACTCGGCTCAGAAACATCCCTAACATCCCTAACAGCTCTTCTTGAGTTACTGTTGTGTTTGATCCATCCTTCGTACGGCTTTTATTTCTTTTCATGACCTTGAATTTCTATACAGTCCCAGTGTCGTGAACCTTTTTGTCTAGTAATAAATTTTAAAACAACATCCAGAAAATTCTTAAAATGCTGTACTTGCTTAAATGTCAGAAATGAAGAATGTGTAAAGCTCAACTTAGTTTTTTGTTATTTTAATAGAAAACCAAAGAATAACAGAGATTAAACAGTGCATGTATGCATACGCCCCCCCCTTTTTTTGCACAATATAATCACTCACTAAAAATAAATGTGCATGAAAAGAAAATACAGCAATCTTATAAATATAGGGCCCTAAAACACCTCAGAAACATGTACCAAAATGCACCAAATGTAATGAGATGTAGGTTTAATATATTTGCACAAATATTCTGACAGTAAGTTATATGTCTATCCCATGATCAGTGCCATGTACTTTGAAGTTCTGGACTTCATTTTATGTCATACAACTGCCATTTTAACTAATATACATGCAATTCACTATTATTGCCTTTGTTTTTTAAAAACTGTTAGAAGTATTCTCTCTTTTTTATATAATATCTATTTCTAGAAAATAAGTCTTGGGTTTATCATTTTATATTTCTATTTCCTATCTCCTTTGATCACAAACATCACAAATAGTTTGACTCTTTATGCTACGACATTCCAGTTTACTTACTTACTTACTTACAGGGATCGTTGCCCAATTAATGTTTCACTTGGCATTGCGGTCATGATGAGGGGAGGACAAACATTTTGACCTCTAGGAAGAGGGAGCGATATGACACTGGCTACCTCTATGCTGTGCTACTCGAGGACGGAGGAGGGAGGGGGACGCACGCAGCAGTTGGGCCGTCTGACATTTTGCAACATTGACCTGAAAATGTTCTGCTGCCTCCTTTTGTTCTTCCTGCCGTGCTGCGGCGAGCCGGCGCCAGAGAATGACTTTCGGATGGAGGTCTGGGCCATCAGTTTCCTCTCTTGCTCCTTGATTTTGCACTGCAGGTGGCTCTGAATGGCAAAACCAAGGGACTCTGGGTCCACGGAGGCCCCGTAAACCTCCCAGGTCATTCCTTGTTCGTCCCAGACAACGTCATGGACACTCTTCCCTTTCTGCTGCCCTGACTGGCCATCCTCCTCTTCGTTTCTCTCCGGTTCTATCTTCTGTTTGCCGGAATTTGTCTCCTTCGTCGGGGCTTTACTTCCAGCTTCTTTACTCTTTTCTTTTGAACTCTCCGCTTTTTTTTTAGTTAGATCTGACTTGGATTTGATGTTTGCTGTTGTTGTTGTCGGCAGGGCCTGGTCGGGTTTGTTTGTAACAGCAGCCTGAGACAGTGCAGCATTGTTACTGTCAGCAGATTCAGATGTGGAAGCACCGGCTGTCTCTGGGGGCGTTTCTGATTTGAAAGCAGGAGCTTCAGCTGAAGTTGTTTTTGCTGCAGATGTCTGAGCTCCAATTTTATATTGGGATTTACCTGTCTCTGCTTGCTGCTCGTGGTTGCTGTGTTCAATGTTGATTTGATAAACTGGCTGGATGTTGCATAAAGCTGGCCCCGGTTCTTTAGGCTTAGCCCCCAGCCTAGCATCGTGCTGCTGGGACAAAGAGTTAAAAACGATTCCTGCATTTTGGCTCTGGCAAATCACTGCCTCGACTGTCAGTCTCTCTGACCTTGGCTCGGTAGAGGTGGATGGGGAAGTCACATTCATCTGATGGAGACCCAAACCCCCGTCCACCTGACAGACTACAGCCAGGCTCTGCGCGTCCTCCCTGGGAACCGCTCCAACGCTCGGCCTCTGGTTCACAGCGAAGGGCAGCAGGCTCGGACTTGTGGCCACGGCCTTGCTGCACGTGGTGGCCACGGCCTGAACCTCCATATCATGACACTGCTTGACTGGGGTGGGTGATGGGGTTGAGGTCATAGTCGAAGCCTCCCTATAGAGTGTGTGGTGCTGCTGCTGCCCTTCAAAGGCAGCTGTGTCAGTCTGGCTGGCTTCCTCAGCCACCTGCCCATACGCTGGCATGTTTTGTGAAGCCTGGGGCAGAGTGGGGGAGTCTTTCTGTGAAGACACTGGCTGATGTTTATCTGAGGAGACTTGTGGTTTCTTTGCTGGTTGCACACTCTCCTCTGGAAGTGCTGAAGTTGAATTCTTATTTGCAGACCCAGCTTCTGCTTCTTTGCTCTTAGATGGAGGTGTAGCAGAGCTAAGTGGAGTTGTAGCTCCTGTGCTTTTTTTAGGTTTTGGAGTCTCTTGTAGACTGATGGGGCTTTGTGAGGAACTCTGTATATGGTTCTGCTCTTTAGATTTCTGTTCTATAGCAGTGTCCTTGCTATGGGGAGCTGATACACTCCCTTTATTATCCTGCTGGGGTGCAGATGCTATTTGCCGTAATTCACAGGCATTTTTTATATTCTTATTACTTGGAGAATCTTGTTTAGTACTGTCCTCTTGAGCCATGGCTTTGGCTGAGGACGTCGGCGTTGCAGACTCCTGCTCTGTCGCACTTGGCCCTTTTATTCTGCACTCATTGGTCTGCATGTCGATCCTTGACGCTGTGACAGCAGACAACAAACCGACTTTACAGCTATCCTTCTCATCAACCTGGCTTAATATTTTCATATTAGCGTTGGAATCCCTCTGGTCGCCTCCTGCCTCACCAACACCTTGGCCTATTAGAGACAGGTCTGGGATCTTTTGGTCTCCCCCCATCACATGTTCAGATTTTGTCTGTTTCCCATTTGCCGGAACTAGTTTGTCCGACACAGAGCTGCTAACTGGTTCAGCTCCCATGGAAGCTGTTTTTGGGATATGTGGGATGGTGCTGGTGGGAGCAGCAGTCAGAGATAAGTTATCCTGTTTGTGGTCAGGAGATGTGAGGGTGGGTTTTGGACAAACCTGAGAGAGTTTTAGGTTGGACTCTTTAGTCCAGTTGGCATTAGACTCCTTATTGCCCAGCGTGTCCACTACAGCCAGCTGAGGCACCATCTGGACTGTCACTGTCCTTTTTGGGTTAGTTCCCATGATGGATTCACTGTTTCACGCTATAAATATTGTCGTAATCCAAAGATGAAAACAGAATATGCTGTCAGTCACTTTGTGAAAGTTCCTAAAGGAGGAAAATAGAAAGAGATTTAGTTTGTTTTAAATGAGGGAGCTTCATTTTTCACTATGTTTACATCTTAATTTAGACAGAAATAATCAGACCAGACTTGTAGTTCTCTCGGCCTAGATGATCATTATGTAAGGCGCATCTAGCATTCCACATAGTTTCTTGAAGGAGTCATTAACATGCATTTAAATAATCATTGCTGAGATAAAGGGCCAAGCGCCAGAAAAATCAATGACCTGTATTTGCCTCATTTAGTCAATACTTTGAATTAAGATTAACATAATTCCAAGCCCAATTATCAAATTAATCATATCATACAATTTTAATAACAATGCTGTACGTTTAAATCGTGGTAATTTGGAGCTAATGGGACTGTGTATTTTTAACAACCTATGTTTCGTTGCAATGTGATGTGTCTATTTGTGCGTTTCTATAATGCACTTTGAAACTTGCTTGTGATACAAGACTACAGAAATAAGTAGGATTCAGACAATTCTGGACACATGTCATCTTCTGATATAAATCTCTATTAGAGACTTTAATGGATTTTTAACTTGCATGGTCCAAACGTATGAATAACAACAACAGAAAAAAAAAGAATAACAGGGTAAACCCTAAAGAGCCTGCAAAAATTCTGCATCAGAACAAAGCAAA
>CM029114.1:9920000-10005000 GCA_016859345.1 Istiophorus platypterus | reverse complement strand
GCACTATTTAGCGTAACGTTTGCCAGCGCTGTTATAACTGATATTGATACCAGCATCATAGCCTACTACCTAGCTCACGCTAAAATAATCTCCTCGAGTGTTATTATAATCTAAGTGGTTACTTTGGGGATTCGGTTTACAAATATAACCCATGTCAGAGACAGGAGTTCCCCTTGGAATGCAGTAATTGTATGGGATAAACCTCCTGTCTTTAAGAGCCCAGAGGGACTGATTAGGTGAGAAGGTAGACGGCGGCTTAATTACAGTCAAGTGCACCAGCGGTGAGCAGCTCCACGTAGGCTGCATGCACTGCTGATGCGCCAGGCCCCTGCTTCAGGGCGAGGGCTGGCGGCCAGCTTGGAAAGGGACACTGAGGGAGAGAATAAATAGCATTCAACACGAAGACGTATGGTCTGTTGCCACCATTTTAAACAGTGGCTGGATGTAAAAACACATAAAGGGCATAACTTAATTTAATGGTCACTTATAATTGATGCCAAATCTAAGTAACGTAATACAAATGGTCTGTTCGACAAAAATTGGCTCTGAAATCAATTGGATCTAAGGCTCCCGGTGATATCGTGGCTCTGGCATCATCTTGTGGTAAATGCGGGAAACGCAAATACTCTGCCGGTCTGGGTTATTCTCGCTGAAAAAGCAACCTGATCTGTATTCCTCTGTAGCTGTGAAGCAAACCCTGTGCCAGGGGTCAGCAATTAGGCTCCACTGTGGGCCATTTTTTTCCGCATTATTCATTGGGGTGGCGGTGGGGGGTGAGGGGGGGTGAGGGGGGTTGACACAGTTGTACAGGTGATGTGGAGATGCAGCCCTATATGCTGTCAGTGTTTTTTTTTTCCCCCCTTCTTTTTTGTATTTTATCTCTTTTTGTCAGCATTGTCAGCACTACCGTCTTTCATCTAAGAGAAGTCTATCAGGGATTTTGGAAACTGTAGGTCATGCTTTTATTTCTGCTCACTTCAACAATTCTCTCCAGCCTTATCTCGCCTGCAGCTGGTTCAAACTGCAGCAGTTAGACTCCTCACTGCTGCCAAAAAGAAAAAGTCTATCTCCTTCATACTCGCGTCTGTTCACTGGTTACCATTGTATTGCGAAATTGATTTTAAGATTCTCTCTTTTTTTTTTTAGCTTTTATAGCACAGCACTGCATGGATGAGCGCTAGGTTACATTTCTAGAACTCCACATCCCCAATGCCACTCCCAGACCCCTCAGGTCCGATGACCAGTCGCTGCTCTCCATTCCGCGCTCCCAGTTAAAATCCAAAGGTTATTGAGCATTTTTTAGTTGTTGGCCCTAAACTGTGGAATAGCTTGTCATCAACATTTAGATCTTCTCCCTCCATTGACACCTTTAAATTATTATTACAAAAACGTCAATCAAATAATCTGATCTATCAGTAAAGCGCTTTGGTCAATGTTTGTTATTTGTAAACGCTCTAAGAATAAACTGAGTTGTATCTGAGGAGAGATGACATTTTTTTCATTGGTGAGTGAGGCCTAACAGAGTTACAGCAGATAATGTAAAGATTCAATTGGGGGGGGGGTTGCTCTTATATGCAAATGTATACTTTGTGTCGCATTGCAAGACTTGGTATTTGGTATATGTATTTGATAGGTTATCCACACACAATTACCAGGGACCTGTTTCGTTTATGGTTAATTATCAAAACTCGTTTTCTGTTCAATTTGTGTTCAAGATGCAAATCAATTAGATGTAATGATATATTTTTATTTAGGTTTCATTTATATCAACATTAAGTAGATCTGTAAAATGTTTTCATGCCAACTATCAAGGAGAAAATGACAGTTTTTAATGAGGGGGTCTAGTATTTTTGTTAGAGGGACAGGACCAGGGCCAGGGCCAGGGCCAGGGCCAGGGCCAGGGCCAGGGACAGGGACAGAGACAGGGACAGGTACAAGGACAGGGCCAGGGCCAGGGACAGGGACAGGGACAGGGCCAGGGACAGAGACAGGGTCAGGGTCAGGGCCAGGGCCAGGGACAGGGACAGGGACAGGGCCAGGGCCAGGGCCAGGGACAGGGACAGGGCCAGGGCCAGGGCCAGGGACAGGGACAGGTACAGGGTCAGGGCCAGGGCCAGGAACAGGTACAGGGACAGGGACAGGGACAGAGACAGACACAGGGTCAGGGCCAGGGCCAGGAACAGGGACAGGGACAGGGCCAGGGCCAGGGCCAGGGCCAAGTCTAAGCCATGCAGACGTGTGCAGACGTGCAGTACGGTTTGTTGACAGCAGGCGGCGCCGCAGCAGCGTTCAAGCGCACGCTGAAAGGGCTGGCGTGCGTTGTATTCACAGACATCATGTAATTCAGTGAGCGCCATAGTTCGACCCGGGATTATCGGAGTGCGTCCTCTCTCTTCGGCAAAACGTTGCGGAGCTTTTAAAGCAAATCAAGCAAGAGTCCGTATGTAATGTCAATGTAAGAAAGTGTCTGTGTGTTTGTGCGTGTATGTTTGTGTGTTTGTGTGTCCGCGTCTGTCCGTGTCCACGTGTGTCTGCTCGTCTACGCGTGTCTCCCGTGTCCGTGCGCCCAGCCCGAGCCTGAACGCGCCGCAGCCGGACCGTCGCCAGGTGAACCGTCTCCGAGCCCGTCTCACTGCCGGCGGCCTCACGGTGAAGCCGAGCCCGGGTCCTGTCTCTGTCCGCCACGGTAAGACGAACCCCGGCGTCCCGCTTAAATACGCCCGGCGGGTCGGCGCCTGCGACGTTACCCGGTCTGGGTCGACGTGATTGCGGCGAGCTAACGGGCGGACAACAGCGACAACCTGTTGTCCGAACCGGCCGAGCGTCGTCTCGGGAGTTTTGAAGCTAGTTAGCTGAATTCGTCCGTTGACACCGGGGGTTTCTAGCTAGCAGTTTGCTAACTTTAATACGTAGCCGCCCTTTTTCTCCTCGGAAACCGCCGATGAACTCGTCAAATCTTCGTAAACCGATCGGTCGCTATCGCCCGAAGTTAGCATCGATGCTAGCTGCTAGGGCTGCTATTGTTTTGGCTTTTCGCTGTTCACCATCTCTCCCCGTTTTCACTTCGGAGCGATGCTGTCGCCTTTGTACTCGTATTTTAACGGCGACCGACCGCGTCGATGGTCTCAGCTGCTCCACAGACAGATCAGTGTCAGTCGCAGACACAATGGAGTCAGCGATGGAGAGTAACTAAGTACATTTACTCAAGCACTGCACCTAAATACAGTTTTCATTACTACGTTTAAAGGGGGGGGTATAGAGTTTTATTGAACAGCATAGTTATTGTGGAATCTAGATACACGGTTCTGCGTGTGCACGACATAAATCACTTACCAGGAAATGCAAAGGCACCAGTTGCAATGTTTATTGCAGTAAACGTAACTTGACAAAACTTGAAAAAGTTTGGTGAGGCTGTATAACTGGATTCACCCATTCGTGACAGTGTCGACATAAACCCAACATCACGAACTTTGTAAAAGTAGAATTTTGGTGGAGCTGTTTTGTGTTGGATTGCTTTATGTTGGATGGGTGCACTTAATAAATTGTCCACTTTCTGTGGACTTTTTTTAATTGGTTTAAATGTCCAAGTCATTGCATTAATAATATACAATAATGACAACTTTTCCTTTTGATACTTTAAGTATAATTTGTTGATAATGGTAATGGCAGTACTGTGTCTGAATATGGCCATGCTAATAAAGGCTATTGGAATTTGAATATTTGATTACTTATTTGAAAATTGACAGCAAATTGACTTTTAACGTGCACACAGGGTTTTTACTTTAACTAAGTGCTTCTTCCACCGCTGCTAGAAAGTATTCGTGACAATCCTGTGAAAAGTAGTTCAGCCTGTATGTAGCCACAGAAATATTCATTGGCTTTGATCACATGTTAACTTATACTTTATACTGCTGAGTATTGCTGATCCATTGCTTGCCAGGACATTTCCTGCACCACGGAACAAAAACTGAAGCGGTACCACCGCAGTGCCAATAGTGTCTCTGATGCAGGAACCTTGATCAGAGATGCTCTTAAATGGGTCAAACACCCATTTCAGGCATGTTAATAAAGGGGCTTGTCAGACAAATGTTAAAAATTGTCAGATTTTTCCTTTTGAATCCCTTCAGGAGATTGATTTCTTTTCACTTTTGTGTTCTAGAAAATGTTGGGGTGTATCTGGCAGTACATCTACACATCCTTCCTGAGATACTGGCTGAAGTGGCTTGTCAGACAGGCAACAGGGAAATGTGAGCTGCAGAGAATATGCTCCGGATGCAAGTCAGGGGCTGCAAGGACGACAAAAGCAGGTGAATTAAATCAAACTAAATCTTGTCTACTTCTGCTGCTAAGTAAAAAATATTTTACCATTATACTAACCCCCCTCCTGTGTCCTGTTGTAGAATACTCCCTCCGGTCATCCAAGAACAAGGTAAGAAAATGTTACCATTGTTAGCTTTTCCATTTTTTTAGTTTTGTTTCTGATACATTTGGTTGCTATAAAAATTTTGATATAGTTGTTGGAGGCCAAATGCATAATCACTTTGCACAAACTTGCTGATCACCAGAAAAATTCTCTATAAAAATTATATTAATCTATATCTAATTTCTCGACCAAATATGTGAAAAACCTTCTAGTTTCAGCCTCTGAAAATTGAGAATTTGTTGCATTGTTTCAATTTCATTACAGGTGAAATGACTTTTAACGTTTTTTTGTTTTTTGTTTTTTTTTTCTTGACTACTGGTCAGACAAAATAAATATTAAGGCATCACTTTGTAGGATGAGAATTTTTTGGTTGCCATTTTAAGGGTTATAAAGTGAATCTACTAGTCTAAATCAAAAAAAGTTCATTGAAAGGTTTATTGATGATGAAAAAAATTATAAGTGCATACGTACAGAGGTGTTTTACCCTTACAAAATGCAAGAAAAAAGACTTGAAAAGATGGAGTTAAGGGAGTAAAACATTCTTGTAGGCTGCACGTACCGCACAGAAACACAGTCATGCATAACCATAAATCCCCAAAACAGACAGCACAATCATAACTGCAACATGAATTCTGAGAAGACGCACCGGATGCTGCTCTTCTCTCACAGTAACCCTCTGGTGGCTGCTGTGGAAAAATTAATAATAAATTAATAAATAAGAAAAATTAATACCAGATTGTAAGCTGGGTAGCAGTTTGTTGGGTGAACCTCAGGCCCCTATGAGGGCCAGAATTTCAGAAATATGTAGTGAGCAACCATTTGGGGATTTGAGGACAAGCAGAAAGTGTAGGGAAACCGTATCAAGATACCTGGAGTGAGGTAATGCTGTCCCATTTTTTGGGCCCGACAAGAAATCTCAAGTAACTACTTACCATTTGTTATCTTTAAGGCTGCTCTATTTGTGAAGCCTAGTAAAAGCGTATCCTCTGAGCTTAATCAGTCTTTATCTTTTACTGCACTTGCCAAGTTTAGATGAATTGACTCTACCTGTCAATTATGGCTACAGTGAGATAAGCATTTTCTAATCAACAGTCTAGTTCAATGTGGAATCAGAAGTGCTCAGTCATCTTTTCCATTGTTCCTGAGATTGACTTTGAAAAACCTTTTTCCCTGTGGTTGACAGGATGAATTATATAGCTGCCACTGTGCCAGTTGTCTGTCTGGGGGCTCACTGTATCATTAATTTTCTGTGACTACCTCCTCACTTTCATGTGCTTTCTTCCCTTTTAGGTCTTAAGAGGAGCTTTGGAAACCAGCAAGGATAAATTACATCACTGTGTGGATCAAATTATGAAAGAGAAGAATGTCAAACCCCAGAAAGATCCCCTGTAAGGTTATGTCTTATCTACTAGTTTGAATTTGTCAGTTTCACTTTTTTGATTTTCATCATATTGAGTTAAGCGTATATCTTTAATTAATGATTGTTTTAATCTCCTTATTTCTCCAGGTTCAAGGAGAAACTGCACATCTGTCTATTACAAATAACAGGATACAGCAGTCTGTATACATCTGTGGAAGACTTGAGAAAGGAAGTCTTCAGCTCAGAGGATGCAGAACACGAGGCTATGCTTATGAAGGTATGTGTCCCCGTGTCTGGATCCATATGTTAGAAAGGACTGCAGGGTTACTGTTCCAGAGAACAAGTAAGAATATGTCCAAGGTATACATACCTTCACAAAGCACTGTTTTAGGAACACCTGTGCACCTGCTTATTCATGGCATGATTTGATCAGCCAATCGTGTGGCAACAGGTCATGCAGATACAGGTGAGGAGCTTCAGTTGATGATAAAAAATTAGAATGGGGAAAAAGATGCTTGAATATTTCTGAAGCTGCCAATCCCCTGAAATCTTCACACATAAACCATCCCTCAAGATTACTTGGAATAATGTGAAAAGAGTGAATAACTAATAATAAGAATGATCATGATGATAATTAAAAAAAAACATCCAATGAGTGACATTTCTGTAGATGGAAATGGCTCGTTGATGGGTGAGTTCAGAGAAAAATGGCCAGAATGAGGGAATGGCTCACTAAAACTGGACAGTTGAAGACGGGAAAAGCATAGCCTGGTCTAAAGGATCTGGATTTCTGCTGAGGAACATAGATGATAGGGTCAGAATTTGATGTAAACGGCATGAATCCATGGACCCAACCTGCCTTGTGTCAGTAGTCCAGGCTGGTGCTTTTGGCTTAATGGTGTGAAGAATGTTTTCTTGACCCTTTCAGTCCCCTTGGTGTAATCAATCATGGTTTGAATGCCACAGTCTATCAGAGTATTGTTGCTGATCACATGAATCACTTTATGACACAATTTACAATTTTCTAATGGATACTTCAAGCTAGATAATTTACTCTGTCACAAAGCAAAAGTATCTCAAAGTGTTGGAAATATTGATTATGAATCCAAAATGTTATGCACAAAATAACACTCGGGATCAGTACAGTGGCACTTATAATGTGTGACGCTGTAAATATATGTTCCCTCAGCTTTGGGGCCTGTTGATGCCAACAGCTAAGCTGGAATCAAGGATAACCAAACAGTGGGGAGACATTGGATTCCAAGGAGATGACCCCAAGACTGACTTCAGAGGAATGGGCATGCTGGGACTAATCAACCTTGTGTGAGTTCTAAACAAATAGCTATGAAAACATAAGAAGAAATGCAGTTCATATCAATACTGTCCTTTACTATAAGTATCTAGTTTGTGCTGCCGCAATATTGTCAGAGAGGTATCAACATTAATCTATCATGAGAATTGAGTTTTTGACTTGATTTCTTTCATAACAAAGCAATGGGATATTATGAAGTGTAACTGCCAATGTAAATCTTACGAATGTTAGGTGATGGTGATTAAACTAGCTACGCCAGCATTCTTAGTTCTCTGTAAATGTGTAAATTCGTAGGCTTAGGTGTCTTCTGGCCACTCTCACCTGTGCTGTCTTGCTGCAAAAAATGAGGAATAATGGTTTTCAGAAAAATCAATAAAACAATAAAAGCAACAAATGAAAGTAATGAGGGAGACACAGCACACACATAAAGCTGACTGAGTAAGCTGAACCATAGTCCTGAGCTGTACGTCAGTAGAAGCCAGAAAATGCAATCCTGAGTTGGCAACAAAATCTACACAGTCAACTAGACCTGTACATACTTGTACAAAAACCTATAACCAAGCAAAACTGCAGCAAAGCTTATCACACACAGTACATTTTTTTTTCACTTTATTGCGCTTTAACATTTGCAGTCTAAATATGTATCCAAATGAATATTCACAGACTGCTCTGTCACAGGCTCATTGATGAGAAAAAAACTCTTTCTTCTCCTCAGTACTTTCAATCTATAGTCTTGAATGACATGCAATACCTACTGGTTATGCTATGACACTACGGAAAGTGACCGGCCTGTAGGGTACAGGTAGACTACAAACACAAAACAGCGTGTGATAATCAAGCTTATGTCAGAGTTTTATTGAATGAACGAAGCGAACAGCCTCTGACACAGAGATTCATTTCTTTAGTTGACAAAAGTTGTACTTAATAAAAATGACGCCTCAACAATTTGAAACAAAAGGTTGTCCCAAAAAAAAAAAAAATGTAGATTGTTCTCTTCAAATGATTATCATCAGTGAGTGAATGTTAACACGGTCTCATCCCTAGATGGTGAGTGACAATTATACCATCATGTTTTTGCTGTTTTGCAGTTTTTTCAGTGAAAATTACACAGAAGAGGCTCGTCAGGTGTTGTCTCATGCAAACCATCCTAAACTGGGGTAAGACAACGTTCATATATGAGCATCAGCCTATTTCCCATTGGCATTGTGTGAGTTTAATCTTTTTAAAACCACCGCCTTCCCGTCAGTAGACCTAGACAGAAATAGACTTGAATAATTGCTATCTTTAGGTTCACCATGCCCTCTGCGTGAACACAAGGTGCCGTCATGTTTACCATCCACCTTATACTTATTTCGAGCACATGTTTCAGGTATTCGTATGCCATCGTTGGGATCAACTTGACGGAGATGGCCTACAGCCTCCTGAAGAGTGGTGCTTTGAAACCACATTTCTACAATACGGTCCAGGGCACACCTGGGCTCCCGCACTTTCATCAGCTATACTGTGAGTAGACCCAACATTATTCTTCATTATATTCACCTGTGAACCATTATTTTATACAAATACAAGACAACATTTTTTAGTAGACAGTTAAATTTAGTTTGTTGGTTTGTTTATTCATCCATTCATTCCTTCATTTATTTATTTTAGAAAGAACTGTCTAAATGTGTGCTTCTTACCTTCTAGGTTACCTGGCGTATGAATTTGATAAGTTCTGGGTGGCTGAAGAGCCAGAAAGCATCATGCAGTTCAATCAGTACAGAGAAAAGTTCCATAACAAAGTCAGGACACATCTACAGGACCCTGATGTGTCCCTCACATTGACTGTCCGTTCTAAAAACTAACATAAATAAAGGAATTTAAAGGGTTATCATGTCCCCCCTGAATTCTCTATGGGCCTTTGCAGTGTTTGATCAGGTATAAGAAGGCAAGATGTTCAGCATAAGCAGTGCAGAACAGTAAAAACCCCTAAAAAATTCAAACAAATGAATCCTCTTATGTTTGGTTTTGTTGTTCATTAGTCATGTTCTGTTCTTAGTTCTAGTCATACTTATTTGTTTTAAAAGTAGAGCACAAATCTACCACCCTGTACCTCAGAAATGACCATTCCAGTGGTTGATTGACCTTCATAAAGGGGAAATGAGAGATGCTGCAGAGGTCAGCAGTGTTGCAAGCAGCTCTGTCGTTCATGGGCGTTGAAGCACTTTCAGTGAGGAAGCAGCCAAATTGTTGCAGTTTACAGACAGTTACTGAAATATGGCGATTAACTACCATATTTTTAGCTGTCTTGTTTTTTTTTTATTTGTTCTAACAATTGTCCTGCTCAGGAATTTGATATTTATGTCTGGAGACCATGGATGAAACCTGATGTCAGGAATGAATTCCTCTTATAGGCTGTGCATTGTTTAACAGGTCCCAGCTGATACCATTAATACCACCTGTATTATCTAATGATAATGATGTGGAACTCAAAGCAGTTGTTTGCCTGCTCTGCATAAATTTGACAGACTGCATTTTCGTTACCCGCTTTTTTTAATGCTGTGATTTGCTTTTGAGGAAGTTATGTAATGTTTAACACATCTTGCTCAAAGTTAATAAATACACACTTGGATGTTTTGAAATGTGTTTTTTGTTCATGTGTCGAAGGGCAAGGAAAAGTAGCAAACACATTGTCTGTAAAACGTGTGTGTATATGCATATATGTGTACATACGTGTGTGTATATATGTGTGTATGTGTATATATGAGTGTGTGTGTATATGTGTATGTATATATGTGTGTGTATGTGTGTATTTGTATATGTGTGTATATGTGTGTGTGTATGTATACATATATAAATATAAATATATATATATATATATATATATATATATATATATATATATATATATATATATATATATATATATATATATATATATAATGATTTACATAATCATGTTTTACATTAATTATGGCACCAGTATTATTTTTTAGATATAAAGCTGCACTGGTTTAAGCTGCCTAAATATACGATGGGCAGATTTAGATTTACAGGTCTTAAAGTGCAAACTGAACTTCCAAGAGGAGGTTATTACAAGCTTATGTTCATATCGTTCAGTCCCACAATATTTGGAATGGGCTCATGATGTCAAATCATAAATACGAAAGGAGCTCTGTGTGTCCTCTTATACACAAGTTCACCATAAAGTCAAACACAAGGTAGATTGTCCATTGCTCCTTTCTCAATAAATGGTCGTCTCACACCACAGGACGAGAAGATTGTTAAATAAAGCTAAAACAAGAATAAATTCGCATTAGATTTCTTCAGCCAGTGGTGTTTCAGGTTTTTTCCGTCAAACTTTGAAGCGCTCGTGTCAGTTCGGGGCCTCGAACCTCTTCTTGCTGACCATCATGGCCCTCTTGATTTGCTCGAATGAGACAAACATCACAACATTCCACGATCCCAACCTCAGAAATGATGGTACAAACCTGTTAAAAAAACAAATAAAAAAAAAATAATAAGAACAAAGGCTTGAATTTGCATTGCTTACATTTTTTTTATACCTTAATATGAATTGACCTCAAGCACAGATATTCCCTAACGAAATGAGCATGCACTGGGGTCAGACAGATAGAGCCTACCCTTTGTAGAACGCCGTCGGGCCCTCTTTGGTCATCATGGTCCAGGCGCAGTTGATGGCGCTCTTGTACTGGCCTGGCGGTGAATTCATGTACCTGGTCTTCACCACATCCACTGGGGACGCGATCACCGTGGTAACGAAGCCGGCGCCGAACGCTGACACGAAGTGGCACGGCAGATTGTCTGCGGAGAAAGTTGGGAGGGATTGTGAGCCGGGGGCCTTTGTTCTCAGCTGGGCAGCATAGAAAACTGGTATCAGCGGGTTATGTAAACGTGTGAAAGGGGGCAATATAAATGATAGAGATAAATGTCTTATTATCCGCTGCATTTACAGCACTCTGGAGGGAAAAATACGCTGTGTTCTGTAGCAACAGTGTGTGCTGTTATCACCTTTGGATGAGTTAAAGGGGTTAGAGGGTGTGGACTTCTGCCCAATCAGCTGTCTGCGTGTGTGTGTGTGTGTGTGTCAGATGCACATGCGTGAGCGCTCTCTCCTACCTGACATCAGGTCATGTCTAAGGATGGCCTCTTTGATCAGGTCGTACGTAACCAGCTCTGTGCAATTGACCAGTGCGTTTCTTGTGATGTTGGGTAAGGTGCCTGATAAAAGCCAGAAACGAGGGAAAACCAACACGTTACTCATCAGTCGCAAAGCTATGGCGGGTCTCATTTTCATGTCGGACGACACCCAAAAGAGCGACACGTTTCGAAAAGGGCTTTCTAAAAGGCACCTTTCCAGAGTCCACGCAAGCCCTCGTTCTGGAAAATGTGTTTGTAGGCCTGCATGGTGCCGTTGTAGCGGCGGGCGACTCCGTCCAGGTTCATCTGGGCTTGGAATCGAACCTTGACCACGTCAGTGGGTTGAGCAAAGGACACTGCCATAGCACCTGTGGTGCAGCCAGCCAGGATACGTACCAGCACACCTGGGTCTGGGGAACAGAATGGAAAAACACAACCACTGCTAGTTACATGTACTTTTACTTATGTACGATTTCGAATACGGGGTTTTAGCTTGAACTTCATTGTTTTGTTTTGTTTTCTCCCATTGTGATATTGATACTTTTACTTAGGTAAGGATTTCAGAACAACATAAAAATATGCTTTTCTATCTATAAAACTAGAAAAACCTTATTCCTCAGTTTAAACATCACTCAGTGTCACCGCCCTCAAGTTTTTATACACTTGAAGCCTGAAACTCTCACTACACCCAAGATTAACTTAACATTACATGTTGTGCACTTTATTTATTTAGTGTTAAAATTGCATCTCAATACTTCAGCAGTATCTACACAATGCTTCTTTTCAGGTTTCTCATTTTTCCTCCCTCAGTTATAGTGTTTTTTTTTTTTTCTTTTAAAGGTTTTCCTTTAAAAGAGGGTCCAAGGTTATGTATGTTGTATGTATGTTGTTCAGGTTATGAAGCCCCTAGAAACATGGGCTTGGGATTTGGGGCTGTACAGATAAGATTCTCTTGATATGTATGTTTCATCAAAGGACTCTGGGGCATTGAAATTTATAAACCATGTCTGTCACCAGGGTTATGAAATATCAAGACATATATCAGTGGAAAAAAAAACCTTGCATGCATTTAAAAAAACAATAGTGTAATCACTTACTGTCTTTTCCTCCTGTGTAGAAATTTTTGACGTTGTCGTAGAGGCCAATTCTGATGGAGGCGAAACACAGTTGTCTCTGAAGACCAGCTACCAGCCCGTTGTACAGAGACTTGGGCCCCTCTGTTCGGATCATGGTGCTGATCGTCCCGAACACCCCTCTGTAACGGATGCCCTCCACCGCTTTCTTCTCTCCCTGAATCTGGTGTCACATATCGTACTCAAGGCTATAATAAGCTTTGCAAAACAAAAAGTGGAAAACCTCAAGACCAAACGGTGCAGCTCGGAGCTGCAGAAGTGTCAGTGAGTACAATTGATTCAGGGGTATCGAGGTGGACAAAGTCAAGCTGGCCAGTCAATAGTGGCCAACATCACATCGCGTCCCTAAGTAGTTTAGAATAAGATTGAAGCAGCTAAAAAATAATCATCGAAATATATTATCTGATGCATTTTAGCAGATGCGAAGGAAATGTGTTACATGCCTTGTGACACCAGAGATGAATGAATTATTTTTTCTTTCTTTGTCGGCAACAGGTACCTGTAGTCTGACTTTGGCTGTGTCCAGAGGAAACGTGACAATGTCGGCTATGCAGGCCGCTGCTCCAGCGCTCGCCATCTTCACCCCCAGTGGAGGGGGGACATCCGAGGGCTTAAGTCCTACCATGTCTTCTGCTGCTGGCTACGGGTAGGCACAGTGGAGACACATGGAAATCAAGTCAGTGCTGGACTCTGTTGTAGACAACCACGATATAAACTTTAACCCCCGCATGCTAATCTTTCATCTGTTAGACTGAGATGTCAGTGAATGATGATATCTTTTATGAGCCAACAGTGAGAGGGGAGAATAATGTTCAAAATTTTGAATGTACTTACATTTTCTAAGATATAAGCTTCGTTTTGATCCTTGGTTGCTTGTTGCTGGGCAGTGTTTGACAGGCCAGGTTATAATCCATAAAGGACCCAACTTCACATGAAAGCAGGAAGCATCTTTTGCTCTGTATTTATATATGTTCTGGCTGGCTTTTTTTTTTTTTTTTACGACGTCCACAGAGAGGCGTTACTGTATGCTCCCGTACACCCAGGTCAAATCAAAGTCCACTGACTGTCAGAAAGTCAATGTTCAATTTACCCCAGAGTGCAGACACTTTTCAGGAAAAACAATCCTATTACATCCCCATTCTGTGACTTTAACCTCAGTATCTTTTCTTGCAAATTTCAAAAGTGTCTAAAAAGTATCATGAATATTTCTAAATGTTATTTTCTTGCCTTGCCGCCACATTCGCGATCAGTACAGTAAGAGGAATTTGGAAATGTCAGCAGATTTTCCCTCTGTCCTGTGTCTGCGGGTGACTTAATATTTAGTAATTATTTACTTCATTAGACCAAGTGTCTGCGCTTAACAGCACTCATGATGAAACCCTATCAGCCAGGTTCATTGGAGGCTTGTGTCTGCTCCGAGCCAATGACGCACCAGATACGTGAACGACGGTGAAAGCACTTTTAGCTGATTGGCTTAACGGCGGAGTTCAGTAGACTTTATATTCTAACCTCACATTGCCCTTTCACTTTTGCAGCAGAGGTGTTGTATCATGCAAGATGTGCCAATGAGTTCATATAAACCCAGTTATGCACCCGTCATTCATTTCTGACAACAGTCGCAGTCAGACACTTTTCACTTTTTTTCACTTTTTTTGTTGAGGATGAATAAAGGCTGGAGAGCTGTGACGTGAACTGTGGGCAAGGGTCAGTAAGGAGAAGATAAGAACTTTGCATCACACCATGTCCGGCCTCTCTGCAGTTTGGCCATGGTGGCGCCTGTTTCATAATACCTTGCCCTAAATCTTGGCTTAAACTGTATCAGGATTATGGGAAAGTTAGATTTTGGGAAGAAGAAAATGAGAAAATACAAATCTGCCCCTTTTTTGCCAAATGCACTTAGTGACCAGTTTATTAGGTAGACGTAGCTAAAACTAATGTGGTGCATTAATCCTTTGTTTTTCTTGAAAATGCTTTAGAGAGATGCTGGTTCAGCTGTAGCTTGTGATGCTATTGATTTGTACTGGGAGGTACTTCTAATATGTAGTCAAATATCGTTAATAATCTGATATACTACATAATATGGATGAAATATTAGAAATACTCCTCGTTTTAACCTCAGTGAAAGTAGGATATATTGTATGGTTGTTGTTTAGACAGAATTAGTTTATCTAGGTGTATCATATAGTGTATTAATATTTTTTAAATGACAATAAAAAAAAAAAAAGAGATATTGTGGTTGAGAAAATTAAGGCACAACGCATTTTGTTATATACTAATATTCTAAACTATGTATTAATATCTATTCTCAACTTTTTCTGAGGATTCTATGGTGTTAAAGCTGTCTCTACTATTTATTACTTTTGAGTTTCATATTAATGTGTCTACAGAGAGTTCGGCAAAGATAGAGATGTCATAATACGTGACAATTCAGACAAACTGGACGACACCGGCATTTTCTTAATGTTGTCATGTTGTTCTTCCCAGTAATGTAATTACAATTTGAAAACACAAAGGAGATGGCGTCACGGTCAAACCTGACAGGAGTTTCTCAAACAACAGCAGACTCTTTCATTTGAGCTGAAAGATGAGGGTGTCTGGAAAAGCAAGATGTGAGATGGGGGGGGTAACACATTATTTATCCTGGTTTAACACACTCCGTCCCTGAACGATTAATCATTGCTAGTTTTCCATGCGTCTGAGAGGGGATGCCCTTCTTTATTCTGCTGAGGGTCCTGTTGTGAATGAGCTCACTGAGCTGTGATTGGTTGACCCAGGCCACAACCCTAGTGTTTGTTTGTGTTAACAAAAGGGACAGAATGAGAGGCCCTGTAACCAACTGAGGTTACATACAATTGTGTCCCAGCCACGCATTGCTGTAGTCTTTATCGTAGAGGGCTCAAAACAGAGAATTTAACAGGAGAATTTGATAGAGTGGATTATACAGTAAGTATAAAGAAACACAAGATAGAAACAGTCAAGTATAGGTACCTCAGTGATGTACCTGAGTACAGTAAATATACTTAGTTATATTTTATTACTGAACTAGATTCACACTGGACACTCATAAAATATCAGTGCTAGTAGGATAGAAAGCTCGGTTCTACCTCCAAAAATTGTGGATCCAGGGATTCAATTCAATTTTATTTATATGGCACCAAATCATAACAAATTTTATCTCAGGCCACTTTTCATATAGAGCAGGTCTAGACCAGACTCTATATAGTTGTTATTTACAGAGACCCAACATTTCCCCCATGAGCAAGCACATGGCGACAGCGGCTATGAAAAACTCCCCTTTAACAGGTAGAAATGTTGAACAGATCTCGGCTCATGGTGGGTGGTGGTGGTGGTGGTGGTGGTGGGGGGGGGGTCTACCTCGACCCGTGGGTTGAGAGAGAGAGAGAGAGAGAGAGAGAGAGAGAGAGAGACGGGGAGGCAGGAGGGAGGAGAGAGAGCATAGCACATAATGGGACCAATAGCTATATATACCAACAATGCAAAATAATACTAGTAATAGAACTAAATGAAAAGGTAATAGTAACAATCATAATGATTAAAGCAGTGGGCGCTGATCAGGCTCATGGGGCCGTAGATGGTCTGCAGCCATGGATCCAGACTCTGCTGCATCAGAGACAAAAAACCTGCAGAAAGTGACGAGAGGAGGGAAGTTTGATTTATTCTCAGGCTAGGCTGTAAATCTGGTTACTGTAAAAGACTAACTACAAACTGTAACTTTTGCTTATTTAAATTTTAAAACTAGTTGAAAATTCAAAATGATATTCCTGTATTTGTTCTTAGGTAAATTGAGATTGGTAGCCTAAATGATCTTCCAGCGGATGGCAGTAATGCTCTGCACTACCCTTGTTTATATTGGATGAGGTGAATTAGGACAATAAAAAGGCTTGAGGCAATGTACAGTGCAGTATTGACTCAATCAAACTGTAATTTTAATTAGATTGGAGTGATACACAATGCATCAGAATCCAGAGTAATAGCACCTGGACATTTAAAATAAAAAGTGTTCACATAAAAACAATGTAAAAAAAATACAGAGCAAAAAGGTAAAAACATGTAAAAACGGAAAAAAGAGAAAGAAAAGAAATGGAAAAAGGGCAACATTTTAGTTGGGAGTCCAGATAACAAATAGCGATGCAAAATGCAAGCAAATAGATATTAGTGGATCACATTGTTGTAAACATAAAAAAGTGCAGGCTCTTCATTCAACAGCATTTTCTTAGTGTAACCATCTTTTCTTAGAACACATAGTTCTGAGTTCCTGAACCATCAAAACATTTTTGACGAAACTGTGGTAAGTATCTTTTTTTGTGCTGTTTCCATCACTATTCTAATCTAATTTTTTGAAAAATAAACTGGTGGAATTATTGGAAACATTATTTTGGGAGGTGAATATCCAGGGAGTCATGGTTTTATGCGTGAAAAAACAGTTTCTACCAAAGTGACACATTGCATTAAAGTGAGGTGGAGCAAAACCGAGGTTACACGATAACACATGAAAATGCACTCTGCCGCTGAATTTTCACGGGCCTGTTTTTTGTATTTTTCCATATTATGGCCTTATGAGAAACAAGGAGTCTTGATTAGCAGCAAATGGGATTGTAAAGTAAGGAAGCAATAGTTTGACCAGATATACTCTTAGGTGATCATACATACCATAGACTATGTATATCCCAGTTTAGAGCTGGACTGTATCTGTGGACATTTACTTCTATGTAGCCTAAGAGTACTAGAGATTACAATATTACACCTATGCATAATGTCTTATAAAGTACAGCTACTACATGTACACACAGATTTCATCTGAGCAAACCCTTAATATTTATGTCCTGTTCCCTCTTAGCTGGACAGAATCTAGTGATTGTTATAATAAAAGTCTTTCACATCTGGTAAAATACATTTGCTAAGAGCAGTTTTTTGGTCACATTCATTCATTCAACTATCATACACATACATTGTACATTTACCTTCATTCCCCTCTAAAACTCACTGCCACATTTTTACATCACCGACTGTTAATCGCGTTTCCCTTTTCAAACAGCACAAGTCCTTGTGTTGAAATCTCCCGGGTGACTCTAGCCTGATAGCGAGATCTCATAGTCACTTGTCGACAGCAGGGGGCGCCCAACTTTACGCACATTCTTGGCGTTAGTTATACGAGCTGCCACCTCCACTGGCTTCTCGAAATAATGCACCAGGGCCTGCTCGGTGAGCACAGAGGCCAGGAACTGCTCAAAGGTGATAGCCCAGTCCTTGTCAATGCTAGTGCTGTGAGGCAGCCCTCTGCCGAGGGGGCCGCTGCCGCAAGGCCGGTTACCTCTCTCGCCGTCGGCGCCTTCGTCGCTGCGCACCAGCACCGTGTCGTCCGCGATGTCCTCGCACTGCAGCTTTTCATCCAGCTCGTGGGAGCCTGCGCTGAGCACTGAGTAAGATGACATTGAAGTGTCATCTTTGGTTTCATCATCCGAGATGAGCATGGCAGAGGAAATGCCTGTGTCTTTGGGAGACGAGTCCTCCAGCTTGATGTCTTGCATAGGTGGCAGCTGCTCGCCCCCTTCGTCCCCTTTCCCCTCCTCGCAGGGGCTCTGCTTGTTCTCCAGACCTGCACAGACAAAAGTGTCTCCCTGGTCCCTCTGCTGGAACACGCCATCACGCCTGGCCCCTTGGGTGGCTTTGGGATCTGTGGGGACTCTCATGCACACGCCCGGCTCTGATTTGTCCTCCATGTTGTGGTCCTTTCTACATGAGGTGGAGGAGGAGAAGAGCTTTCCCACCTCTCCCATTTCCAGGAGCAGACTGGTGACTGTGGCTGTGGCGTGATAGAGCTCCTGCTCTGCAACATCCTCGCTGAACATGCTGTAGAGGGTCTTGCAAAGCTCGATGAACTGGCTCTGAGGGAGGAGACATTAGTTCAGCTATGCTCTACTCTCGATAACAGAGTTTCTTATAAACGCACTGTACATAGAAATCAGTAGAGAGGCTGAAAAAAAAATAAATCACCTGATTCAGCTTGGGAAGGTCTTTTGTGTTTTCTAGTTTAGGCTTGGTCTCCTGGTTCCACAGTTTCAAGTAATGGCGGTAATCAGGAGTGTTCAGTCTCTTGACTGTAATATGTAAAAAAAAAAAATGTTTTATTCATTTCATTCAAAAGCTTAAAATTCAGCATAGAAGTGCCACCGATGTTCGCCTGTGCAGCAATTCAAGAAAAAGACTTCATTATGTTAATGTAATTCATCATTTTTTTCTTAGTCCACAGCATATTTTTTTTCCTTCTCAATGGTACTTTCAGTTGTGTGATCGTGTTCAATCTTATGCATATTTTTTCCACCAGCAAAATTCTGTGTGAAGACTTGAACGGATTTACTAATCCAGACAATTTCAGATGTGACTGGTTTTTGCAAATAAATTGGCTCAAAACTCTAGTTGCTTATTTCAGGGGAATATGACTATGTTGTATATTGCATTAGAGCTATACATTCTTCTTCTAATCAATGTAGCTATGTTGCTTACCTTTTTCAGTCTTAAATGTAACTCTGACAAAACCATCATCCTTCTCAGTTCTGCACTTTGAGTCATGACCTGAGGAAAGAGGGAGGGTGACCAAGATCAACGTTTGTTCAATTAATATGCATATTTCTTGAAAAAAAAATAAATGTACACAATGTCGTCTGTGCCTCCTAATATTAATGAAATACACGCATTGGAAAACTTACACCCTCGTCTCTCAGTTATCACATTTTGTCAACTGCACCTACAGCCACATCGCACAGATGACGCAGACTTAAGTATCCAAACAACAGCTGTCGGCAAAAGGCAATTGAAGCAGATTCTTTCCCTCTGTGTATTCAACACAGGGTCCCCCCTGCCTTACACGTTTGTTATTGTGCCTGTGCTTTTATCGCTGTCTGTGTGCACTATGCGGGCTTCATACAACATCTGTGGTTTCAAGGTTAATGCAACTATGATTTTCCCAGTGACCACAAAAACAGATTTCACTCATTCAAATCTCACGAGTACAATCTCAAGGTCTTCCGTACTGTACATATCAACATTTGTGGTCTGAGGCCAAACTGCGTAAAAAAATGACTGGACATTTGACGGTGGTCAACAAAAAAGTTAAAAAATAAAAAGCTGAAGGTCTGACACTATGCAGTGAGAATATTAGAGATTTATTCCCTCAAACATTTAGGGCTATGTAGCGGGAGATCTGACTGTGATGTTCTCCTGAGAATACCTTAAATAATAACAAGACTAGGTCACAACCTATTATAAGGCTGGACTGTTTTTTATCCATTTCCTTCCCTCTTACTCTCTGTGCTCACATATACAGTAAATTAATACAGCTCAGTTCCCAATAAAGCTGTTCTCATTTACATGCTTTTCTGTTTCTGTTGTCAGACAATGGAACAAGTACGAAATGGCGACCGAAACATGGTCCATTAAGACAACATGTTAACCAGCAGTCACCTCCAAGCCATTTCCGAGCTGCTGCTCTGCACAGCTCAAATCCTGATCCATGAGATCCTATGACAAAATCACCATACGCATAAGTTAAAGAAAACATCTGTGCTTTGATTTCGGCCATATTTACTCGTAAAATCATCACTCGTAAAGAAAGTCAGAGCTCATTCACATCTGTGTCAGCTGCCGTGCGGTCAGTTAAATGAGACCAGAGTGTGTTTGTGCAGGGCGAGCCCGACACCGCGCTGATGGGACAACAATGGCGAATCCTCTACAGAGAGTAGCTGAGGTTTGTCCAAAAAGTTGCTAGGTTTGTAGATTTGTGCTGGATAAGGTGCTCATGAAATTTTATTGTGGCGAGAAGGGAGGTTGAAGAATTTGGGCTCCCTGTGGAGTTATAAAACACTTATGTTGATACATGGTTGTATTATATAATTTTCCTTCACCTGCATGGTGTAATTTATAGAAGGGATGTTATTACAAATTTGGCTCACAAGTTTATCTTGTGTACTTACCGACTGACGTTTCTGGAGTAATGTCTTCAAAGAAGTACTGAGTGGCTTCAAAGGCAGAGTCAGGCTCATCTTGTTCATGAGTTATTTCTGGGAGAAAAGAATATTCAGTTTATGAAAACATCATGTGAACAATTATTTGATGTTTTATTTTCATTCATAATGCATTTTACAATGACAAGCACAGAGCTACTTTTGATGAATGACCTTATTTAAAAAGTTTCGGGAACAATCAGACTATACAAACTTTTTACAAACAACTTTTCCACTGATAATAACTGGTGAAATTCTGTGACTATGGGTTCATCACATTGTCGAAATGTCATGAAAAGCCAGACCCAAGTTTTCATCAAGTTCTGAGCAGCAAAGAGTTTTTATTTCAGGTTTTAATTTAAGTCACTTATCTCATAAAACAGGATGCCAAAGGGAGACCCGAGAAAGTTATTTACCCAGCGAAGCGAGCACAAGAGCACAGAGCGTAACATTTTCCCCTCTCACAGAGACTTTCCACTGTCACCTCTTTTCTGTACAGCTAATAATATAATATGATAATAACCTTTTCTGTAGTCGCCTAAAGATCTCTGAACCGCATCGACGTGCACACTCACCGGGTAAAACGTGCATCTTGTAGAGGAGCTTCAGCTTCTCGGTCAGGTCGCCATGATACAAAACACCTACAGCACAACAACAACAAGCTTTAGAGACTGAGCGTATCTCTACTGTTTCCAAATGTGATACATCATCTTAAGTTAGAATCACCAGGGCGTAAGACAACTTAACAGTCAGTGTCACGTATATGTTACGAACCATTAGTTCCAAAGAATATCAAAGACATGCACATAGTCTTTCTCTACTAACCCAGGCCGCTGATGAACTCCCTGAAGTTGATGAGGGCATCTCCGTTTTGGTCGAGGAGACGGAAGAAGCGCAGGGCCAGGGGGTCTGAGTGGGTTCCGTTGGCCCAGGGGAACAGCAGGTTGAACAGACCCTTAAACTGCTCCACATCGATGCGGTACTGCTCCAGGTAGGGCAGGCTGGGGTCGTGGCGCTCCGTGGGGTTGCTGCTGCCACCCCAGTAACAGCTGGTCAGGTGCTCCGCCTGCAGAGAGGAAGGGATGGTTAAAACTGAACGAGACCACACGGGGGCTATTGAAGAACGCAATGACGGAACTGCTTTTTTGCCGAGTTTGAACCACAAGATTGGTGTGGCTTGACTAATAAACAACACCGTGAGCACAGTTGCATTCCGTCATGTTTGTGACGTGCAAAGGAGACTCTGATGGCGTGTTTGGAAAACAAACCCTCTCATAAATATTCTGAATCATTATGAACACCGTGCCATTAATAAACAAGCAAATTAATCTTCCCAGTGTGTTAAGAGAGGCGTAAATATAGCTTATGGTAGAGGAAAATAGCTGTACCGCCCAAACAGAGGCTCCTAGGCAATTTCTTTTATTTTGACTGTTCATCTCACATGACAGTTTTATTTCCCATCTCTATATCAGCTTTAGGTGGGAGCTGGAGGTACACGAATAATATAAGAAGGTCCCGTTAGTCCCACAACACTATAACACTATAACGCTATAACTCACCTTGAAGAGCACGTAGAGCTCCTCCAGCTCATCAATGCTGAATGCGGTCTCTGTTACAATAGTTCTGACCTGAAACATAATATGATTACATTAAGTAAGAATAGAATACAGAGAATATAATGAAGTGTAAAGGAAGAGCAGAGTATCCAACAATGACTTGAACGTGGTTCTTTCCACTTTATGGTTCAATTCTAATTTGACCTGCAGGACTAAGAGACTTAAAAAGTTGGCGTGTTGCCTGTTTACTGTTCTGCTATTTGCATGACAGGGGTTGAGCAAGGGCCTTCTAGAAAACGCAGCTGAAACCCACTGTGAATGTACACTTTCGTCAACACTTGTCTACTTTCACCATTTATAGGATCTTACCACGTTGCGTTTAGTTGTATCTTCAATGGTTTGGATGACCCTCAATCTCTGTTTGAAACGCATCTGTTCAATCACGTCTGCACGGATAGAGCCAAATTTCTGATATGAGAGGAGAAGGAGAAACGGAGATAGATGTAAGTCAACCTAAATATACTATAAAGGAAAGACTGCTGACACAGTGTAAACAAGAAGCACGGCTGGAGACAACCGCATGATTTTGCAGATATAATAGTTATAATCATAATCATAAATCTGTCTTTAACAAATCCAACTAATGTGATGAAGGCACTTCATAAATATTAGATATGTGCCTTTTCCCTATATGTCTCACACCAAAAAAAGGCCAAACATAGAAGAGGACCCTCTTCATCACCCAGAGCAAATACCTCATAGGAGCTGCGGACCAGTTTGAAGATGTCGACCTCTGGATGCGGTTCTCCATTGTCTGTTAGTAAGGAGTGCAGGTGGGGGATGGGAGGTAAAGTGCTGTCCTTATTGGTCACACTGTCCAAGTACCTATAATACACAAGCAATTAGTTAGCAATTACAAAAAATAAAAAACAGAAACAAACCAGTTCCCCCTTCGTCTCCCCCTACCTGCCGAGCACCGTCATGGCTTCGCCGTCGTCCTTGCAGCCCAGCAGTTGGTGGATGTTGGCGTGCAGCACGGAGAGCGCCAGCTGAAAGATCACCTTGATGCCGTCGTAGAAGAAGCAGTCCACCACCACCACCGCGCTCTCAAACGGCATGACAGACAGGAAGAGGGTGAGGAACCAGGAGAGGGAGATTGTGGAGATAACCCCGAGGTCCTGCATGCAGTCATACAGCTGAGGAACGTACTCCCGGGCGAGTTCCTCAAAGACGCCCTGATCGACTAGGGCTCCTGGGGACGAGGGGGGACACAAGATGAGGATAATAAACAAGGACCTTTTTCTTTCTTTAAACTTGTGAATGTCTCAGTGAGATTAAAATCTTTTTTTTTTTCTTTTTTTAAAGATAAACCTTTGCCAAGAGGGCTGTATAAAAAGAGTGTTATGAAAATAAATAAAATACAAACTAAAACAGCCACACGCACCACACAAAAGAGCGCATACAACTATTTAAATATTTCAGAAGCATACAAAAGAATGTAAATCAAACAAACCCACATGAATGCACAAGGAGATGCGCGTACTGACCTACAACTCTAGTGTTGTAGTAGTCGGGCAGCATCCTCTCACAGAGCGCCACCAGCAGCCAGAAAGCCTCCTCTTCTTTGGCGTAGAGCAGCAACACAGACGTCACGATATTCATGGCCTGTGGAGTTGAGGCAGAGAAAAAAAAAGTAATATCCAGCACGGCACGGTTTCTGCCAGTTCTCATGGAAACGCAAACAAGAGCGCATGTACCTGACAGTATCCGATGTTGGGATTTCTAAACGCGTAGGCGGTGAGGACCCTGCGGAGGGCAGCAATGCCCATCTCGTTCTGGAAGGCCGGGTGCTCGGGCAGGGAGCGGTGCAGGTCCCTCTCGATCTCCTCTGTCGCCAGGTTGTACTTGCCCATGGACTTCTCCACCAGGTCCTCGTAGTATCCTGGGTGCGTGGCCATCTCGTTGACCGCCCCTGAAAACAAACAAACAAACAAACAAACAGACAAACAAACAATAAACAAAACAAAAAAACAAAACAGAATGTGAAATTTAAAGTTTGAAAGCATCTTCTATGTTAAAATAAAGAAAAACCCAATATCTTTATTGAAAGTGATTATGTTAGAGTCGGTTACACACAAGAGTGTTGTTAAATATTCAAATCGTAAAGCACAAGACAAACTTTATTGATCCCAAGGGGAAATTCAAGTGTCACAGCAGCTGAAGTACAAGCACAGATGAATAGATGAGTAACATTTATATATTTTGAATTCTAAATATCTAATCTCTAATATCTTAGATAATATCTCTCTCTCTCTATATATATATATATATATATATATATATATATAATTTACTTGAAAAATAATGACAAAACCAATCAGTGTAAACCTTGACCCTATCTCATCTACCTTTCATTTTTTTTTTTATATTATTTTACCGTCTATTTTCAAAATTCAATGTCACATTATTGTCTGCTCAATTTGGTTTCTTTTTATTAATCAGAGCAGTGCAGACTTTAAGTTTACTTTAAATCCACAAAATAGTAAATAGTAAAGAGTGAACATACAATAGACAGTTGTAAATGGAGTGTAACTTGGATTATATTTGTATTTGGGATTCACAAAGGCCTGTTTGCAGGTTAAGCCAGAATCTGAACTTTGCATAGTAAAACCTGGAGCAGATCCCTTTACATTAGTCCACGTTCAAGGTTTAAAGTCAGTTCCATGTTTTACTGAGCACAGTTATCTACATTTCCACAGTGCACACGCTTATTGAAACATGTCCCCACCCGTTGTTCAAAATAGAGACACTAATTAGGCGACAACCGAGTGCTGCAAATAAGCTTTGTATTACATAATTATCTTATTGGAGATTAGTGTAAGGAAAAAAATAAATAAATTTCAGAGGGCGCAGGTGAGTGTGACTAAGGTCAAAACAATGCAGCCATGACAACAAGGAGAGGGATCCGTAAATGGGTCACTGGAGAGCGGCAGGAGCTGTGTTGTGTAAACCGGCTCTTCTCGGGTGAGGACGAGCACCAAGCGCGACCGATGCCGAACGCGCATCTGTGCTCGTAAACAGGAAAAGCCCCGGAGCCTTCGCGTACCTGACTGGGTAGCGTGCAGTTACAGAGCAGAGGCCACATGATTTAGGTAAGAGCCCTCATGGATAATTGTATGTCTACGCTTCTTTTTTCGGAGCCGATTCACACGGATGATCGAGTGAAATCACTTTCTGCTCCGGGCGAATCTCCAAACTCCATTTCTTCTGGATCCTCAAAATAAATTCTGACAGATGACCATTACTGAAATTCTCTGTTTGAGTAAGTGCATGACCAATTAACTGAACACTGAACCTTTTCAGTCAAATATTATGTACTAAAAGTAAATACAGTCAACAGACTGATGATTGAAACACATTTTTAGTTGTTTACTTAAGTAACTTTGTGAATATATAAGCTTTATATTAATGTTTGAAATTTAGTACAATAATAGATTGCAAATCTTGAACTCGTCCCCTGGTTCTTTACTTGGGTGCTGTCATCTCTCATGTTGCCCGAATTTCTGTTGATTAATTATACCTTCATAAAATATGATTCGTGTGGCGTTTTGATAAAGCGTGAGCGTATAGTATGAAGGGTGCGGTCTCACTGGGTAGCGTGTGTGGCTGAATCAATGGCCGTATGATCAGAGTGTGTTGTGCCCCCGTTTTATTTCAGGCCGGCCCGAACACTCCTCACCGGAGAAAAGCAGCCAGAGCTCCCCTCTCATGCTCTCAGGAATCCCCTTGAGTACCAGCTCCTTCGTCTTCTCGGTGCGGTACATACACACTCCCTGTCCGTACTCGGCAAAGTGGTTCTTCCAGCCCTGCTCCTTCATGAACTCTTTCGCCTGAGCAAGGAAGGGAAACAATTTCATGAGAGGCCATAGCTCCAGTACATTTACAGTGACCTATTTTTCTTTCCTGCTGTTTACCAGCAGCAGCTAGCAGCAGTTCTCCATGCAGCTTAATTTCTATCCAATGTTAGGGTGTTAAAAGGGCAATTCTAGAAAAGCCAAGTGAAAAATGGAGAACTTAACAACATAACAACATAATGCGGTTGTATTATTCTGTGCTGTGCCTCGTTTTTAAAGATTAAATGCTTTTAAGTGTATCTGAAAAAGTGCAATTGAACTCACCAGCTTGGGGTTGAACTCCTCAGGCGAGCGGCGGCGGTACATGGTCATGAGGGCTTGTGTGGCTGTGGGCACACTGCTGTCATTGAGGTTAAACGTTCGCTCACCCTCTGAGCCCAAACTGTGCTGTGGGCTGCTGGAGAGCAGGGACCCATGCTGGGAGTAAACCTGCGGGGCGACAGACGCCATAAAAAGATTTCCCTCGTCAATCCAAAAAAATTCAGGGTAAAAAGCTCCCGATAACAATCCATTTCATCTCTCAGTTGAAAAAAGGCAGCCAGTAATTCCTACCTCGTCGTCTGAGCTATTAAGGCTGCCAGTAAGCTCCCTCTCCAGGTAGATCTTGGACGTGGTCTGCTGCAGAAAGTCCGAGATCCTCTGCACAAGGAAGTCCCGGTCCTTCAGGTTCGCAAACAGAAAGGTCATGCGATTCTTGGTACTGATGGAGAGCGGGCTGGGCAGCACGTTGGAGCTGTCTGCTTTCTCCACGATGGTCACCTGGAAGACGTCAAAATCTCAGTCGCCGCGAAAGAACCGAATATCTGATCTATGAAAGCAGTTTAAATAAAAGTCGCCCACAGAACTATATGTATTTGTATAACAGGAGTTGGTTGTACTCGCTGTTCGTAAGTCCCAGCATCACAGCCTGGTACTCGAGAAGTGTAAATTTACAAATTCACTTCATTTAATTGCGAGTCCTCACATGCAGACGAGTTGGAAATTTATACAGTATTTACACCTGGTAGCTGCCAGGATTAGCAAACTGTTCAATCGCTACTGGAGCCAAATGACAAAGACAACAACAATATGATCAACTGCCTGAACACTCATCTTGTGAAAAAGGGCTGCAGGACATATGGGTCAAAATCCATTTATAAACATCTTACCAACATTTATAGCTGCAGACTGGATGAATCACTGTAGAACCCTTTAACAGGGATCTTTTCTTTTTTTTTTAACATTCATACACAACTGAATAACATCTTTTGACGGGTAACTACAAAATTTAGAAAATACTAACTACCCTTTTTTAATGACTTACTAACAAGTGAGTGCCAGCAAAGTGTCATGTAGGAGGAAATTTTTTCAAAATTTGTTGCTTTTAATGTCTTATAACTGATCTGTAGAACATTAGTAAATGATTTATTAAACATTAATAAAGTGATTAATAAAAGCTCCTCAGCCCTTTATAAATGGTGCATTATCAAAGAAGTGGTAGCTTTTCATAGGTTTTAATAACTCAACACGATTTAGTAACTCTCCAATATAAAAACAATTCAATTCAACAATAAGAATTTATGAAGGATGTTACACACAAACTTAAAAGTGAATCTGCAAATAGCTGGTACGACTCAATCCAGAAGTGTTAGGGAGCCTAAAATGGCTGATTGTTATTCAGTCTGGCACCTGCATTGTGGTTGTGAAAACAACCCTACCAGACAACACTTGCAAACACATTTGCATGTCATCGCAATTTACTTCAGCCACAAGTGACTGACAGCTGTTTTGATAACAGTGCTGCGAGCAAAACACTCCCTCATATCCATCTCCTTTTGTAAATTGCTCATGACCAAGGAACAAAGAGCCATATCTAGACAGACGGACTCACCTCACGCAGGGGGATGATGAGGCTACACAGTGTCTCCTCCTTGCTGGTGAAGCAGATGTAGTTGGTGGAAACAAACATCTGTCCCAGGATGTGCATCTTGTTAAAGGGGGTCCACAGGGTGCAGTCTGTGTGTCCGTCCAGTTTTTCATCTTTGGGCAAACGGAAGAGCGCCCGGTAACGCTCACTCTTAGCTCTGGCATCCAGATCCCTAAAAAGATGCAGAGTCCTCATAGATTACTTTTGTGAATAAAGAATGCAACAGCTCGGTTTTAGGAGGAAATAGTCGCAGTCGTTGATGCATTTACATAATTATAATGTTAAAAAGCAAAAAAGGTAAAATCCCAAAAAACCTTCTAGTAATTACTTTACTTTGTTCAAAATCATAATAACAGTCCAGTAGATAGTTTCATTTCTTAATGTTATAAAACTTGGATGAATGACTTTGCTTTAACACACACTTCGTTTTCTAAGAAGTTTTATGTAAGAAAAACATCCCACAGCAGCAAACGGACTGATATAACAATGAACTGCAGTGAAACCAAGTCATGCTTACACAAAACGTGTTTGCCAAACACAACTGGAATCTTGAGGCCATCCTAAAGATCTCACAGAGACCCACCAGAGTTCGGGAAACAAAACAGCCTTTTATTTCCTCACACGGGGGTGTTATGCAACTTGCAAGTTTTAGATTTTCACCCTCCAACAACTCCTTCGCCAACAATAACACATTAATGTTCTGCCAACCACATGTCGTAAACACATATAGATGGCATTTGTCATCGATGAGCCTGAGGGCTCCGACTCCGCGGCGCCTCCCTCGTACCTCTTGAGCGCCGACACCTTCTTGGGCGACTTCTTCTTGAGCTTGGGCAGCGAGCGGTCCTGTTCGAAGCCCTTGTTGTCCAGGAGCTGACGCATGGCGATGTTGGCCAGCTGCTCCGCCAGCTTGAAGGTCTCATTGATGTTGAGGAAGACGGAGAAGACGTGCTCGTTGCTGCGGGTGCTGACCTTGATCACGTCCGGCAGCAGGAGGGTGGCGCTCTTCTCCAGCTGCGTGATGTCTGCCCAACGCACCACCAGTTTGGCTGACAGAGAGAGAGAGAGAGAGAGAGAGAGAGAGAGAGAGACAATAGGACTGATATCAGCGTCATTGCACTAAAGGTCGCCCTCAGGACATAAGGCTGAGGACTTACATACAGTAGTTATGAAACAGTTTTGAGGCTCAAGAACTTATAGCCTGGAAAAAACGAATTTCTTCAACTATCCCGGGTCAGATTTCACTTTAATAAACACATGGAGGACAGCCAACTCAATTCACAATCAATCAACCATATATTTACTGCATGAGCTTACAAGATCTAACCCATTTTATATTTATAAAGATCCTGTTTTTTTGTATAATTATTGTATCAAATCAACCACTTGGCTTGGAAATAGTAATAAAAGTAAACGTCAGCCTATGTAATATACAAAGATAAGGTAATATACGCATGAACGTGTGTCCTGTGAATATGAAATGATCTAAATCCCACCTTCTTTTCCCAGTAAGTAGGAGTAGAAGCAGAGGTGGTTGATGCTGAGGTAGAGCCATCCCTGCCGAGGCACCTTGCCCTTCCAGTAGCTGCAGGAGTAGTAGTTGACCAGCTTCTCCTCCTCCGGCATCCCAAACAGCTTACGAAACTTGGCGCTTGCCTCCTTGAACTTGTCCGTGTCGTCGTCCTCTTTGACGTCGTGGTTCTTGTTGTACTCGGCGATGATGCCCTGCAGCGACATGCAATGTGGAGGAAGAAGGTGATGAGCTCGGGTAAAGTGAAAACAGGGATCGCGGCAGTAAAGAAGCGGCAGCAGCTCATGTGACAGATGCATCGGGCAGGGGCTCGCACACTTTAGAGTACTCCACGGGCTCGCGGCCCCCGACTATTTAAAGACCCCAGCTGCATTTTTGGCCCTCTCTGCGCCGCTTGCTTGAGACCTGATTCTGACTCCACCACCACCTCTGAAATGCTGGAGGAGGTTATGTTATGACACGTGTTAAACTGTTAAAGTCTGAACTACTGAAACCAGGAAGATTTATAAGACCGGTCAACCTTTTCTGTTGTTTGTGTACAGTGTTAATGTCTGTTTTTTTCTTCTTCTCTGCTCTGTCTTTTATTTCCCCCTTAATGTTATGCATCTCTGAACGGGACAGATATAGTTATTTTTTTATGAGCACAATATTAATATTTCATTTAAAAAAAAAAAAACAGAAAAATTTACCCAGTAAATTATTTTAATGTCTTTGACTCTTGTTTGCTTTCTTCCCTTCGTGAATAATTTATGAGTTCTTTTGTGATCTTGTAGATTCAACATGTACTTGCAGAATATTTTTTTCTTTATATTGACACACATATCCCCTTATAGAGTATCAGCATCAGAAAAAAAACATTGTCATGATAAAATTGTCATAATAATCACCCATAACCGATGGTTATTAAGTCCAAACCAAAAGTTCTGGTTACCTGGACCTTTCCTTTGACAAAGGTGGTAATGTCATTCTCGTTCTCGAAGATGGAGAGCGTCTGCAGCAGGTTATGTTCCAGCCACTCCCAGTGCTCTGTGATATCTTTACGGGAGGTTCCTGAAGAGGAGGGAGGAGGGGAAGTCAGAGGACTCGGGCAGTGAGTTCACAGGAGGAGAATGAGAGTGTTGTGTAAAGTAAATTATCAAGGAAATATGATGAGTTTATTGTGCCATGAGGCCACACGTGTACTTGAAAAAAAAAAAAAAAGTCACTTGATGTAACAACTAAGAAACACCCATGGATTTTATAATCAATCTCTCGAATTGTAGGAAGCAGATTAGGGCCGAAACAATTAGTCACTTAATTGATTGACGGATAGACAGAAAATTGGTCAGCAATAATTTTGATGGCTGATTTATGGTTTAAGTAAATTGTGAAGCAAAAATGCCAAAAATTCACTGGTTCCAGCTTCTCAGAGGGGAACATTTATTGGTATCTGTCTGCTATGATCATAAATTAAGTGTCTTTTGAATTTAAACTATTGGTCAGGCACAACAAGAAATACAAGTGATCACTGTTGGATATGGCAAAATGTGACAGGCGGTTTGCTCTATTTACTGCCCCTGAAAGACCAGACAAATAAAGAATTAATCGAGGAAAATCAATCAAAAATCATTAGAAGAATAACGGATAGTGAAAAAGACGGCAGCGCCACAGCAGAGCGACACAGCGAGCTGGGAGTTCCTCTTTGGCTGCAGGACATCGCCAAGGTTAAAGCTAATGACGGCAAAAAGCATCGTTTCAAGCGACATGTCAAGAACAAAGAGCAGAGTGAAATGAATTTCTTCGGTTTCATGTCTACAGCCAGGCTAGAATGACCATTCCGTAACCGTCAGCGATCAGTACGTTTAAAACTGGTTTATGTGGTCAAGGGAGAAATTCATTGCCATAAAAGGTGGAACATTTTCAGCCCTCAACCCTGCTGCAAACAGCCCTTCAGTGGGTGCACACTCACTACATTAGCCATGTCTGCCAGACTGCCCCACTCTCCTACTATCTCTGGGCTGCAGAATTAAGGACCAGGAGGGGTGGGGAGAGAAGAGGGGAGCACGTGCCATTTCAGAGCCAGGCTAGTCTTTAGTAGTCCTCCATTTCAGATAAGGAACACAAATATTCCTTTTTCATATATATATATATATATATATATCTGCATTTGTTTTTTAGGGGGATGCTGAAATAAATGCATGGTTATACATAATCCCAAACCTATTCATATTTTAGTCAAAAGCCTCCCATCTTCAAGAAATTAAATTACAGCAGTTTGTTCCTTCCGCTTCTGAAACCATAATCTTATCATCCTGTGTCATACTGGTTTATTTCAGTAAAAAAAAAAATAAAAAAAATACTCTAGCATATTACTGTACATGAGCAATAAAGATTCTCTATGTATTAAATATGCCTCAGATTCTACTCTTTTAGTCTACAGTTTAAGCAGAGCAGGCTGACTCAATAAAGAATGCCTCCTTCATTATTTTTTTACCTAAATGTTTCATATAGAGCAGAAATAATAAGTTTATTTACTGATTGGTCGGTCTGAAATTAATCCACAACTTTTAAAATCAGTTAATATCAACTGGGTTGTTTTTTTTTGCAGAAATGCCTCAAATTCTATAACCGAATTATCTGAAATTATCTGATTAATCGATAATAAAAATAGTTGTAAGTTCAGCCCTTGTCAGGAGTGTCAAGGTTTTTCCTGATTTTATATTGAATGGTACAGTACAACAAATGGTCCAATGGTCCAATAAAAAAATACAACAAATGGTCCAATGGTCCAAAAAACTACTTAATTAATTAACTGAAAATAAAATAAAAAAGAACAGCTCCTCCTTGAGTTTATCTGCTAATTTGCATGATTTACTGCCACAGACTCTACTCCTACTAATAAAAGCTGGAGACGATAAGTGACAGTTTGCAAATAGAGAATATGTGGATTACATCATTAACGCCGGCAGATGACAAGAAATCATAACGAAACTCCATCAAGTGATTAGCTTAAAAACATCACATCCACTCATATTTGAGCATCAATTTTGGCACCCGGCCCTTTAATCCTGCCCTTTAAAGCCACCGGGGCATGATGTAATGCTTGGCATTCAGCAGCTGACACGGGAAAAGGTGGGATTTTAAAACATCATGTGTTTTGTGGAGACAGGGGGGAGGATGTGCAGGGGGTAAAATACAGAGGGGTCTGGGCTGGAATAACCCACAACCCTGTATCACTGAACAAGAGCAGATTTAAAATAAATAAATACATAAATAAAAAAAATCGCCTGACGTCAGTGGTGTAAACGAACCAACTGAATTCAAGTAGACTTGAAACTAGTGGCTGGCTTTCCTCCGAGCACCTGTATTTCAGTTTTTGAGCCAGGAGTTGGAATGCGCCTACCATGAGCAATGATCCAGTAAACTAGAGAGTCAGGAGTCTGGTAGAGGATCCTATACGGAGCCATTCGAGCGCTCGAGTCCAGGACGACGTCCAGGGTCCCGACCAGCAAACCTGTAAGAACCCAGGAGACTATTATTAAAGTCTGAGAGGCAAGAATTTAGTAGGAAACCCACAAGTAAACTCCCAACTTGAGACAGACTTTTCCCAAAGTCTATGAAGAGATCTCATTGTGTTGGTCCAAACACAACAGTAATAAAAAAAAAACCCTTCACATTTGTAAGTTAGTTCACGATACGGGTTAATTATAAATTTGTTCAGAACAACAACAGAAACAACAGACCTTACAGAGATGGAACAAACTGAAAAGATCATGAAAGCTGCATGACAATTTTGGTCCATCAACCGTCACATTGTTTTGTTACACCTAAAGCAAAGGGAAACCCATGAGGTGTTGTGGTTTAAATTGTATGACATGAAAAACATCTTGTGGTTTTAAATGTCAGCGCTCCACAGTAAATGCAAGTGGGTTATGTTAGACCTGTTAGGCTTGTTAGACCGGTGGGCTAGTATGTATGACATTTGGTTAGCTTGTTGTGATGTTGTTGTATTTATGGATGAGATAACTAAAAGTAATTTTAGTATTTGATGCCAGGCAATAAAAAGCAGACAGATAACCACCTGTGTGAAACTAACTGACAGACTGTGAGATAAAAGTCACCAGAGATAAGGGATGGGATAGAATGAGATAATACAATCAAATGTAATGATGGATTGTGCATCCAAAAGCTTTGAAAGACGTCAGTGCATCAACAACAATGAATGAGGCCATATTTAAAGCAATAAGAAATCTAGTCTGTTAAGCATTTGGCTCTGGATATTGACACCGGACACACCAGACGTTTACATTTGGACCAGTAACACTTTTTAAATAAGTCATCCTTCATAAAGCCTTAATGAGTTGTAACTAATGGATTTATTAACAGTGGGTAAATCGCTTCGTAGATTAAAAGGGGAACTCAAACTCAGTGGAGTTTGAAAGAAGTGCGTGATCCAGTGCTGGAATAAAAGTCACGATATCTTTAGCTCTGCTTCCTGCTTCCTCTCGAGTCCCTCTTTTATGGAAGTGCAATACTAAACCGCTGAAGTGTTCGTTTGGTTCATCACGTAGGCCCCTCCAACATCTGTCAAAGCATTTCTGCAATGAAATTGATTTGTTAGAAGATGTCCCCTGGAGTGTTTCACCTCTAGCACTACTACAGGGCCACTAGAGGTGATATATGTTTTTTGGAATGGTTCCCACTTTTATTTTTTCCTTTCTTGTGCACATGCATGCGCAAGAGCATTTGGTGGGAACACTTTTCAATGATACACATTCCTGCCAATGCTTTCACATTATTTCACGGATCTACAGGTGGCGGTAAGGTCTCAAGAAATGGAGAAATTTGATGACTAGCACGTAAATAGGGATCTAAATGATGCAGGTTTAAAATTTTTTAATAATGATTAACTTTGCAAATGTTTTATGGGAAAGGAAATGCAATCAACAGGCTTGTTAGGCTAAACAGGAACTCCAAGGTGTACCTTTAAAAAAATATCAACGGTCACAGCTGCAAACTTGATGCAAACTTGATGGATTATTTTATAACCCTTTATCTATGAATATGCCAATTATGCAATTTTGATACTATTTCTATTGTGTGGCTGTTTGCAACTGTGGATATATTTTCCATGGTTCAGAGTAGGTATATGTTCAATTGCAACGAAAGACAGGTTATTTTTATTCAGGAGCTCATCAAGGCAAACACAGTATGAGTCACACAGAGAGGGTATGAGGGGAAGGAGGTGAGAGAGAGAAGCGAAGAGGGGAAGTTGAAGTTGTTTTCTCATTCTCAACAAGAAAATAAAGAAAACAAGTCAGAGGAAAGAAAAAAAAAGACACGAGGTACATCTGTGTGAGTGAGATTCCTTCACCTTAATTCTCTGCCTTCCATTCATCTTCCCTCATGTGGATGCCTCTCTGTCTTCCCATATATTTCCTCTTTTTAATTCCTCCTTATATCAGTATCTCTCACCGCTTTACAGTAACTTGGACCGTAAACAACCGACAACTGTCCAAAGAATGAGTACATAAATAAATTACTAAAATTTGAATGTGATTGTAACCACTTGGATCTTTTCAACGGGGCTGAACAAGACAATAGGAATGTTAATCAGCTACAGTTGACACGAGTCTTAATTATGATGAAACTGATGAGATAAAGAAGCGTGACCGTTTGGTTGAGTCCCCTTGTGAGAAACCAACAACTGTTATGAGTCTGAGGACAACTTCCTCTTTGAAAAAACAAAAAAATAACGAGGTTAAGAGCAGTGTTAAGTAGTTGCTTGCACACTGACCTCAGTGAAGGCTTTAATGTGTGTATCCAGTTGGTGTTTTCAGCAATTGGGAGTATCTGCTGTTTTTTCATGAAAAGCAACAAATTTGGACCTTAGTTGTGCTGCATGTAATGAATATTCAGCCTTCGATGTGTGAGTTGAGGTTTAACGCAGGAAACTCGGGGGTTATTCGCAAGACATGAGACCACTGAAGGTGTAAGACCACTTGACATTTGCCCTTTTCCCTCTACTTGTCAGACTGATACAAGTGAATTCCAAAACACACAGAAGGAAAGACAGTTTTTGTTCATGTCTTTGTATATTCAGGTGTTTTTTGCAACATTTTTTGGATGATTAAATTTGAGGGTAGTCATTTAATTATCTTTTAATATGAGACGCTAAAGCTGAGGTGAAGGTGAAGTTTGGTGTTTTTATAAGACAACCATAACAGGCAACCAGACATCACATGCCCATGAAGCATCAACTCCTCACACCACAGTCTGGTTCTTCTAACTCCACAAACTGAATGAGTGGGTGGACGACCTGCAAAACAAAGTCGACACACGGTTGCAATGGTACATGTTCAGTTTGTTATTGCTTGGTGGCTAAATAAGTAAAGGGATAAGAAAAAAAATAAATAAAAAACAAAAAACTCCTCCAAGTGAGCAATCTCCTTCCGAGCAGAGCAAGCCGGGAAATCATGTGATGCTTTGTGCTCCTCTGCACAGAAACAAGGACACAACCAGAGCTCCTCTTTGTTAGAGAAAAACAAATCCCCTCCTCTGGAACATTAGTGTTTTTCACTCGGAGGAAGAATAGGAAACCAAGCCAACAGAATGAGGAGAAAGTTACTTGTTTTTTCTTGTTTATATCCTCTCTGTGCCAAGAAAAAAACCCCAAAAACACCCCAAAACAAAAAACACACCTTAGGGGGAGGGATGGTGATGTAGGATGTTTACAACGAGCACACAAGAGAAAACCATCTACCCCCCGACTTAAAATCAATACCGTTTCAGATGACAGAAACCTGAGACAAGCCTGGGATATCATCATCAAGTGCAAGTTTCACTGCACCCCTTTAAGCTCTCAGATGCATCTTTCTGCCTTTCCACCGTTTCTACATGCACTGAAATGAAACACTGAAACTGGGCGGCGAACAAAGTACAGAGTCAGCATCCGTCTGCCGTGGCACCTTCAGACAAACATACAGTAGTTACCATATAGATTGTGAAATACTTTGCTTTACTGTTTCAGTCAGTCAAGTTGCATCATGAGTGACGCAATGGCCTGATTCTGAGTTTATTCACTGTCTGATGAACGCGGGTTATATTTTTAATTTTTAATTTTGCCTTCTCTCTGAAAGATATTATAAACAGATTATGGAGATATTTAGAAAACAATGGATACTTTATTTCTTTAAAATGTTCCTTCATATGTGCTTCTGTAATTTCCAACACTTTGTTATAAGTTAAGACTGTGGATAAAAAGCCGATCAGTGTAAACACACATGGGGACACATCCCGTTTTTTCAGACCTGTATTTGCAGTGTCCTTAGGTCAAACAGTATTTTCCTTATATACCGTCTAAACCAGTGGTTCCCAATCTTTTTTTCGCTTCTAACCTTTTAAAGTGATGCAACATCAACTCATGACCCTTCGCCACAGGTTGTTTATGTGTGTTGCCGGGAAGTCCAACCAACGTGACGTTCCCTTCACCGACCGTTTCATTTTTACAGTTTTAGGGAGCCCTGTAGAGGTAAAGTTATCCAAGCAAGTATTTCAGAAAAGCTTTAAAAATAAAACCAAAAACAAACAATCATTTGTGTGTGTGTTTTTTTTCTTTATTCATATCTTTTCAATAATCTTATGAACAGCTTAGGATCACTTAGAGGCTCCTGGATCCCTAGATTGGGAACTAGGGCTCTACTTTTTGAATGTAATTTATTCTTAACTGTACTAAAATACTAAAACCCTTTATGAGCCACTACTCATCTCACAACTACTCTGTATTTTCCTACAGGTTTTTGAGACTTAAAGGAAAAGTGCAGATCACTCTGAGTGTTCCAAAGATAAATTAAGATAAGCTAAAGTACAAAGTCCTTTATTAGGCTTATAAAGATAACTGAGGTGGAGTTAAATCAAACAAACAAAAAATAATCCTGACGTGGAGTTGGGCACATTTGCAGAGTGGGGAGGATGTTGTGTTTGACTCATCAGATTCAGGGTTTTTTGGAGGAACTAGGGATGGATGGCCACTGTGCCCTCATTCTCTGTGTGTTAAAGAGCCAGAGGAGCGACCCTGTCCTCGCTTGGTTGGGCCCCCGGTTTTCGCTCTGCTCTCATTGCACTCTTATAAATTCTGCGACTGTCCATCTCGGCTCACTCGGCCGCCGTATCGACGTTTTCGAGATGCCGCCATCCACGGTACCACCAGATGCTGCGGCTTGCCGATGGAGCTGTGGATCGACCGCCCGACCGGGCATTTGCCATTTTCCATGGAAACCTCATTGGCCCTCTGCCAGCTCGAAAACTGGAGCAGAGGAATAGGCAGGTTGCTGTCTGGCTTTATAAACACTCCGTCCCCGGGAGAACGGCTTGAGGACAGTGCCAGTGTCACTGGGTGCTGAGCGCCAACTGGCACACGGCACAAGTCAGCAAGCTCAGCATTTACATAACAATGACATCATCCCCTAGCACCACTTAGCACACTTTGTGTTGCCACAGTAGGGACACACCGGAGACTAAGAGAGGGGAGACTGTAGGTCTGATTGTGAATTGTTAATATTAAAGGGGGTCAAACGACCAATATTATATTCAAAATTTGTAACCACTGCATTGTGTTCAGTTGTATGTCAGGTCTGGGACTGAAATCTTCAAGTTTACTTCATGCTTTCTGGATACATGACAAATTTCTTTGATAGCAGCACAAGTTTCTTTCATCTCACAGTTTATACGGTCATTTATTTAATGTGAAAGCCATCCCTGTACTATGTCTGGGCGTAGTGGGCAACAATTGCTCTATGACAGATTTAAAAGGGTATTATATCAATATGATTATGCACCTTCTTTTTGAAGGTGTCTAGTTCGCTTGATTATTCAGAAACAGATATTCCCATCTGGTTATGTTGTCAATAAATGGTTTTTCAGCTGTGTTTTGGGAAATTTTATCTCCTCACCCCGGGGACAGGACTTCCACCCGGGGTCAGGTGAGGACTGTAATGGGTTGCAAGATAATTACAGGGAGGAAAAATAATTAAAAAAATCAAATTCTGAAGCACAAAATTCTGCTTGTTGTTGGGTTTTTTTTTTGCTTTTTCCTGTAAAATTCTTAATAGTTTTACCCCACCAGGAAGAATGGAAAATCCATTTTCAACAGAACAAATCACCACATAAAGGAGACTTTATGACGTATGGACATGAAACCTTGGATGAGGCTTTAGAGTCGGCGCTGCTTGATATAATAGAGTAACAAGCAAAAAAGGCTAGGAACCACTGTACTATATCACTCTGTATGTCTATGTGGTGAGAGTAGACGATCAGTATGTGGGTTATTCTTCTTGGCCACTCCGCAGTCAGACCTGTCTTCTGTGGCCGATATTTTACTCACCTTAAAGTTACTGGTCTTAAAGCTCATTGAGCATCGGCACTGACTGACACAATGAGAAACTGTCAGCAGGGAACCGAAACTGAGCTGATCAGCACCAGTCAGTCAGTGACAGAGATGTCATTTTCATTTCTACCTCAGGCCGGAGTCCCATCTGAGCAGAGAGGCCAACTTCCCAACAGCCCCAAACATCTGGGGCCCCCCCCGGAAAAGTCCTGGGTTAACTGTGTTCTAATTATTTCTGATAATCAATTTCTGAGTAAATTTGTTTTGAATTATTAGAATTGTTTGGGTCTTTATTATTACATTTATATCTGAAACAGCCAGCGTCTGATTAGTACTGCGAAAATGAGCTGCCGAGCCCCCCCCCCTCCACCCCCCCACCCTTTCTATGTTTTTTACAGTGGTATTTTGTTTAAACGCAAATTAATGTAGCGAGATGCTTCACATAAGATCAGTGTCACTTCAAATAATAAAGGTCTTAATGCTAAAATTAGACACAAGGCCTCAAGATCCAGTAATGAATCAGGACCAGCTCCAAGGTCCTTGACGTGTCAGTTAAGGTTGCATATTTCACCTAATAAAGTTTCCCTGTACCAAAATATGAGTGACACCCTCTTTTTTTTCCTCACTCATATTCAACAGTATCTCATCTGTTAAACTTGAGGAAGTGCCTCATTTTGTAATAAACTGCAACCAGCTGAGTTCGGGTCAAAGATTCAAGCAAATTTTAAGATTCTGAGAAAAAATAAAATGACATCAGGCTGTTAAACTGTGAACCCTGGCCAGTCATTTCCATGACCTGTCACTCCTCCTCCTCCTCCTCCTTCTCCTCTTCTTCCTCTTCCTACTGCTCCTGCTGCTGTTTGACCCATTTTGGGTGGAATAAGCAAGAGGGAGGAGTGAGAGAAGGAAGAAGGGGAATGATTCAGCATGAGCAAGCAAACAGACCATGTCTCTGGTTGGTGGTCAAACAGATTCACTGTTGTTGAGGCTCTACAGCCATTAGCCGCTGCACGGCTGAAACCACAGTTGCCATTATTTTTATGGTTGTAATGGCTGAAATCTAATTTCCTGCGCATGCAGTAATACCCTAAGCCATTTTTTACCGTTGTCTAAACCCTAATATGATCTAATTTCTGGAGACACTGTATGATCAGAGAGTAGATATGTGCTGCACGTTGCCCCGAGCACCCGGGGTCAAAGGTTACTCCTTTTTTTTTTTTTTTTTACAGCTGGCTGACGAGAGCGAAAATAAATCAATTATCAAAGCAAACTCCTCTTTACTAAGACAGACACATTCAGGTGAAAGACCACCTGAACCAGCTGACTGGTCATGTGATCCTCCTCGACATTATCAAATCTAGAATCAACACACACACACACACATTGAACCATCTACCGTCACCATGCCACTGATCCATCACCACCTCTCCCTGTGTGAATTCCTTTAAAGAAATGCTGGCTTTCCTTTTTTTTTTTTTCTTTTCTTGGATATTCGTCCGTTATAAATAAAGACGGGACTCACCGGCCAGTCCTCCGCCTCCGTCCCCGTGGCCCTTCCGTTTCTGGAGGATGAAATATGGATTTGCTCTCTCGGTGATCCATAACGCGCCCGCCAGCAGCACATCCTCAGGACTGACCCACATTATTATCCTGCGTGCGTGTGCGTGTTTTTTAAGGGGACATTGGACACACAGGATCGCTGACGGTGACCGGAAAGGATTATTTAATTATTAAGACCCCGATGAGCGGCCTGGTTCTCTCTCCGGACCGATTCCCACCGTCGGGGTGTCGTCTACCGGTGGACGCTGCCCGGACGAAGTAAGACGCGCAGACCCGAGTGTCGCTATTGTTAAACCCGGTTTGGGATCGGAAGTCCAGTCGCCAAAAGGATTCCGCGCACACGAACCTTCTTCTGCAGCACCGGACCCCTGATGCAGCGCAGCCTTTTATTATTATTATTATTATTATTATTATTGTTGTTGTTATTATTATTATTATTCTTTTTGGTTGTTTTTCCTACATCGGTGCGTTCCTCGGAGGATTCGTCTGCAGCCCGGCTCGGTTTCGATGCCGCGGGAGAGCGCAGCGCCGGGATCAGTCCTCGTCGTCCTTTCTCCGCGGCAGGTGCGCTCCGCTCCGCTCCGCTCCGCTCCGCTCCGCTCCGGGCGCCGGTGGCTCGGTTCGGTTCGGTTTTGGTTTTTGTTATTTTGCGCCGATATTTTTTTTCGCGCAGGAGAAATCGGCGCGTAGCCGATCGGAAGGAGCCTGCGGACGATCCGCGACGTCGACGCCGCCGATCCCGGGTTAACAATAACGCTACGGTCCTCCTAGCCCTCGACACCACCTCCTCCTCCCTCCTCCTCCTCCTCCTCTTCTTCCTCCACCTCCTCCTCCTCCTCCTCCTCCCGCCGCCGCCGCCGTACGCAAAATAAGGTGAGCGCGTCACGGGCTGGCCATCGCGAGACGTCACCGAGCAGGAGGCGGAGGCACGTGGGGAGATAATGAAAAATGAGATGAAAATTGAAAATGTCAGGTTTTCATCTTATGTCTTATTGTAGGCTGCTTTAAAAAAAAAAACATGGCCGAACTGTAGTTTTCTTATTGGTGATGAACGTGACCCCCCCCCCCTTCCTCCTCCTCCCAGCACACACACACACAAACAAACAAACACACACACAAACTCACACGTTTCCCCCCACTCACTCTGCCCAGGGTCACAGAAACTCATTGCACCTTCTAGGCCGGAGTTTCCTTCATGTCAATCGGTCTGTGGCATTTTAACACTGACCCACCGACCCAGGTCAGTCAATGCAAATCAACGCCGAGCAGCCAAATACCGGTCAGGCCCACAAACACTTTGTTTTACATTCGAATGGGAAATCCTAAAGCTTCCGACATAGAGATGGGCAATAGTGGGTGATGTCGCCCCGTCGCTGAGCAAGTCCGCTTTGTTGCAGCATTTGATTTTTCTATGATTTTCGCATCAGTGGGGTGAAGGTTGTTGAATTTTTCAGTTGTTTCATTCACCGGATTCGGCGAAACCAGACATTGCCAACTGGTTATTCCCAGATTCTCAATTTTTTTTTCTAGGCACCGAATGAAAGGGAGGCTCCTTTAAAACAAAAGACCATTTAAAGTTACTTTTCCTTCAGCAATCTACAGACAAACTGCAAAAACGACAAAGAGCCTGAATCACATCGATGTTTGTTGTGAGAACCTCCTGCCTTTAACACAGCACCGGTTCTCCTCGGTACACCTTCAAATAGTTTTTCATGTTCCTGGCAGGTAGGTTGTTCAAGAACCTTGGAGAACGTGCCACAGTTCCTCTGTAGCTTTAGTCCGTGCCAGTATCTTCTGTCATCTTCAAGACCGACTCCATGATGTTGAGCTCCGGACTCTGTGGGGGCCAGACAACCGGGTGCAGGGCCCCTTGTTGACTCTCGCTGTATATTTGGGGCATCACTGTCAGGCGCCTCCCTGATGGTAGTATGTAGTGGACAAGAACTGGAACATCTAAAGAGCCTAAAGGTTTTGCACAGTACTGTAACTCGATTTTGCATAAAATTGCATTACAGGATTTTATCCCTATCGCCCATTTCTACTCCAAAGACGCACAATACAGTATGTCAGGCAGAGTTTTGAATGGTGCAGTCATAAAACAATACCGATTTTGGTTTAAATATTTTACACAGTACAGTGTTGACAAAAACAATAATACAGGATAAAGGTTTTGGATAGAACCTTTTTGGGCACAAAAGGCAAGAGCTATCTCAAGTAGCTTAACATTTTAGCCTTTAATAGTGTCATTAAGTGGTGCATATAATCTAAGAAATTTATAACAGATAACCTGTGGCCTCTGGGGCTCCTATGGATCTGTACATCAGGAAAGGGGCCAAAGCTGGATTACCAGCTTTGGCCGACGCCCATCAATCTTTCAGAACAATATTAATGGCCAATTATAAAGTATATGTACACACATAACTGTATTATACAAGAGATATGCTAATATAAGCGATGAGGAGGAAATAAACACATGACATTTAAATATCAAACAAACACTATGAGATTATGACCCATCTGCGAAAGAGTTTTGTCGGGCCTCCTACCCTTTGATGCATTTCAAAAACAGGATGTGTGACACCGGGGAGAAGCATGTTATTCATAGGTTGACTCAGCGCAGCAGAAACGAGGTTTCAGGTGGTTGTTCTCAAACTTTCCCCTCCGAGAAGCCGCGCCGAGTCAACAGGCTGCACAGGATCGGCTCCTCTGCACAAGTCTTTCTTTCTTTTCTTTCGTTTTTTTTTTTTTTTTGCAAGTACCGGCACAGAAATGAGTGATGACCCAGTACAGTATCCCCACTCTCTCCAGGCATGTCATGACCTTTCAGTACTAGTGGTGTTATTGATGTTAGACTGGGTTATTAGTCAACACACACCACAGCATGAGATGAAAACCACCTCAGTCTGCCTTTCTACTGCTGTTCCTACAAAAAAAAAAACCCAACAAAAATAAAAACAAAAAAACAACTTTAGTTACCTTTCAAATGAGAATATATTGTCTAGTGGGATACATAAGGATCAATGGGATTAAAGAAGAAACACTAAGAATGTACAGTCACTACACTGTAAAAGTGACGTTTTCTTTTTATGAGTAATTTGTTAGATTTCCCTCGGACTTCGTGGAAAGGAGATTTATAGCTTCTTCACTGGCAATGAATAGTATTTATTGTACTTAAAAGGTGTTACCATTTACTCTCAACCCTCCACTCCTGTTAAAGTTAGCAGCAATTTCATGCCTTGAACAATCTGTTCTACTTCTTAGTTCCTGAATCACATCCCACTTCTTTCTGTGCATTTTTTCAGTTCATTCTTTAAAAGGGAAGAAGAAGTGTTTGCGTTTTTCTTTTTTGGGCATTTTATGGACTTGGTTTTCTACCTCCTCCCCTTTCAGAGGAGGGGGGGGGGCAAAAACAAAAACGAGCTTATTTTAAATCCAAATTATGATGGTTTATTTTTGCTCTTCAAAAGACAACATTGTTCCTTAAGAGGTAAGCAGGCTAATTCGCAATTATGTTGGAAGCTGAGGAAACAGAAACATGTTCCACGAAGTTGGATATATAAAAGTTAAGTAACCTGTCACAACATCTAAAGAGCAGAATAACAAGTTGAAATAGCAGGATGGATACAAAAGTTACTGGGTGAAGAAACAGAAAAATAAACATCCACATCTCCTACTCAGAACTGTCAGTTTTCAATTCCCCGGTATTCCTGGGAAACTGCAGATAAAAAGCAGGATCAATAAAGAAAACCGTCTCTTCGTTGATCTCAGACATAATATATTATTAGGTGAGGACACATCCTTCAAACAAAACTTCCACAGGTTTTGCATACTGATACGTAACACGTTGACTCATCAGGCTTATACTGAAGAAACACAGAACTGTCATAGCAGAACAAAGAACTGACCTTATACAATAAGTAAATTAAGTCCTTCTGAACTCATTTCATACTGTCAGAAGAAAGTAAACTGTTAAGTTTCCCTTTTTCAATGGGATTTTTGCACTGTTGTTTCAGCCACAGTTCACTGGAAATGACCAGAACAGTGTCATGCAAAAGCTTTGATTCTTTATCAGATACTTTCCAACTAAATGGGATTCTTATGAAGAACTCCCCCTTTTAAATACAATGGTTGGTATGACTGTGTACTGTATGATCCCATGTCTCACACTGACGAATCCCCACAAATAGTGAACATCATCATGGGTACTCTAGTGCCCCCTTTTGGCAAAATTCAAAACTACAGATTTCCATAAAAATTTAACAGTAACGCTGGGATCTGTCCAACAGAGGGTAACATACTCTTCGCCATCATTTTTCCTTGGCTTTCACTACAAACGTATGTGGACACTCAAATACACAAATCGGCCACAACTTTAAAAACCGGTAACTGGTTTGATTTAGTGGCTGAATGTATAGTGTGTATATACAATTAGGTGAATAAGAATTTGGACTGTGACACATTTTCTGTGATTTTTGCCTCTGTAAACCACTGCAGTGGGTTAAAACAAACAAATGAAGATGTCATGTAAGTGTAGACTTTCAGATATAATTCAGTGGGCCTTTAAAAAATTGTTGGGTTAACTGTCCAGGGCCGACAGCCATTACACATTTTCAGAGGCTCAAAAGTAATTTGACAATTGACAGTTGATCAGTCTCATGCCAGATGTGGCCTGTTCCCTTGTTATTTCATGACAAATTAAGCAGATAAAAGCTCTGGAGTTGATTCCACGTGTTGACTTTGCATCTGGTTGCTGTTCATGGGAACTCTCAATGTGCAGTCCAAAGAGTTGTCGATGCAAATGAAGGAGGCCATCATCAGGCTGAAAAAACAAAACAAACCTATCAGACAGATGGCAGAAACTTTAGGAGTGGCCAAATGTACAGTCTGGTACATTCCTGAATAAGGAATGCACCAGGGAGCTCATAAAAACCCAAATTCCAGAAAGACCATGGAAGATAACTAAAGTAGAGGATTGTAGAATTATTTTCTTAGTGAAGAAAAAAAACCTTGTCATCATCTTATCGGGTCAAGAACACTCGAGGAGCCAGATGCATCATTGTCAAAGTCTACAATCAAGGGACAAATTCATGGACGTAAATAGAGGGTTTACCACAAGATGCAAACCACTGGTAACACTCAAGAACAGAAATGTGAGAATAGGACTCTGCCAAGAAACATTAAAAAAAAAAAAACCTGCCCAGTTCTGGAACAAGACTCTTTTGACAGATGAAACCAAGATGAACCTTTACCAGAACGATGGAAATAGAAGAGTATGGAGAAGGAAAGGAACGGCTCATGAAACAAAGCCACCACATCACCTGTCAAACAGGGCAGAGGTGTTATTATGGCACATGCATGTATGGCTGCCAATGGAACTAGGTCAGTGGTGTTTATTGATAAGGTGACCTCTGATAGAAGCGGCAGTATGAATTCTGAAATATATAAAGCTATACTCTCTGCTCAGATTTAGTGAGCATGCTTTTCCCTTACTGAAGAGAAAAAAACATGAAAGACCCAAAAACAAGCAGCAACTGAAGGCAGCTGCAGTAAAGGCCTGGCAAAGTATCTCAAAGGAGGAAACTCAGTATTTAGTTATGTCCATGGGTTATAGACTTCAGGCAGTCATTGCCTAAGAAGGATTTTTATCCAATTATTCAAAGTAATCTTTACATTTTATAGTTATGTTGGTTTGCTGAGTTACTTCTAAGCCCCTGAAAATGAGGGACTACGTATAAAAATCGCTGCAATTTCAAAAGTTAATGTGAATTTTTTTAAAAACCCCTTGAATTAAAGCTGATAGTCTACACTTCAATCAAACCTTGATTCATTGGTTTTAAATCCATCATGGTGGTTTATGGAGGAAAAACAGAAAACCTATGAAAATTGTGTCACTTTCCAAATATTTATGAGCCTAACTGTATTTATGTGTGGTGCATGTGTTTGAGTGATTTTTTATATATATATTTTGTTGGATATCTCATGCTCCACTTCTCTGGGAAGGATTTCCAAACCGTTTTGGCCGCAGGGATTTGCACTAAGCTATTTTGAGCAGCTCTGTTAGTTTATTTGATTTCACTGTAGCTCATGGTTTGGGATTTGCAAATTCCCTTGCCAACGACTTCAAAGGCAGCTCCCTTGTAAGTTGCAACACACTGGCCATCTGTGCGAAGGTCTGGCTGAATCTGCTCCCAAACCTCCTTTTTGGGGTTCAGCTCTTTATCTGGTTCACCTGCAATCAAGAAGTTTGATCGATTAATTAGAAGAAATTCCTCTCTACACCCTGTTCTACTACTATTCTCACACACGCAGGATTTATGATTTCAGGACTCTTATACATTTTATATGGTAAGTAATGCTTTTAAAGAACATACTCAAAATCATGGGCTGTGATATGCTGCTCTAACAGCCTCTCCTCTTTTAAAATGGCCTTCTACAAGATTATGGGGATATTATGTTATAAGAGTTAACAGCCTCTCCTAAACTGTTGGCAGGTGCACCGCATGTCAAACTGTGCCAGATGGATCCATGTATCTTTTGGTCATTTCACTTTACTTTCGGAAGTGGTTATTTGATTTAAATTTTAAAATAGACAATTTATTATTGAAACAAGGCATTTCCTCTTTTCCATGGTAAAAAAGGGAATTTTAAAAAAAATTTAAAAGTGTGATTATCATTTTGTATAACAGCAAAAAAATTTACAAGGAAAAAAAAGGACATTTTTTTCATATCCTGAGACAGGTTCTGCCAACCGCATCTGAGAATTGAATGCGGGTTGTGGGAACGTGCACAACTAAACTGGAAAGTCCTGGACATCGTGTTGATTTCTGAGGGAAAACTTGATTTGAAAACAATTCAATTTTCTTTTTCAGATCCACAATCGGTGACTATCTAATATAAATATTTTAGGCACATCAGCTTGTGTGTTCTACACCCAATTATGAACTGTAGTGCTACGATGCATGTAGAAAAAAACAAAACAGGAACAGAGGCATGTTATCAACACACAGTATCCGTCTGCACCGCTCTCATGTTTTGAAAATGAAGCAAAAAAAAATGAAAAGCTTGTACCTCTATGCATCCAGGGGAAAAAGAGCAACATGAAATACAGATTCTGCAGAGTGAGTTTGAAATGACTATTAATTCAGAAGTAGCATCAGGTCACACCGTGATTGGTCGGTTTGTCAGTTATAGCAACAGGCACTATGTTGGAAATTTCTGTCAGAATCCCACACAGTCAGAATTTGGATGCAACCTGTCTGTGGTCACTGAAGCTCTAAATCTGTCAGTGGATGTGTCTATGGTGTGATGTAGGACCCTGGTTTCTGATATAGGGACCAAAAGTTTCACTGCGTTTCTCTAGTTACATTCTGAGAAAGTGTCATGATCGGTGTCTTCAGAATGAATGCCGAGTACCACCATTGTCTCTGGCACCAAGATGGTTCTTAATTCCTTTAGGGCTGCATTTTGTGGAAAATTGTTTCAGACGGCTCAACTCAGTGACGGTCATTGAAGGTCCACCCACTTGTGAACGTGTATCTCTAGTTTCTGTCTGGTTGAGAAAGACTGTAAAGATTTGAGATGAGAATTTATGCGTTTTTTGAGAGTACTGATTCAGACTGCAGTACCTGGGAAGCCCTGGAAAGTAACTCTGTCTCCTGGTACTGCTCCACTTGGAGGATCAAGGATTTCGACCTTGTCTGGCGAGCTGGCACACATGACCATTGCCTGGGACACCACTCCTCTCATCTCAACTGGCTTCAGGTTACACAGCAGTACTGCCATGCGATTCTGCATCTGTGTGGGGAACAGAAGATCAGATACATTTTTACAGCCCTCATGCCTTACATAACAAAGAGGAAAAACAAATTATACCCAACTAACATAAAATAGAATTTCAGTCATGTCTGTCCAGACTCACATAATATACAGTTAGGTCCATAAGTATTTGGATGGTAACAATTTTTGTAATGTTTCCTCTGTATAAAACCACAATGGGTTTTAAAACAAAGCCATCACTATTTGAATGAAGTGGAGACATCCGGCTTTAATAGAGGGTGTTTAACAAAAATATCCCATTAACTGTTTAGGAATTACAGCCATTGTTATACATAGTCCCTCATTTTCAGGGGCTCAGAAGTATCTCGACAAACCAACATAATTATAAAATATAAGCATTGTTTAGAAAAATCCTTTGCAGGCAACGACTGCCTGAAATCTATAACCCATGGACATAACCAAATACTGAGTTTCCTCCCTCTGAGATATTTTGCCAGGCCTTTTTACTGCAGCCGCCTTCAGTTGTTGTTTGTGGTTTCTTCTGCCCTTAGTTTTGTCTTCAGTAAGTGAAAAGCATGTTTGGTTAAGTCTGAGCAGATAGTATAGCCTTACATACTTCAGAAGTTATCCTGCTGTTTTTATCAGCAGCCACATCATCAATAAACACCAGTGACCCAGTTCCAATGGTAGCCATACGCGCACATGCTATAATAATGCCTCCCCCATGTTCAACAGATGTGGTGGCTATGTTTCATGAGCCGTTCTTTTCCTTCACCATACTCTTCTCTTCCCATCATTTCTGGTACGAGTCTTTGTTGCAGGATTTTTCAGATGTTTGCTGGTTAATCTGGCCTTTCTGCTCTTAACTGTTAGCAGTGGTTTGCACCTTGTGGTAAACCCTCTATCTACATTAACGAAGGCGTCTCTTGATTGTAGACTTCTACAATGATACGTCTGCCTCCTCGATGGTGTTCGTGACCGGGTTAGATTTTGTCAAAGGGGTTTTTTTTCCAACAAGGAAAGAATTCTGTGATCATCCGTTTTAGTCATCTTCCATGGTCTTTCGGGCCGTTTGGTGTTGCTGAGCATTACTTTTTTTTAAGAATGTATGATATTGTTGATTTGGTTGCTCCTAAAGTTTCTACCATTTTTCTAATTTTTTTTAGGCCTTATAATGGCCTCCTTCATTTGCATCTACAACTCTTATAACCGCAATAATCTCTGAAGTTAGAAACAACTACATGGCCAAAACAATGTAAAAAAACCCCAAAACAAAACAGAGACCAGAAGTTCACTAAAGTCTGTGGACTAATAAACCAGCCCGACAGCAGCAGTAGCTAGAGGAGTGTGCTTTGCCTTTCCAGATGCAGTTAGAAAGCAAGCTTTTAGCAAGGTTTTACTTTTTTTTTTGCAAAGTCGTACTATGTTTTTATATGTATGACCTCAGCAGGCATAGAGTTAGGTATGGTAGTATTAGGACAGTGACAAAATTCTAAGAATTTTGTCTCTGTACACCAGCACAATGGATTACCCAAAGCCATCAAGGTGCAACTAAAATGTAGACTTTCAGTTCTAATCCGAAGGGATTCACAAGAATATCGCATTAACCGTTTAGGAATTACAAGCATTTTTTATACATAGTCCCTCCTTTTCAGAGACTCAAACGTAATTAGACAATTGACTGACAATCAGGCCCCTGGGCAGGTGTGGCCTATTTCCTCATTATTTCATGATAAATGGAGCAGATAGAAGATCTAGAGTTGTTTCCAAGTCTCAAATTTGCATTTGGTTGCTGTTCGTGGGAACTCTCAATTTGCAGTCCAAACAGGTGTTGATACAAAGGAAGCGAGCATCATCAGGCTGAAAAAAAAAACCACAAACAAAAAACAAACAAACTAACAAAAAAACTCCACAAAAAAACCCCAAACCTATCAGACAGATGGCAGAAACCAGACAGGTGGCCAAATCAACAATCTGGTTCATTCTTAAAAAGAATGAATGTACTGCCAAGCGCAGCTACACCAAAAGGCCCGATGGACCAGGGAAGACAACTAAAGTGGATGATTGTAGAATTCTTTCCTTAGAGAAGAAAAAGCCCTTCACAACATCTAACCAGGTCAAGAACACTCCTGAGGAGCCACATGCATCATTGTCAAAGTCTACAATCAAGGGAAACATTCATGAATTTAAATAGAGGCTTCACCCCAAGGTGCAAACCACTGTTGACACTCAAGAACAGAGAGGTGGGATTAAACTTTGCAAGACACCTTCTAAAAAAACCTGGATCAGGATTCTTTGGACAGATGAAACCTAGACTAACTTTTTTTTGCGCCTTGTGGGAAAGCTACCAAATGGAAACAACACACCTGGAATCAACTCCATGCCTTTTATCTTCCTAAAATTATAATGAAATAACGAGGGACCAGGCAACACCTGGCCATGGAAATAATTGTCAGTTGATTGTCCGATTACTTCTGAGCTGAAAATGCAGAACTATGTATAAAAATTGCAGAATGGTCAATAAAATATTTTTGTTAAACCCACAGCTTTAAAGTCCGCGCTTTGGATTTGTTTCATATCAATCCTGGTGGCATACAGAGGCAAAAGCATGAACATTTTGTCGCTGATCAAATAATTTCGGAACCAACTGTGGGTGTGATGCTGGTACATGACCAAAAAATAAAAAAATAATAATCCCAGCATATGCCAGAATTTCTTTAATCCCACAACACACATTACCTGATGGTATAACACTGTACCTGGTCCACCGGTATGTGCTCGGCCAGATCGCTGACGACCGTCCTTGGAGAAGCCTCCCCGACATCGACCTGCTCCACGTACGCGTTAGTGTCTGGAAGCTGCACGGCTGTGATGATACGTCCGACGCGCAAGTCCAGGTGAGACGCGTCGGACTTCGCATCCTCTTTGCTGGGTGACGCCTGCTTCTTTTTCACCTTCTCCTCTCCTGAGCACCAATGGGGGAAAAAAAAAAACAAAAACAAAAACAAAAACAAATGCAGTCACATCAGCACGGGTACGTAAACACACCACGGGCTGATCCTCAGTCACCCATCGGTGCGGTGCTTGTCTGCAAATCTATCATAGAAGAGAATGAAACTAGCAAATCAACCGGTGAATTTTGGCTATTTGTGAGTAAAAAGAAACAAATTAATTGATAATTATTGACAAGTTACTAAAATTGTCAATTAATTTTACTGTCAATTGACCGATTCCTGTTAATCCGAGCATGCGGCCGCGCGACATCAAAACAAAGTGCCAACGAATCGAGTCCGGTTCGATCGTTTTTTTTCCCCTAAAGCACATTTTCGATCACCGCAAGTTTTATTTTTAATTTCGAGTTCCAGCTTTAAAACAAAAGAAAAAGAGAGACCAGGGTCTGCTCTAAACCTCACTAAAGCTCTTTCGGGCGAACGGGTGTACGAGCTCCGCAGCCGGGTCCCAAAATCCAGGGGTGGGGGGGGGGAGAGACCTGGACAATAACGAGCGGACGGAGCGGGCGTCGGTGCCGGCGATCGGCCCCGCGGGCGCAGCGGCGGGTTCGCTGACGAAAAGTCCGCGGACGCCCCCGGCCGCCCTCCCCCGGACGCACCTTTGGACTTGTTGTACGCCGACACCCGGCCGCGGAAGCCCATCTCCAGGAGCTCCCTGCGGACGGTCTTGGCGCTGACGTTGGCCCCGGAGGCGGCTTGGAACTCGGTGGTGAGCGCTTCCAGCGACGACGAGCACGTCTCCAGCGCCACCCTCTCCAGCACTTGACGGTCCTCCTCCTTGAGCTTGTGCGGTCGGCCGCACCGGGGCAGAGCCGTCGTTATCCCGCCTCGCTTCCACTTGAGGATCACGCAGCTCACCGTGGAGCGGGGCAGGTTTAGCAGGGCGGATATCTCCCGCACCGTCTTTTTGCACAGGTGGCACCCGACGACGGTGCCCCGCTGGAACTCGCTCAGCTCCTCGCTGCGGCCCATTGTCTCCGGAGCGCCGGGAGCCTGCGGCCCGCGTCGATCCCCGTCGCCCCTTTGTCGCCGCACGCTGAGTCCACCGCGGACGGCGACCGCGCATGCGCCGGCGCGATCGGTTTACGGCACCTAGGGTCCGCCATCTTGGACGGTCACTTCCGATAACGACCGGACTTCGAAAGTGCGCAAACAATTGCGCGTTTTAGCGTATAAAACCCGATTACAGCGGTTTTTTTTTTGCGCGAATAAGCGGACGCCGGAGCATAAAACAGCAAAGCGATCGGGACAAGTTTAAAGAAGATCTTGTCCAATGCACTGGATCATATAGAGGCATGGAGAACCCACCCTCAGTATGGACTCTTTGCTTTTTCTTCCTTTTAATTTTACAAGACACATAGGACTATAAAATGTAATAACAAATGTCACAATTATAACCTGACACATCATCGCTCCCCCCCCCTCATTCAGGAGCTTTGGGGCTTTGTTTTGCTTTTTTTTTTTTTTAATCGATATATTTTTAGCACATCTTGAAGTAAGTCGTTAGAAAGGGTTTCTGGAAACAGCGAAATTTAAAGAAAAAAGTCCTACTCGATTGTGCAAAAAAAGTTTTAACACTCACTTCTTGAGGTGGTATTTGACTTTTTGGGAAAAGAGTTCATGCGCTTAATGCTTGAAATACCTTTTTCCGCACAAGCTCTGACTCAGTATTTAACTCGCATGGATGATCAGTCGTTACCGTGTTTAGAGGAGAAGAAGGAGAGGAAGCTGTTTCAAGCATCTTCCTATCTCAGGACAAAAGTTGGTGGAGATTTGCCTGATTAGCATTTAATGTTTTTTTCCCTTTTTTTTTTGCAAAATTTCAAAAGTTTGCCTCGAATTTGATTTATAGTTATACAGAAACAAGACTTGTACCAGCTGCTTTGTGGTCAGCTGAATGAGATTCGCAGAGAGCTGTATCTGTGTTACAATACTGGTGACTCTTCTATTTAAAGTAGCTAAGGTTTGTTCAACAGGTCCCTAGATTTGCCAAGTTTTTTTCCTTTGAAAAACAGTTGCGAAAGGGGGCTGAAAAGTCTATATATCTAGCAATAAATGTGCAAAGTTGGCAACACTGCCTGTAAACATCTACCTGATGACCGATGAGAAACTGTTCGGGCTAATTAATTTTGGGGGAGACTCTGACATTTGGCCAGCAAACCAATGGTGTAAATTCATCACTTGTCAGTCAGTGACAGACATTCATGCTTACAGGGATGGCCCTGCTGTTGTTGATCTTCTTCTGCAGTTAATGACATTAGAGTATTGTGAAGGTTGCATGCTGCCACCTACTGTACTCATGAGGAGTATGTAACATCGCAGTTTATACGATGTTCATATTCTAAATATGCAACAGACATTAAACTGAAGAGAACCAAAATAAAGCCATAATAATGCTATAATGAAAATAAACAGTTATAAAATAGTAAAACTAGCTTTCAAATATAATCAGAGACAAACTCATAATTATAAGACAGTATCTTATAATTGATTAATATAATTGATTCAGTCACTTACTTCATAAACATGTCTTTACTGTAGCTTATCCTCCCAGTCAGGGAAACATCCCACAGCTTTACAAGAAAAAAAACTCTTTCATATCTATAGGAAGGTTAAAATGACCCAAGACTGTCAGCACTCTTTAGATCTTACTGGCTGGTGCTACAGATGTGTGTCTTTACCCAATGATCCAGTTATTTGTATTGGGGCTACAATCAATATATTAACCTATTACAGGCTCCCCTGTTTTTGTGTGCAACATGAAAAAAAGTTATTTTTCTTCAATCCTTTCGATTACAGCCATAACCTTGGTTTCTTTTAAGGTAACTCTTAAAATTTAAATTTAGTTTTGGGTTTCTTTGGTGAGGGGCATAAAAAGGGAATATAAACCTGTGGTAGGACATTTTGTGTGTAAAGCACTTTAGAGCCATAACTACAATCCTGAGCCAATTCTTTGTCAGTGGCTGTTTTATTGATATGTGGTCCTAAAATGTTTTGCACAGAAAGAACTGAGAGACCTAGAGCTTTTAAACAATGTACAATTTGTCAAGGTTGTGTGAAGACTGGGTACGGCACAGACCTAAAAACACCTAAAGTAGTGCAACCAAGATCAAACCTAGGGACAGTGTGTTTTAAAAAGGTTAAACTTAGAAGGGTGCCCACATTATTATATCAAGACTACACTGGGTGACTTTACTCTGGTATTTCACTGATTCATATATGACGAGCTCTGAAACATCCATTACACTTTATGTAGCACAACATACCTTTTTATTGAGTTAATATAAAACAAACAGGTTTACCAAGTTTGGAAAAATCTGATTCAAATTTATTGGAAGTCAAAATTATAGACATTCCTACATGTGCACCATGGTACAAGAAAATGACAGACACCACTAATCATACTTAGAATTGTTTTTATATTATAAAATAGCAATGCTGTTGTTTCTGCTGGGTATAGTGTACAATACCCCCCCCCACCCATCACTCTGCAACGCCCCCTACCACACATACACAGCAGTACAATAAAAGATCACAATATTTACATTAAGCAACAACGGACTCATGTGCCATGTTCAATACTGTAGCACAACGTAAAGCTTTACATAAAAGAAGACTTTTTCAAGTCATTCGGTATAGCCACTCCCCATTCGCTAGAGGGATAAAGTGCAATATAGGGGAAGGTTTAAAAAATGAGAAGAAATGTGACAAGAGAACACACCCTCAAAACAAATGCTTAGTTTTTACAGGTCCATAATGTTTCTTATATGTTTCTAATATTCCATAAGAAATTATCTGGAAAGATCTATGTAAATTTTTACTGATTATAGGAACAATTGAGACAGTGTTCAGTTGGTACATTTTCCATTCAAGTGTTTTTTTTTCTCTTTTGTATTTCTTATTTACGTTGTATATATTATACTATAGTAACCACCAAATGTTAAATTGTGGCACTAAAAGTGTGTATACAGTGTGTGATAAGAAATGTTTTTAGTCTGCAACATTAACGTTTGTCCAGGCTTTGGGCTGTCTCTGACTTATTTATCATTTATTCCCCAGTTAATAAATGAGCATTATCCGTGTTAGATAAGATAATAAATTAAATAAATGGAAAATACATATAACACTTAAGGAGAATAAAGTTTCTAGTAGTATGTGACTAATGTATCAACACTTACTTGAGTTTAAATTGAGCTTTTCTTTTAAGGACATCTCTGTTTGCCCCAAAATTGGGAGCAAATTACAAAGTTCTTTCCAGGAAATTTGTTGTAAATTATTAGAATTAGGAAACACATAAAATAAGTTGTTTGCAATCTTGCAGGTACAATTACAGTGAAAAATCCTATTTTCTTCATAAGTGCATTGAATGTCATTACCTGGAGGACACTCAGGACTTTTCTGTCCAAAACTGTGAATTCCACTTATTCTTAAGAGAGTTTTTTAATCGAAAAGCTGTAAACAGACAAAACTGACAGGGGACCAAATAGTTTTTAGGTTGCCCTGTAAAAAAAGAAGGCCTTAGTCCACTTTAAGATAAACTTTCATTTGGCAGTACAGCCAGAATTTAGCAACCTGGCACTGAAAATGAATGTGCTTTGCTTTATCTTGTTGCCAGGCCGACCAAACAAATGGTCAGATGGAGACAATGTGTGTTAAGTTTGTTTGTAAATGTGAGGAGAAGGAGAAGAATGAAGGAATTTGAAGTTTGGGATGGAGGGAAAAAACAAGAAAGACTAGGCGAGCGACAAATGATACTACTGGATATAGATATATAGATAGATATATCTATATAGATATATATCTATATATCTATAGTATCTATAATCTATATCTATAGTATCTATAGATATATAGATATATAGCTATAGATATAGATATAGATATATAAATCTCTCTCTCTCTGTCTCTCTCTCTCTCTCTCTCTCTCTCTCTCTCTCTCTCTCTATATATATATATATATATATATATATATATATATATATATTTATAGATGTTTTCTCACTATCATGTGAGCTGATGTAACATACAGGTTTAAAGGTCCAGATTACGCCGGCAGAGATTTAAGCATCTATACAGGGCTGAGAAAAACCACACACTTACTCCACCTTCTTAATAACAAAAAAGATTCATAGCTGGAGATAAAAAAAAAAATCAAACCCACTACTATAATACCACAGCACTGTCTAAAAGGATATGAAAATGTACATTCATGAATTCTTCCATAAAGCTACAACACATTTCAGTCATGTTGAAATTGTAGGTTACATGTTGAACTGGTCAGTTTGTGCTATTAACTGAATATAAAGTGAGGTAATCTAAAACATGTCTAGCTTTTTCCCAGACAAACTGCAGAGTGTATCACACAGTGAAACACTGCTGTTGGAACAAAAAAAGTCCAACCTTTTACTTTAGGATCTAATAATATCTAGAATGTAGTGCCTATAGCTCTCGGTTGGCTACAGCTAAGAACATACAGTCTTACAAAAGTCTTACAGAAATAAAAAAAATTACAATGCACCCCTCTTAATACCAAAGCTTTTGTGAAACACTCAAACATTTGACCATACATCCAATGATCCTTCAATGATTGACCTAAATAAGGGGAGTGTGAACATGTGTGTGTGTGTTACAAAAAAAGGGTCCATGCTGGCTCAAGGGGATAATGGAAACAGTGACTGAGGAAGAAAACTGCCAGTTAAATTCCACTGGCTCAATCAGTGAAGCCATTGGGTCTGTGCTTCCTTAGTGTGCAAGCCTAGATGACTGTAAAAAGGAAAGAGGTGGAATCGAGTATTAGATCCTGCCGATCTTGTTCGACAATAACAGAACAATGAGTAGAAGAACTATTTCTATCAAAAGCTGAAGCAGATTATGAATGTTAATTAACAGTCAGCATCGCTTTGGGAGTCTGAAGCTGTGTCCCAGTTATACTCCCAGTCATACTACATATACTAACTGTACAGAATATTCACTCCTGACCTATCATCATAGAATACAGTTCTAAGTAAACAAGAAATAAACATGTTTTATAATTTCACAATATTAGGAAATGATGCAATTCATATGCTGACAGACGTCATTACTGGCTACACAAGACCACACCCAATCAAGCTCCACAAAGAGAAAACAAAATGTGTTTTAAAAGTTTAGTAATTATTTTTTGGTTTTGCAAGATCTTTCTGAAGTCGATTCACCACAATCCACAATTTATCTGATTTTTCTTTCAGCCCCTTTGGTTCCTTTGTGTACTTGATGTTTTTATTTTCCGGTGCAAGCACATTGCATATTAAAATCTGTTTAGAATTTGATTACAGGATGAAGTTGGGACATAGTGTAAGTAGATCTACACTATCCACAATAAACTGGCAGTTCACTCCAACACTGTTTTGTTTTTTTGTTTTTTAACTCAGAAAATACAAAAAACGGGTCAGTGAGGGAGTAGAAATAAGAGGCCAACTTTCTGTTACCTCTAACTGTCTCTCTATGCTCACTCATTTCAAATGCCAATACAACTGATCAAACAAAATGTATTGTCTGCAGCCTGGATTTGGTGCCTGGTTCACAGGTAACATTTATTACCTGCGACTGAATTACTGATCTAAAAATCTAAAATAGGAGTTGCTAAACTGTGATTTTCGTTATATTAAAATTCAAAATAAGTGGTCACAGAGAGCAGGAGGGAAGAGAACAGGTATTACCAGACCATCTGTCCTACACCAGACCAGATGCTGCCTGTGACGCAGTTTTGATGTTTGCTGACCAAGACAGAAAAAAAGAAAAGTAGACATTTTTCTAGTCTTCAGGTGTTTGAGCGTGGATAGAGATCTTTGTGAAGACCCCCAAAACACCAGGGAGTTTGCATGTTATTTTCCAAACTTAACCTGCTGGGTGTAGACATAGTCCGACCCCCCCCCCCAAAAAAAAACCCCCAACCTTTTCAACATTCGTTGACCGTAAACATTTTCATGCTGTAAGCCTTTCATGCCAAAAAAAAAAAATCCCCCCAAATCCTATGCTTAGAGCATCAAATCCCTCAAATGAAAACCCTGACTATTTCAAATTAAAAATTTACACCCTTTTTCACCAAGCAGTGTCCTAATTTCAAAAGACATAAGCCGTCTAATTCTATGTCCTCACCGCCGAGGGAATCGGCGTACGTGAAGAGCAGCAATGTTTAAAATACTACCGATAGACTTGGCACAAAGACTTGTTGAAATATTCACATGACATGAGTAGGAAGCTTTGTTGACAGTATGCACACACTGCCAGAAAATGGCAGTGACGACTGCTGTAGCCAGATGTACTCAGCAGTAGTGTGAACCTGAACATATCCTTCCTGACACACAGCTTGGGCCAACACCATGTGTTGTGATAACTTGGAAAATCAGCAGCAGCTCCAGAAGGGCAGTGAGTGACATCACATCAAACTGCTTGTGGCAAGCTATGATTGTCAGAGGACAGAAATATCTACCTTGTGTTTTGGTTGATGTTTCCTCTCAACGACAGGAATATTCAGTTGGTAACAAAACGGTTACATTTAGAAATTACAGCATAATGTGTGCATACACGTTTCAACTTCTTAATGCCACAGGGCCATGTGAACTTAAAGACCTATACTTCAAGTTGTCAGGGGATAATAACATGTTATCCGTGTCAGAAGTGGAAAAATTGCTGGTGGGAATTCACACCAACTGCTAGGGACTCCTAAGAAATTGCTGATACAGGCTCTACATGTGCTACGTAACCATCACATCAGCAAAACTTACTTCTGGAATACGTTGGCAGTGATCTCATACCGAGAAATCCAACAATCTGCACATATTCTTATATAGTCAAAGCTGCATTCGGGTGTTACAGAGGCCCTGCTACTCCCATGCTCATATTGTGTCCAGCAGCACGTTTAGGTTGCGAGAATGTGGAGAAGCATTTTTTTGCTTTCTCAGTAACGTGAAGGCCACCGACATCTCAGTTACTCTGTGTTTATTTTTAAATGCTAAGTTTAAGGATGCGTTCACCTACAAAATGGTGAAAAAAGTGTGACTGCAAGAAAACGAGCAAGCGACATTTCCACAGACACAGGGACAAGTCTGTTCATCGGGTAGTACAGACAGAACAGGGTGTTTTGTGCTGCTATGGGTTGTATTGCTCATTTGCCCATCTTCTATGAGGTCGCTTTCTCCAGGGGGCCAAGCCTCTGGCGAATCTCTGGGAGCATCCCCCCTCCCCATCACTCTCTCCTGCTCTCGTCCTCCTTTTCCTTGAGACTCGTCGTTCCTTTTTTCCCCTCAGTTCTAATATTCTCAGGATTTGGGCTCGTCGCATTCCTGCTCCGTGGACAGGTCTATTTCAGACATACCCAAATCCCCGCCCATGATGAAAGAAGTGTCTGAATCACTGCTGAGCGGAGGCTGGTGTTCACCTGAGGAATGGGGGGTGGGGTAGTGGTGGTGGAGGTAATTCGTTATTTGACAGATCACTGTTGGATGCAGTCACACCAATACCTCAGAAAACAGACAAGTCCTGCGAGGAAGGTTTAAGTTATTGTGTCAGTGCCATTGTCACTTAAAGGACCAGATGAGATACATCCCAGTCTGTCTTGATTAAATACTCACATGCCCATTTGTACAGTAAAAGAGAGTTGTTGGTTGCTGTAATGGTTCCTCCTGTCCACACTGGCTCTGAAGCTACTACACTGTAGGTAACAAAATTCAGTGTTATTTTGAGCAGACGTGTCTTCTAAAGTTAATCTGGAGCTAAGTAGTTCCCTGTTTGTGTTACTATCCCTTCGTTGCAGCTCAACAAGTAAATCTGGGAAAAACAGAATATTAAATGTTCTCTTCCAAAGACTCAAACTTTGGAAAATACCCATTTGACTTAAAAGTCTATTTGTACGTTTTTTCTGCCGTCGGTTGTGGCTCCTTGCTTGGAGCAGGTGGTGGTGGTGGTGGTGGTGGTGGTGATAAGGTTCACTTATCAAGAACCTCAGCCATTGTCACGTTTACAAGACAAGAGGTTAGAAATCACCCTCCGGGCAGCACTACTTCTTCATCCTCTAACGCTTAACTGAGGACGCTGTAGTGACTCACTATTGCAAAGTGGTTTTACAAGATGAGCCAGGGGCTGATTAGCATGCTAACTTCAGAGACAGGAAGGGACAGAAATAGAAACAAAACGGGAGTTAACATTGGCATTGTTTTCCACCGCTGGAGACGGCTCTTGATGAAGCTGAATTTGCAACGTCTCTTCTAGACTATTTAGTAAACAGATGTTAATGCTGATGTTGGCTATATAGCAATATCAGAAACTTACATATGGCACCTATAAGGCGTCAGCATGCTTCGGTCCAAGTGCTTTTTGGATGGTCAAACAAAAACTAGGTTAAGTCGGTGGATGTGAGAACGTAGGCACGATTTTAACCTACTTTTCAAGCTCTCTTGTTTAATTTTTAACACCAATATTTCTGTACCTTTTCTGTACAACTGAGTGCAACACCATAAATGTCTTTCAGCAAAAAAGGTCCCCAGGTGTTCACCTTTTGCCCCCCATTTGAAAATGATCATGTCTCATCTCTCTCAGTAAGTGGGTTTCCTTCCAGGTGTTAATAGGTATTTTTAATATGCACATTTAAAAAAAAAAAAGAAAGAAAGAAAGAGAAGAACATGTTTCGAAAAGCAAGAATTTTGAGAATGTGTCGAAATATTGCAAAGAAGTTTTTACGTTTCGCTGCATCAAACAGTTGGTGTTCTGATAAAAACCAAAAGCAAGAAAGTTGAAATGGAAACAGACTAAGCGAAAAAAACATGATGTACTGTACATGAGGACTGTGACGACACTGATGGGTCTAAAAATAGTCGCCGATGAAAACATCAGATCTGCATGGTGTGATGAAGACACTAATGTTCCTCCAATTAATACAAGAAACGAAAACATAGATTTTATCATGATTCCCAGCACACTGAGGTTTGACTGTTGCTTTTTTGCCCTCTTCTTTATCAGAGCCACCAACTGTTTATCATGATGAACCCAATACTGATACCCAATACTGATATTCCTAATATGGTAGGAGATAGAAATGCACATTCATTTGTGTTTTCTTTTGCATATTTTTTTTGGAAAGTCATTTTGATTGTGAGGTACCCCACCTTGGAGTGTGGCTGTTTGGTATGAACACTTTTGCTTTCAGACAGGACTGACAAGATCACGTCGCATAAACTGGAATGTGGAGTTTGTTCCCCATCTCTTTTACCGAGAAATGATCTTATCTCAGTAGTAGGACAATTACAGAGACCAATAACTCTTTCAGAGTACTTGGGCATGTGAGTATTGTATTCAGATAGATAGATAGATAGATAAACATAACTCTTTGTTCTAGCAGTTTCTGAGTGCCTTGAAGAAGATTTTTTTAAGAGAAATTGGAAAGTACAATTATGTAATTTTAAAAAAAAAGTTTGATGTTGAGTACTAATCTGAAGAAATAATAAACATTTGCCTCCAAGTGGTGCCAACATATAAAAGAGGAATCCAATTCCGCCAGGAGTTAATATTTTTTTGTCCAGTCCTTTTATATGAGGCTAGGCTAAATACCTCTCTGTACAAAGCAATACAGTTCAACAGTATTGTGAAATAAAGCCCCAAAAATGACCTTGAAGTCAAATCAACACTTCTCTGAAAAAAAAATTCAATAAAAACTGAACATTAGACTGAAATATATAATTTAATCCATCATGACTTCCTGTTCTTTTCCTCCCGCATCACCCAAGAGGATCCGAATCGGGGAACACTGACCAGGTGGCTGCTGACCTGGTTTATGCCTCAGAATAAATCGCCCAACCCTGGGCCGAAAAACTGTCAGAAAGCAGTAAATAACAGCACCGGTCCCCTGTTACAGAACTGATTCCAAACAGCTGATATATGTGTTTGAATATGTGTGAATTAACATTGAACTTTCCAACTTCCCAGCTTAAGTTTTCCGATCCTTTATTTAAGTAAGACTACCAATACCACAGTGTTAAAATTAAAACATTAATCGGGGAAAAAAGTATAAAAAAAAAACAAAAACAAGTTTTGTATATACACATTTGTATTGTAGCCTCTGTGCTTTTTTCTAGTAATGTACAAGTACTGTTAATTTGCACATAAGTACAGTGCTTGTGTAAATGTGCTGCCAGAAAGCGCTGTCAGTGTGAAATCTGTACTTACTGCTGGCAATGATGTGGCTCTCCCCTGCCTGAAGTGCCGTCTCTGCATCAGGATTGAACTGCTGCAGGTCTATTGCTCTGCCGGCTGGATCCAGCACCACCGAGCTCTCGTTAACTGTGATTTCACTCGCCCCACTGATGGGGTTGGTGGCTGGACCCCCGACGGACATCTCATAGTCTGGAGGAATCTCATCTGAGCAGTCTGCGTTGAGCTGGAACATGCCAAAGATGTCTTTAGAGTTGCTCTCGTGTATTATATGTTGCTTCACCACTTTCATGTTTTACACTTTAGAGTTGGATTAGCTTTAATACGAGAACTGAGAAAAGTTCATTATATAATCATCTCTTTAAAATGTGAGTGTATGAGTAGGCTAAAATAACACATATAAGTTGAAAGGAACTTACTGGGACTCCTAAGGCTTTGAGGATGTTCATTTTACACATGGGACACGTCCGGTGGTCTTGTAGCCATGGGTCTACACAGTGTTTATGGAAGACGTGCCTGACAAAACAAAATGCCAGGGCACAAATGACCAATTTCAACCACAAGTAACTGCAACAATGTGGTGCACAGTAAAAGGTGAATTATACAGGATACAGAGAGACCAGCAGTTATGGTGCATGTGATCAAACAAACCTTACCTGCATGGTAATATCCTGACAACATCATTAGGCTTATAGCCTTCAATGCAAACGGCACAGTTGTCAAAGTCTGATTCAGTCTCCTAAAACACAGAAATGGAAAGTGATGTAAAATGACAGACCAATGGATTCTCAGATATATCAATAGAGCAACTAAAATTAATACCTTATAGTTAAAAAAATTTCCTCCACGTTGATAAACACATTTGTTTAAATTCATGTACACTTTGTAAGTCGTTGTATAGCTGGACATGCTTTTATGTGAAATGTGTTTTTTTGCAGTGTGGGTAATATCATTTACCTTGTCTCCTTTCTTAATGGTGCGTACTTGAAGCTTGCTGATGGCTTTTTTGGCAGCATCTCCTAGACGTCTCTGCAAGATATAAAAAGAAAAGAACAAACTGTATTACTGACAAGATCAGTGGGTTTTTAGTGGTAAGAATGAAATCCAGTGGGTGACTCAACAGTATGTCTGTTATTATACAATAAATTATGCTCATTGCAATGTGCGTCATTTGAAAATGATCAAAAGTTTTAAAATCTTCGACTTTGTTCAATGAAATTTCTCTAGATCAAGCATTGTGTGTTATGTTGCAATCAGAAGTGAATGTTTCATCCTATGTAAAAAAATCAACTGAACAAAAAGCTGATATTGTTTACTGTGTCAAGCAAACAGACCAGAATATAAAACGCCACCACTGACCCACTGTTACAAAAAGCAGTGAATCACAATAATAAGAAATCAACATAAAACAGATGCTTCGATAATAAAACCAAAATGTGTCTACGAATGTTTTTCGGAGCTACTGATTTATTGGAAACCAACAAACTGAAAATTTAAGGCAGCCCATGAGGCCAAAAATTTCCAAAAGAAACCGCATTAAACTGGATAAATGTCGGAATACATGGGATATTTGTGCTTGTGGAACATGTTTCAGGAGCATTTGCAAGACTGTGACATGGATGTGATCATTCCACCGTATTTTCCATTTCTTTGCCATAAAACTAAATGAGGGAAGAAGGCGACAGATTCACAGAACTGACAAGCAATGACGTCCATGATAGAGTTTTTTAGATATCACACATACCATCATGTCTTGACTGTTCCAAGTCTGTTTGCCTTTTAGTTGTTGTGCCACGGAAATACAAAGCAGATTTGTTCAATATGGCTAAATTCTTTGTACATAACATAAATAACATAAATCATCATAATTCAAAATGAAAAAGCAAACAATGGTTGCCATGGCACTGGCTCCTATCATAACAGGCACGGCGGCGTATGGTTGCCCCAGACGTCACAAGAACGTCAGAGGCGGCCATTCATAATAAAGACATGGCAAACGCAAGTATTTGCCCTGTGGGCCAGAAAGCTGAGCTGGTTGATGGTTCACTGCTTCGCCACGTCTCTGTTCGTCCAGCTGTCAGGCTAATCCCGGCATCTCCTTACAGCCTTGCAGGGCCCACACCAGATGGTAAAATGCACGGACCAATGTGAGGAGGGAGACAATGGCACCACTGCACTGTCTGTGTCCCTTTGAGACAGATATACATCATCTCATAGACTTACACTTCAACTTGACAAAGAGAAAACAGTCGTACCTGGTTGCGGTCTCGTGCATTTGCATAGCGGAACCTCTGGATGTAGTAGAAGACGAGCCAAGCGAGGGAGATGATCATGAGCACGATGAAGGAGATGGAGACAAACACTACCGAAGTTCTGCTCACGTACTTCTGCAGGTTGCGGGTTCCAATAGTGATGTGCAATGTGACCAGGATGTGCTGCTCTAGCAAGGCTACAATCTCACGCCCTCGGGGCTCTGGGATCATGATGGCCACAACATCTCCTGTACCTGCAAACACACACACAAGAAGCACATGTTTAGACATTTAGGAGGGAACTCAGGGCTGCTGCTGCATTGGCACGGTATTGTGTCTTGGTTTACAGGATTGTTTTTATGACCTGAAGAGGAATTTGAATTTGAAACAGTTATTCTAAAGGCTTATTTCAATACTAAACATCTTTCAATTTAATGTTGATGAATAAATTAATATAGATTTTTTTTTGTCTTTCCCTGGCTTATATCCTGACAATGTGCAGAGGGCTTTGAAACAGCATTTAATGAGATTTAATTTGCAGAAAATATAACTAAACTCTCGAGTGAGTAAAATGGGAAAAAAAGACTTAATCCAAATTTGTGATACATTTCTATCTATCTGTAACCATTTTTCATCAACAGAAAATGAATAGGCAGCTATTTTGATAAATAAATGAGTCAGTTTTATACATAAATGCTAAACATTTGTGAGTTTCAGTTTGAAACAGCTTCGGAATATGTAGATTCTTAGAGGTTTTACTTTTAGGAATCTGCTCTACGGAGTAAGTGGCATCTTAGGGTCAAAACCCTAAACCCTAGTATATAAATATCTGCACTTGATGCACAGCAGGTCTGAAAACTCTGGCGCTAGTTCAGACTCGGGTGAATAGTTGTGAGGAAACTCGGGCAGGTTTCCAGGAACTTTTAAACAGGAAGGAACAAATAAAGCCTCAATCTCAGTGTCCGTGTCAGAGGTTACCTTCCAGCAGCCATCCGCTGCCTTGCTTGGTGTGCTCGATAAAAGAATTTTATACTACAGAATCACTAGGTGTCTCTCAACTCTTGCAACTGAAGGATGTCCAGGAGGAACACCACATTTCATAGTATATGGCTGCATAACAGAAAAAATTCCCATCAGGGGGTCCTGGCATTAGAATAATCCGAGACAGTGCTTGTTTTTACCCACTCAGCCACTGCCACCCAGTTCAGCTGATTGTCCTGAAGTGAGAGATAAGCTTTGCCTTCTGCCTCTGGGGCCAAGGGACACCGAGCTCTTGATAAAAACACTACAGCAACTACTACATGTTTAACTTTTAGAAGGAGTTAAAAAAAAAAATAAAATCCTTCAACACTGTGATGCAATGATCAGTACCATAAAATATGCTTACCACTGAGCTTAAGACAGGATGGATGGCTTGGTGTTAAGATGAAATAAAACGAGGTAAATCTAACTGATCCAATACAGCAACATTAAGGACAGACTGAATGATTTAGACATTTTTATCATTATATCATCATAGGATTTATGGTTTGAAATTTTATTTGTAATTTTGTACTTTTGTAATTTGGATTTTTTTTTGTTATCTGTCTTATGCTGTTTGTCTCCAAGTGATTGTTACTGCTGCCTGTGTCTTGCCTAGGACACAATAGATAAAGATGTTTTTGATGCAAATGACGCTTTCCTGGTTCAATAAATGTTAAATAAATATAACGGCTCATTAACATAGCGTGAGTGAGTGAGTGATGGCATCTTGCATAACCACACGGTTAGAGCTGTTTGGGATGATGGAGATTTCCGCACTGTTTTGTCTGTTTTTTTTTCCACACTTTGATCATAATGTGATGACAGGTGTGGGGCTGCTTTGTCATGTGTGTTGAACTCTATTGGAGGAAAAAACTGTTCTTTCAAAAGAAATTCTTTTTGCTGAAGGTGGTGGGGGACACTGTCTAACACATCAATGCAAAATCTGTTTAACTACTGAAATGAAGCCTTAAATCCCCTAGAATCCCACTATAAAGCTTCTAAAAGGACTAACAGGACCTAGTTAAGAACCACTAACACCTCTAAACTCCCCTTGACCCCATGTGTTGGAGCTTGTACTCCTATGGGACCTCTAGATCCTTCTCACTGATAACTACAACCTCTTAGAGGACCTCCATAACCTCCTAAACAACCACAAGAAGCTTCTTAATGACTACTAAGACCTCCCAAAACATCCTAAAACCATCTGTAGAACCTCTTCATTGACCATTTAAACCTTCTAAACAACCCCAGCAACAACCTAAAGGGCCTCTAGACCCTTCCCATTGAAAACTAAAGCATCCTAAACAACCCTGAGAACCTGATCAATCAACACTAGAACCTTGGTAAAGATCCATAAAACCCTCTTTAGATCCTGTAAAAAATGTACTGATATGGTGAATAAAATGAAAGTTAAAACCCAACAGAAAGTGTGTTAGTAGGTCTCCAGCCAGGTTTTTCCATTAATTTGTCATCTGTCTGTAATTAAATCGCATCCACACAGTTTTGAAGAAGCAGATCAGCAGATCATTTTGAATTTTAAACACTTAAAAAATAAACTTAAGGATGTTTGTTCACAAGACTTGGATTGTTGCTTATCTAGTCAGGACTATTTAAAGTTACTGAGAAATTCTTAAGGTTTAAAGCCAAAGTTTCAGGGACTTTCAACTCTCAAATACAGGCAGTGGTATCGGCTTCTAAAATCCAGTATCAGTCGGTTTCTACTTTTAACGTTGATTTAAAGTTCCCCGTGATTAGGAATTGATACAGCGGACATAATGTCTAAACATGTCAATAGTTTATAGATGCAATAAGGCTCTACTCATTCATCTGTGCAGGCAGTTGTTGATGATTCCCAGAATTGCATCAACAGCAAGAGCACAGTTACATCATATTCCCTCTGTTGTTGGCTCCCTGTGGGGCTTTCTTCCCTCTATCAACCACCATAAACAGTGGCTTTATTCAAACTGCCATCACCAACAGCAGCTCCTGTGCAGCCTGCCAGATACACAACTCGGTGACAAATCCTTATGCACGGCTAAGAGTTATTTTAACATCATACACTGTTTTGATTCTGTCTCAGGACACTAACTCTAACGGAAAATATGGTGTTTTCCAGAGGAGTTAATGGCTTTGAATCAAATGGATATGGTACATTTTTTTAGAGTGTAGTTGCAATGCATTGTTGCTGTCAGGCTCATAAATCCCTTTATGTAACAGATCTGTTGTAAAAACTGCACAGCTGCTATGTTTTATATGACCAAGGTCTAGCAGTCAGACCAAAATGATCTCATTTAAACACTAGGAAACTGACTAAAAATTAAAAAAAATATCAAGATTTTAACTCTTGAGAAATAGAATCTAGGAGTGAGAATGCTATTTTATTTAAAATACATGAATATAGCGAACTTCAATAAGAGGTAACAATGCACTGTTGGTAAGACATTGGTAAAAAGCTTGTGTTTGGACAGCAAACAGATGGTAATACACTGCTACGTCCATTTAGACCCTGTCACATGTCTTCAATCAAGTTTTTAGTCTTTCTCACAGACAAAAAAAAATTAAATACGGTAACTATTTAGTTGGAGGAAAGTTTCACAATTTTTAAAATGTGGATACAGAAATATATAAATGTCTTCCCCAGCAAGTGAAACAAGTTAACTGTGGAGACTGCACATGCACGGAAGCCATGAAGACCTCTTTTTTCATGTTTGTAACCTCAGATACTGAAAATGTTGATTTACGGTGTTATTAAGTATGACCATATGGTGTGGAGGGAAAAATACTATGATGTAACAACTGCCTTTGTGAACATGATGAAACCAAAACCACCGCACGTCAAGAGGCAAACTAGTCCAAGAATGAGAAAGTGCCTGTGTAAGACCAGCTTCGGCTTCTTGGCCAACAGTGTTGAGGAAGGACATAACGAGGCTCGTAAGATTTCCCTAAGCTTTGACTCTTATCTCCTTCTGTTCAGTGTGACGCAGCCAGAGCAGACAAAAATAGCTGCTTCTAAAACAGGACGGCAATGTCTGAGACTGAGGCTGATCCTGTGAAGAGATCCATGTCGTCAGGCCCGAATGTGGACGCGAGGGGGAATAAAATACTGAAAGGGGTAATTTGGTAGACAACAAGCCTGTTCGGTTTCAAATGTCAGTTTCATTTGGATAACACCGTGGCAGATTACCACGGAATTAACTCGTAACCACTCTATTAAGAACTGAACATGACAGTTACACAAATCGGGCTATGCTGTGGTTTAATCATGCAAGTATTAAGGGTTAAGATTATTTGATTAAAGGAATAGTTTGACATTTTGGGGGCTTAGACTAGAAGACTGATGCCACTCTTATGTCTGTAAGTAAATAGAAGGCTGGAGACAGCGGCGGGTTTTCTTTAGCTTAGCATAGAGAATGGAAACAGGGGGAAACGACCAGCCTGGCTCTGTCCAACAGCACCTCTACAGCTCATTAACTGATGTGTTATAACCTGTTTATTCAGTCCACACAAAAACTGAAGTGGGGGTTATGTGCTGTGCAGCCAACCAGTGGAGACATTCAAAAGTTACTGCTCTATGGCCAATGACATAACCCCCCCCCCCAACACACACACACAAAAAACACCTTAAAAGTATTACTTTTATACTTTGGTTTTGATTTTTTTTTTTTTTAACCTTTTGATAAAGCCCGGCTACCGGTTTCCCCCCATTTCCAGTCTTTATGTTAAGATAAGCTAACTGCTGTACTGATATGAGAGTGGGATCTATCTCATTATGTAAATGCAAGAAAACAAATAACGCCTTTCCCAAAATGTTGAACAATACCTTTAATTCATACATTTTTACATTTATTCCTTATATTCTGGGAGATTGAATCTGATTCTGTATTTTAGTTTCACAAGACCAACGGGGTGATTTGGGATAAACACACCTTCAGAATCGATCAACCCGAATTATCCGAGCTGGCTTCATGGAGAAACGAGTTTGACGACGCTCAGCCATAGGATGGAAGGACTAAATTTAGCCAGACCATGAGAGGTTACTGGCTCTGACAACTGTGGATTTTACAGCCCAGCTGTGTTGGTTCTGGACAGGGAAGTGGTGTGCTCTTTCTTTGGCTGCCTCACATTTAATCTAATCATTAAGACCCAGTCATTTGTCGCTACACTCTCTTTTGCTTCCTCCTCTTTTCTAGCTTTTCCATCGCACCTCTCCTGTCTGCCTTTTTTTTGTCTCTTTAAGTGTCTCAGTTTATATTTATGTCACAGCTCCAAGCAGGTCTTTAAAATAGCCTGGTGCTGTTTTTCTTTTGCTGTAGATAATCCAGGGATCTGCACTGGAGCCTTTATTTGCTGCTAAAGAACAGAGGAATAGAGGAGGATTATTGGTCAAATACCGCAGAGTCCCTCAACATACATGCTGGCAAAAAATAGCAGTACATTGATAGAAAAATATTAGATTTTACATAACAGACCTTCAGAGAATTCTTAAGACCTATTAACAGAAAACTGCACTAACTAAACTTGCATTAACTGATGATGATTAATGTTATCCACAAAGGGAAGTGCAAGAGGCATTGAAAATAATACCAACATAGAATATTATCATTATGTAGTTGTTGCGCCAACAACTTTAGTAAACAGCTGCCTATTGACAAACTCAGCAGACGTGGAGCCACATTGGCATTCAGTTGCAGTCGTGCTTTGGAAAACCTGATGAATGCGAATCCAATATTCACTCTGCTTTTTGATCTCTTTTCATCTCCACCAGCTCCTGAGAAATATCTCTCTTTGGCTGCTGAATGCTACACTGTGTTCACCAGCTAATTGCTAGCTTTGTCAGTCAGCTGTCAGTGCTCGGCAGGTAGTGAGCAGGGGTTTCAAAAACGTGTTTGCTATGCACAAGAATGATGTAAGTGGTGAGTGGAATTTCTGGCTGCAAATCAAAAACAATGAGCTGGGAGCTACAACAGAGTCTGGTGATGGTAAGTAAGTTTGTCACGATTGCAATCTCCACTCACATTGCACAATCACTTGATGAATTGTTGATATAAAAATATTTAAAAAGTGCAGCTTCAAGAAGCCAGAACTGTAACGCTGGAGCTTGTCCATGTGTTGCTACCAGGAAACATGGCCTCCAGCACATCAGGGCCTGTTTCCGACTTCAGTCCTAGAGACCTTTTAACAGATAATTATTTACATTCATCTTTCCAAGTATACCACATGAGAGATGATAGAATACTTTGAAAATGGGAGGTTAAAGTTTGATCTAAAGTGTTAGACAAGTTAATGAATTCGAGTGAAAGCTTTAGCTTACTTTGACAAGTGCCTGTGTTACTTGTACAAAAGGACGTTTTGGTTAAAAACAACTCGCAGTTACTCGACTCTTATGTCATCAGGGGTTATGTGTAATGTTTGAACATCTGTTTTTGTGCAGATCCTTTTCTCAAACAGACTACGTTTATCTTGCTGTTGTCTGGCACAAGCGTGTTGGTCACGTCAGCCACACCTTTATGAAAACTAGCAACAGACAAAGAGCTCATTCACATCAGTGTCCAGTGGGAAGCAATGCGCTGCTAAATGTCAGCTTTTATTCTCAAAAATAACACATCTAATCACTTTTTAAAAAGTGTGCTTGAGATGGAAAACACGGCTGAAAAATCACCGGTCGAACCCTGAAACTAAGAAAAAATAATTTAACTGCGTATCAGGCTTGAAAAAGAAAGTTTTATTCCAACTCCACGGGAGCTGCAAAGCTACAACTAGATGAAATGAAAGTACTACATCTATACAAGAGACATCAGAGACAATAAAGTATTAAATGATAAATTGGCTGCAACTATCTAATACTTTTCGACTCTAACTTTTGCCTCTAATTCACTCATTCACACACGTACACGCGTACGCACACATGTGCACGTGCATGCACACACACATACACAAACCCGCACACACAGGGTGGTGGAGCTGCCATGTAAAGCTCTGGCAATGTTGAAAAGGCAGACGACTTTAACCAGCAGGACAGACATTCAAGCCCCTATGTCAGTGAGTACCTGTGCTGACGAAAAGAATTTGAACAAAACAACTGATAAACTATGATCTCATCTAACTAATAGAAGAAGATCAATAAGTCAACTCATCATTCATACACAAACCTCCAACCTCTTGCAGCAGAGTCACATGCTACATCCCTCCACCTCAACAGCCCCTGCGATTCATTTGAAAGGGAATCTCCCCTGTGACATGTGCAGGCTCTGTGAACAGTCTATTTACGAGCCTTGTGGTTAAACTAAAGCCCCTCCGTCGTTGTCTATGATCGATTTTGAATAAGACTTCTTGATGTAGAACATCAAATCTTGACCGGGGTTTTATAGACTGTAGTTGTCACGATCAGGTAGCAAGCGAAGCACTCTGCTTGATGCTATTTAAACAGCTGAGTGTTTGCCAAATTATCCATGCATCAGCTTGCACTGCTTCCAGCAAACAAGGACAGGAAATGGGACCCTCGGAGGAACTTGAAGTTGGGTGTGTTGTTTATACAATGACTGTTTACTCATTTTAGTTCTTAAAAATGATTTTTTTTTCTTCTTCTTCTTCAGCTTTGTCTTGAAGAGTCATTTTCCTGTGAGTCCCGAGCCTGTGCTTATCTGCAAAACTTTAAATTGTATGTTTACATGTTGATTATAGTGGTTCCTTTATACATTCACAAATTGATATCCATAAAGAAAACTCATGCAGTTGTAAAGGGGAGATGTTTCACTCAGACTATGCTTAATAGCTGGGTGAAGTTTAACAGTAGTTACACGTTTGCAATCTGGGCTTCTTGGCAAAAAATCGTGACAATCGTTATGATTAAAGACAGCATCTCTATCAGTTACGCTGTCTAATCATTTAAGTATCATTGCTCTTCTTCTTCAATGACTGTGAACACTTCAAAACAAATTTACTGATTATATATAAATCAGGACAACTACTAACAGAAAAGTGTTTCTGACAAATGCATTTGCCAGGTCACAGAATAAAAGGTAAATCCCACCAGTGGGCACCAGACACATGGTGAGACTGCAATTAAAACGAAAAACATTTTGTGCGGATGACTGTTGAATGTGCACGGATGTGCATGTACCAAAAGCTGGCAGTGAATGCGGCGTGGGCAGCTTTGTAATCTTTTTTTTTTCTTTTTGGATCAGAGAGATCCTGATTTAAACCAAGCTTCCGCCAAGTCATACAGTATTTTATGTGGACAAAATTCTCCAAGGGGCTGCTTGCGTTTAGATGGCATTTAAACATCCGTTTATACTGTCTCTCCCAGATTAAGGCATCCAGAATAAAACTGTTTTGATATGTGTGTGCTCGAACTTGAGTATCATACTGACAAATAAATAAATAAATAAATAAATAGTTGAATAAATAAATAAACAAACAAACAAACAAACTTCCACCTAGTGGTATATTATTACAAATACTAAAGGTTTCACTTACAGTCATTCCTCAACAACGATCTGCTACCAATCCCACAGTCTCTTAGCAAATTCAACACATCTCCCCAGGGGATATCAGTCAGTCTTCCTGGGGATTCAGCCATTGCTCTACCAAGCCACGAACTGATTGTTTGGCTGATTACACAGATGCCAAGGAAAACCGATGCTCTCTGGCAGAGGTTCACAGAACTTATCAAGTTACTGATTAATGATATTTGTACTCTCATGCCTCTGACATATGATTTGGCACCTGTGGTGGGATGACTGCTTTGCTGGCAGGGATAAAAAAACAGCCTATTAACTATTTTAAGAGACATGTCAGGACAGGGAATAAAAATAGAAAGAAAAAAAACACAAAACAAAACACAAACTTATGTCGGAGGCTGACAGGATGTCACTCACCCGGATGGGGCATTGTTATGGTGTCGTTGGCACCGACGGAGCCCACGTTGTATATGACAACCGCAGAGGCGTTGAGGTTCGCAACGTTACGGATCTTCTCCCTGTACGTGCAATTCCCCGCAGCCACCAACGCCACCCAGGCGGTGCTGCGGGAGACCGGGGGGAACCTGACGCGGGGGTCGCACGCCTGTCTGTCCTGCGGGAGGGACGGGACCAGGACCAGACCCCGGGCTTCCTTCTTGGGCGAGTGCTCGCCGTAGCGACCGCACTCGCTTTTCTCCGTCTTGACCTCCGAGGTGACGGGGTCCAGGTAGGTGATGTTGACGAACGCCGTGTACCACTCCTCCTTCTCCGCCACGGTGAAGTCCAGGCACAGCAGGTGCACGAAGCAAAACGACAGCAGCCAGGTGGAGAGAGCCAGACTGCGGCAGGCGCGGATGAGGGACGGGGCCATGGTGCGGCTGGTGCTGGCTGCGGATGGATGGGGAGCTCCGGAGAAGGGAGAGGGGGGTGAGGAGGAGGAGGAGGAGGAGTGCGTGTGTGTGTGTGTGGGGGGGGGGGTCCTCCCCACAGGAAAAGCGCGCAGAAGGAGCTGCACCTTACGAGCGCATCTATCTTGCAGAAAAGCCGGGGGCCTCGCAGACGAGGCGCCCGAGGCTGCGCGCAGGGGCCCGCCACACACCGCGGCTCGCAGGAAAGAGACGCCCGGCTGTTGTTGTTCGCCGTCAGCTGTTTCCCGTCGCTCGCCCGGGATTGGCTCCCAGCTCATCACCATGTGACCTGGGCGTGGACGAGGTGCCTCCGACTGCCCCGTGGCACACGGAGACTCTAAGACATAAATCATGTATAAACCGCTGGTACAGAGATACGGTCCCTGGAATCATGAATTATGGCATATGACAGATGTCCAAAATTGGCTGCTGTTTTTTTTTTTGAGCTGCAAAAGCAGAGAAGAACTAGATAGATGCTATTTTTATCATATATATATATATATATATATATATATATATATATATATATATTATCTGATGTAGCCTGGAGTTTTCCATCTGAGTCATTGACTTTTACAATGTTTAAATACAATTATTGGTACATTTAAAAAACAAAAGCTACTATATTATGAATTACATAAATGAATTAACCTTTAAATCAGTAAACTTTGATAAACATGAGCGGAAATAAATAACAAAAATAACAGAATATCACTAAAATTTCCCATTAATCGGCGTTTTCAATTCCATCTTTACATTTAGAATGGATAATTTAATTCGGATTAGCAAAATTATTTTTTTTCATCCGTTTGTGAGTCTACATTTTTTATTCCATGTCACAGTTCGTTCTTTTGCACCACTTTTGACTAACTGTCCAGTAACGACCATGCAGGTTCATTAGGTTATAATAAGCTGTTGAAAGTTTTTTCAGCCTGTGTAGGTTTATTTTTGATTGTCATGTCCCTTGATGTGTGCACAGTGGTACTACACTAATTGTTTGGAGACGTGTCCTTATTCAGTCGAGTCAGACACAAACTTCCCCACAAACAGACATGGAAAAATCGATCTGCACTTAAATGGTGAAATTAAATCCATTGTCCAGCTCTTAAAAACAGTCATAGACTAAAACAGAAACGATTCTCGGGTGTCTCTTTACAGTGCACAGCGTACTTAGGCTTATTAAGTTTCCCCGTTGACTTATGGTGAAAAAATAACTATTCTATTCATCAGAAATGACCAATTATTTACAAAAAAGAGTAACTGTCTTTGAATTGACAGTTTGTGAGCCCACATCGAAGTAATGTGTTTGAATGCCTCACAGGTTTTTTTTTTCTCTGTGTCTTGCAATTGTATTGTTGACTTTTTCACATTTATGACCTACGTAACTACCGACATAGTAGTTACGTAGTAAAATGTATATTTATTTCTGGACCCTTAACGATTTATGAACCATGCAAATCACAGCATAAGCGCAGAAATCTAGTTGAGAGCAGCTTCGCATATAGAGAACACGGAATTCAAGCGTAGGTACGAATGTTTCGCCGGCGTGTTTCAACCCGTTCATATTTTGGGATCGGACCCAGCCGCTGCCGCAGTGCTGATCGCTTCGGTAAAAAAAAGAAGAATTTCCTATCTAGTATTTGGTTAAAAAAATTGTTATGACACTTGTCTGTACCATTGAAGTAGCTCCTAGACAGTCTAAATATTAACTACCAACGGCTCTGAATAAAACCGGTTTCATTTACTGACCATGTGACTCAGATGGATTAGTTACTGTCGGCACATCTCAACCGAACGGAAACGTTATAAACTTTTCTTTACACGCGAAGGCGTCGTAACGCACCGCGCAGGTTAGCGACCCGCTACAGGCTCGATATTCACCCGCTGACAGAAGCCGGACACAAATAAAAGAAAACAAAAAGGGGGGGGGGGGACAAACGAACTCGAGAGTAACTTGGAGTCATCCTCGGTTAGCCGAGTCGTCCGCGGATTAGCTTGCTGCGTTCTGTGTCTGCAGGAAGCCCCCGAGGTAAGAACCCCGCTGTCGGCTCCGTTGAACCGGAGAGATGCCCAAGAAGAAAACCGGTGCGCGGAAAAAGGCCGAGAGCCGCAAAGAGCGAGAGAAACAGATCCGAGCCAACCGGGAACACGTCGATGTGGCCAAACATCCCTGCAACTCCAACATGGTCAGTGCATAATGCGTAATGGTGGATGCGTGGGTTTGGCAGATCTGAATTACTGCTGTGGTTTGGTTCTCACCGTTTCTACTTTAATGTGATCTGTTTTTTTTTTTTTTTTTTTTTTTACAGGAGTGCGACAAATGCCAGAGGTAAGTGGCAGTAACTGTGTTGCTTCATCAAACACCTGTTCAGGTACAAGATCAAGTAGACTATCACTGCTCAACGAATTAACACAACCCCCCCCCTCCCCTTTGCACTGCCACTTGGTAGAAAACAGAAGAATAGAGCTTTCTGCTACTTCTGTAACTCAGTGCAGAAGCTTCCTGTCTGCGCCCAGTGTGGTGAGTAACTGTGTTGTGTTATTAGATACTACTATGTTTTACCATCATTGTTAATTCTTTGAGCAAGCCAACAATGTGTAATAATCAGTCTCTGATCATTCTGATGCCTCTGGCACCCAGCCCCAAAGCCCATACTTTCCTACTGAAGAGATATACCTTCTCAAACAGGTTACAAATCTATTGATTAATACATTTTAATATTTTTTTAAGGGACTCAGTAATTGTTTTACCGGCTGGACACTAGTTTTTAGCATATTAAGTAGGGGATTTGGATCTCTAATAGGTATTTATTTACAGACGAATTATGGCAATGCCTGTGTTCATCATTATGAGGAAACATCAGTGCAGAAGTGTGACACTCTGGTGTGCTGTTAATAGTTTTTAACAGAAATGGAGGTCCATGGCGCAGAAAAATGATATGTCTTTGGCTACACATACAAAGCTTAACGTAGTAGGATTCGTTTCTTCTTGGCTTCGGTCTTTTCATGTGATGTGTTTAGCGTAAAACAAAGTTTGCTGTATCAACTTTTTAAAGAAGAATGTCAAATTTGGTGGAGCAGAGGTTGAGATATTGTCGCTTTTAGTAAATTTGAAGCCTCAAGCTGAGAAAATCCTGATGGCATCATCACAGGACTATTTTCCCAATCTTAAAGCTCCTACAGAGCCACAAAACACATCATACAACAGTTTTAACAAGATATTTAGTATTAACTATGAAAAATAAGCTGATCCCCATGTGTTAAAATCAGTGGAGTGCACCCTTAAAGCTGCTATGTGTAGATGTTGAATATATTCTACTTTAGCGCCCCCCAAATGGTGGCACCAAAAAGACATTAAATTAAATTAAATTAAATCAAATTAAATTGAATTAAATTAAATAATGAAATACAAATGTTTATGTTGTTAGGCAAAACCAAGTGCATGAAGTCATCAGACTGTGTCATCAAACATCCTGGGATCCACAGCACTGGGATGGCCATGGTGGTAAGTTTGCAACGCTTCTGAACTGATGTACTCACTCAGTGCCTCTTTGTGTGGTGACTCATGTGCACTTCTCAGTCCTGTTGGGGGAAATCTGGTTACTGTAGCAATGTAAGACTAGGGATTTATTGTATTTACGCCTAGTGTTTGCAGGTGTGCTTTTATTCATTATGTCTGTTTTTTCAGGGTATGTCCACCCATAATTGCTCTATGTCATTCTCACACTTGTGCACTTTGTGCAGGTGCTGCAGTGTGTCAGCACTCAATCTTAAAGGCTATATAAATGAGGATCAGTGATAAGCAAATAAAACATTATCCAAGTGGTATCTGATAATGCTAAAGATCATGCACCAGAGCAGTGATATATGACAATTTCAGGATGTAAGTGATGAATGACAGACCACCACCCAGTGATCAGTGTGTACGTCATACTTCTCCATTTTGCACTCATAATTCAGCATGTGCTTTTTGCACTGTTTTAATTTACCTGCAAACCAACATGTCTTCTCTTGTTTGAGGTCAGTTTATTCATGTTTACATAGAGGCCTCTGCAAAAATCATTTCAATTCCACCAATTTTTCTCCCTTATAATTCTCTTCTTGACCTTAAGGGGGCAGTATGTGACTTCTGTGAGGCTTGGGTATGCCACGGTAGGAAATGCCTCAGCACTCACGCCTGTGCATGTCCCCTGACTGATGCAGACTGCATTGAGTGTGAGCGCAGTGTCTGGGATCATGGTAAGACACCCCCCCCCCCCGTTTGATTAAAATTCACCCGGTAACATCAGTGCATCAGAGTCACACTAAAAAAAAACACCACGGGCTGTATTCATTCATTTTTTGATTAGGGGGGAGAATTTTCCGCTGCTCCTTCTGTCAAAACTTCTTGTGTGAGGATGATCAGTTTGAGCACCAGGCAAGCTGCCAAGTTCTTCAGGCAGAAACATTCAAATGTAAGTTCTAGAGGTTTTTCTTTCATATTGTCATTCATCAGCCTTTTGTGGTTAATGGGGGAAGTAAAGTGAAGGTATTCAAGAGAATAATGTGTATGTGTGCAGGGGAGAGAACACAATTGTTTACAGTTTGTTTTGCGTTGTCTTACATTCCATTTTAGGTGTTTCCTGTAATAGACTGGGACAGCACTCCTGCCTGCGCTGTAAGGTGAGCGGAACATACACTCAGTTGTCAATTTATTAGGTACACCTAGCTAGAACTCATGTAGTCCCTTACAGCAGTCCTGCAGTAACTCCTATCTTCATGAAAGTTATGTTCAGTTTTTAGACAGGTGTTGATTCAGCTTCATGATGTCTTTTGTTGCTGTTGAAATGCATTATGTGATACAAACAGGTGTTGATGTTATTTGCCCTACACTCATTCATATAAAGGGGTGGAAAAAAAATAACAGAAACCCCTTTCCGTATAATGCAATACCGTTCAACTGCATCACAAACTGCAGCCTCCAAAATGAATCAGTGCCTTTCTGAAACAGTTCCAACACAAGCTGAATATTATAACCTTCATGAAGGAAGGATTTTATTTTAGAAACATTGTATTAGACTACATTACTTTTACCTGGATGTACCTAATAAACTGCCAAATGAGTGCAAAAACTTGCTTCAGAAAACACAATGTCAAACTTTGTTGTCTACATGTCTATCTGCACTTGAGCTAATAGGATATATTCTCCCAATACAGTTTTTAGTTCTTTTTTTTGGGTACAATCACTCCTCTTTACACTGGCCGCAAAGAGATCCCCTCCTAACAAGACCACACTGTAAGAGATGGAGGACAAATGCTTAAACGCTTATGCTGTTATTTAAACTCCAGCTGGGCTTTCCATTGTCCTTTTTTTTTTAAAAAAAAAATTGGTTTCCATTTAGCCATCCAACATAAATGTTGCAATTATTTAGGCAGCTATAACCCAGGGAAAACAAACAAAGCTTTAAGAAGTGTTTTTATATCGTTGCTCTGTTCTTTGCCTCGCTACAGTTTTACTGTGGAGGTCTACAGAGAGTTCCTGCAATTTCATTGTCTGGTTTTCGTCCTGATTTGTAGTGTGTGTAGTGGGACATCATATATCCAGGTGTTTGCCTTTGTAAACTTTGTCCAGTCAATTCAGTTTGCCACTGGTAGACTCCAGTCAAGTTCTAGACACATTACATGGAAAATTAAAGCAAACAGGATGCACCTCACCACAATATGGAGTCCTACAGCAAAGGTTCTGAATACTTTGTTAAATAAGATATCAGTTTTTATGTTTTAATAATTTGGAAATAAAACTTTCTTCACCATGGGTTATTGTAAATGTAGTGTTGTGTAAATTAATGGTCAAAATTGCAAATATATCCATTTTGATAATTAAACCCACAAGATGAAGTGCACAAAACATGAAGAGGTCTGAATACTTCCTGAGGCCACTGTATGTGCTGTTTAACATTTCCATGTGATGGATTTAATGTTAATTCAACTCTGTCCTCTCAGGCCTGTTACTGTGATGACCATGCCAAGAGTAAGGTCTTCAAACAGGAGAAAGGCAAAGCTCCACCGTGTCCCAAGTGTGGCCATGAGACACAGGAGACCAAAGACCTCAGCATGTCCAGTGAGTCTCACACAACCCTTGAAGAGTTACAATAACAATGCAATTGAGTTGCAGTAGAACTGCCAAACAAATGTTTTCAAAATGAAACAGAAAGTGTAAGGAATGTGTTCGAGAAAATTAATTTTTCTTGTAAAAAAAAAACCAAAACAACAAAAAGTCCTAAAAAATTTCCTCAAACAGTTTTTTATCTCTTCTTATACAATATATGCCAAACACGTCTTACTTAATGGCTTTAGCAACTGTTCTTCCTCATTTCACTTTCTATTCAACTTTTACTTGGAGTTTATTGTAATGTTCACACACATTTTTCTTATTATGAACAAATAGAGGGGCATTTACCCAAAGGGCTCTTCTGCTGTGTTTTATTGCTGCTTGTATCATTTCTACGGTTAATACATTTCAGTGTAACCAAAGTTTAATGTGATGTGATTGATTGAATTTGAAAGTTCATCCTTGACCTTGGAAATAGAAGTTTGATAATAACTACTACACAGTGATATGTTCTTAATGAATTAATTGATATTATAGGAAAGTAAGTCACAACTTGCGAACTGGTTTCAAAATCTTTTTCTCTATCATATAGCGAATGGAATATTTTTTTTTCATTCAGATGGTGCGAAGGACTCTTGCAGGATTCTGGAAAAGCCGTATATCTTGTTAAATGAACTTCTAAGTTTTTTCAAAGCTCACTGGATATTTTATTTTTTAAGAAAGTGGAAATGGAAAGTGGAAACTCAGCCTTTTGTGGGAATTTCCCAAAAACACAAGCTGGTACCGCCCTAAAATATTTCCTCTTACGGTTATTTAATCCAAAACCAACTCCTTATCTTTGTGTCTCCTGCAGCCCGTACGTTGAAATTTGGTCGCCAGGCTGGCGCAGATGACGACGACGACGATGACAATTATTATGATGGAGCATCAGGATATGACGCCTACTGGAAGAATTTAGCATCTGGAGGCACATACAAACAGGCTGACTACGGAGAGGATGATGACATTGAGGACGATGAAGAGGAGGAAGAGGAGGAAGAGGAGGAAGAGGAGGAAGAGGAGGAAGAGGAAGAGGAAGAGGAGGAGGAGGAGGAGGAGGAGGAAGAAGAGGGTGAAGAGGAAACAGCTGCTGATTCCCTGGCTGGTCTTAAATTGGACGGGACTGCTGCCTGAACTAAGACACAGACTGGAGAGCTCTTTGGTGGAGCTTACAGTCCGATAGATCCAAATGATCCTCATTGATTATTCACAATTTTTATAATTGAGGAATCAAGGGAAATCCATGTAAAATGGCAATTCCTCAAAAAGTCATGAATTTAGCTGGTATAACTAAGCTGTGTATTGATACTAGTGTTGATACAGTACATACATTTCTGTACAAATACTTTAGTCTGAGGATTATGAATATTATTCAACAAAATGCACACAACCACTGTACAGAAACTAGAAAAATAAAATAACAGGCTGAAATAATAGGCAAGAATTGATTTAAATCACAAATTGACCAATTAAAAAGAAAAAAATGGAACAGGATTAAGAATCAGACATTCACTTAAAACTGCTGTTTCTTGACAGTTTTGATACTAATTGCTATGGACACATTCAGTTGGTACCAGAAAAATAAAGTAGAGGTTTATACCCAGTTTTACTCCCTGTTTTCTCTTTTTATTGATATGGTCAGGACTTGATTGAAGCACTAGGAGGCTAAGGGGCCAAAATTAGCCGTAAATCCTTATTGATTCCTTTTATGTGGCGATTTAGTTAACAGTTTTCTTTGCGGTGATCCTTCCCTGTAAACACTCACACAGGAGGGATTCCACGAAAAGAGGAAGTTTGGAGCATGTGCTGTTTTCTTTAGTTATTTCCCCTGTTCTAAGTTCTTGTTTCTTTTCTCCCTCGTTTTCTTTTAATGATCTCTCTAGTGTTGCTCAACAAGAATGACCGGGGATCTAACGTAGGCCCTTGTTTTTTTCCAGCAGACCTCAACCTCTCTCTGTAAAAGTAACGGGGCCTCACTGAGATTTAGCAGCCGCGACACCTACTATCAAGTTGTCATTTACACCGCATCTAACAGCAAAACAAATAACAATAGAAATGAATTCGAGGGATGGTTTATTTTCCCACCACTTCCAATTTATCGCGTACCGACACTAATCCCAAGCTCCGTGGTGGTGGTGGGGCCCTCCGGGGGCCGCCGGCATCGGTGCGCGCTCGGCGACGCCTCCCGGCCCGGTCGCGGTGAGAAATCCGCCCCTGGGACCTTGATTTCTCCCGACAGCGCTTGGAACGAACCCTGTTTTGATTAGTGTTTTATTTTTGTGCAACGCAAAAATGTTTTGAGACATCTTTTTTGTGTTAAATAATAAAATCCTCCGGGCACAACTTTGTTTATTTTTTTTTTGGTTTGTTTTTGTTATGGTAGCACGAGGGACAAACCTCTTGGAAGTCGCCGGGGGTTAGGGCGGGCTGGGGCGGGGGGTTGCTGCCCTCAAGCGGGTGGCCAACAAGCTGACGAATCAAGGAGGCGTGAACTGAAACTACTGGAGACACAGACCGTCCGGGAGTCGGGCTCTCAGCGGCGACCTGGCCCGGATCCGACCCGGGAAAACGCATCGGCGGCGCCCTGCACGGGTGAAATGCGCAGTAAAAGCGATCTTGTCCTGTCGCTCCACGTGGTGGGAGAGCGAGAGCCGCCGCTGCCCAGATGACATCCAAGGCGAAGGCGCTGACGCTGATCCCCGTCCAGCTGACCTGTCCCGAGGGACAGCGAGCGGTGAGTCCACTGGGAGAGGGTGTGTGTGTGTGTGTGTGTGTGCGTGGGTACGTGGATGGGTGGGTGGGTGGGTGGGTGAGTGGGTGGGTGGTGGGTGTCAACCTATAGCGTAATCTGCCTCTCCAGGATCCGCGTGCGGAATCAATCTGTCAGAAACGTGCCCGGTTCGCGACTGCAGAAAACAAAGGGTCCGGAATGATCGGCGAAGTGTCAGGTCGGGAGTCAGCGTGGGCTCGGAGGGAGGAAGGGAGGGAGGCGGACGGGGCAGGCGTCACCCGCCGTCTCTGACACGTAAAACCTTTTACGGTTATTTGGTAAAAATGGAAAGAAGACGTAGCGACGACTGTTTCACTTTCGATTTGCTGCGCGGGGCTTGTGCGTGTGTACGTGTGTGTGCGTGTGTGTTCGTCCGTGTGATCGGAGCCAACCAGCTCCTCTTCCTGTTTGATTCGAGGCTTTAAATCTCGCAAAAACCATAAGTTTGTGCGCGCGACGAACCGTCAGCGAAACATCTGCCCAGCTGCTGGAAGCGGGCGACCATGAAGCGTTGGCGGGCGCACACCAGGTATTTATCAGCCGTTGACAGGGGCTAGTGAAACCCCCCGTGTAAGCGTTTTTGTGATAGCTGTGTGTTGACGGTGCAAAGTCGACGGTGCAATTAGCACCATACATTAGTTACTTATACTTTAATTTGTGCCTCTTGTACACGGGGGTGGGGGGTGGGGGGGGTACTGTACTCGGACTGTACCTAAAAAAATAAGCATACATACCATCTCTAAAAATACTTTTGAGACGTCATGTTCTGCATGCAAAATGTCAACTAAGCGAAAGTAAAGAAGAATTATCAACAAAATTACCCAAGGCATCGACAGTAAATGTACTCATCACGCAGAGACACTTTTCTTTTTTAGAGTATAATATTATTCATTATATTTTGCTTTTATTTCACATTATTACGTAATTTGTCAATATGTAGTCAGTTTTACTGGCCAGTTGAGCCAAAAGCACTGTATCCCCATATAGTGGACTTACTTTTCACCGTATTTATTTGACAACTTTGTTTACGAGTTACTTTGCATATATAACGCGATAATCTTCTAAAACGCGACGCATCGCTGTGGATTAAACTGTGCGACGGTGCGTTACGGACATTATCCACAGCCGCCACCGTCAAGGCAACTGTAACAGTTCTGTTTCGAGTGATTTGATTTCAAAACACTGCTGTTTTATAAAGCACCGAATAGCGCAGAGGCCAAAACACATTGCTGATGTGCTGTTACGTTTTGAACCATCCAGAACCTCCAGGTTGTCCGGGACTGGTCCGCTCTCTGTCCCCCGTTTCTAGTCTAAACCCGAAGCAGCAGTGTTCAATTTTGAGAGCGCCACATACTGAAACTCAGTTACTTAAAATCAAGGCTGAATACCTGTGTCACAGCCTTCTATTAAAAGAAAACAAAAGACGCCTGTCACCTCCTATTAATAAACTTGCCTTACTGTTTACATAAGTAGATTTTTTGCCGGCTATTCATCATGAAGGCAGATGGAATAAATATTTACTGTTCACCAAAATCAAGAATAAATGCAGGGTTACAAAATTTCTGACTGCGAAGCAAAGGGAACATGCCATGGGCCAGTTTCACAAAGACAGACTTGACTTCACCTGCGATATGGATAAAGTCAGACATCAGGTAGAAGTCCACATTCCTCTACTGCACTTAAAAGATGCAGGAACGGAAGGCGTAGTGGGAGGGAAGTGAGTCAGATTGTTGCAACCGGTCATAAAGCGACCTAGAAGCAGAACACAGACTAAACTTGTCAAAAAGTTAAAGAGCTTCATTACTGACTTCAAAGGTGGTGGTAATGATGAAGAGGATTGGAGATGAAAGCAGGCTAAAGCTGAGGCTCTTGGTGACCAGGCAGGCTGAGGTAAGAACTGATTGGTGATTGAGCTGATGGCAGGAGAATCAGGTGGCTGACTCAGGAGGAGAGTTGTGGACCTGATGAAACTGGTCCACAACTGCAAAGAAGAAACAGGAATTATGTTAGTTCAAGAAGCCAGAAAAACCAGAGGAATCAGAGACCGAGCAAAAGCACTAGGTTGCCATGGTGTAAAATGTTAAATACTGCAGGGTTCATGGTTGAGTGGCAAAAGGTGTGCAGGTGAATTTGTGGGAGGAGGAAACTTGACTTGCACAACCAAGCTGACGCACGGACCAACGGGACGAACAAGAGACACAGTGGAGGGGGGTGAATGGCAGAGGCACCGAGAATGAGGGAAAGGCACAGCCTAACCAATTATATC